>CM061532.1:82917149-83435588 GCA_030545055.2 Neoaliturus tenellus
GAACTAACTTTTAATTTTATGCGCAAATTCACTTCACCCTAACGCCAACACTATCGCCATCTCCACCCCAACCTATATGGCATAAAATATAACTACAGCATCTCATATATACCCTCTAACCCCCACCGGAAGCTATGTGACATAGCAGCTGGCGCCAGCTGCTCGAGCAGCTGCTCGGGCAGATGGCACGACTTCCGGCGCAGAAGTAACCAAAACACACTACTTGAATGTAGTGAAAATGTACTCAAGTATACGGTGAAAAGTGCTCTATTGTACAATTAGCGATTTTATCCTCACAATGTTTTATGGAGCATGTTGCATCGGATGAAATTAAATCAAAGATCCCATTTTTGCTTACAATGAAAGACCATTGCTTCATTGGAACCGTTTTGTACTTAAACTTGTCATGGGAAGAATTATTTTAACCTTGAATGTTTATGTCATATTCGATTTAGTACCATATTCAACTTAAGTAGAGTTGAGTACTACTGTTTTAAAGTCTCAAACTTTAAAATAAATAGATAATAAAAAAAGGAAATTTTTCCCTAAAACGCTTTCTTACATGATATCCAACATTTGTATTTTTTTAATATTAAAAATTTTTATACTTTTATTTGTTAGGGTAAAAATAATTTTTTTTCTCTGTAAAATCAGCCAACTAAAAAATAAAATACAAAATAACTAAAAATAATAGTAGATGAATAAATCTATATCTATAAAAGAGGAAGTATGTATATATATTTGTATATATATATATATAAATATATATGTATGTTGCCTATAGACTCCGAAACCGCTCAACAGATTGTAACGAAACTTTCAGGCATTATTAAGCATTAATCAAGGATGGTTTGTGTGAAGTTTAGTGCAAATCTGTCCAAAGGGCTCTGACCAAGAGGGCATACAATGGTGCAGTGTCAGGTTTTAGAAATTTAGTGTTTACAAAATGAACTGCTGTAATTAAAAAATTTGAAAGTTTCATTCAAGCAGATGCTTATAATCATAGAAGTAACCAGATGTGAGGTATAATGTTGATGTTTGTGTTGTCTTTATGGCTCCGCCCTACGGAAGTTCACAATTACACTAAAAGCCTACGGGTGGTGAAATTTGACATGGACGATTCTCTTTGTCCATAGGTGGACCATAGGTCCATAGGTTTTGCAAATATAGTTTTTTAAGCTCTTTAGGGCTTACCCCACTGGACTTCAAAATTACTTTAGGGCCACCGGGGTTGAAATTTGATGGACGATGCTCTTTACCCATAGGTACTCACTAACAAACGATTTTGCAAAAATAGTTTTTTTTTAAGCACTTTAGGGCTCCGCCTCACTGGACATTGAAATTACTTTAGGACCTCCGGAGCTGAAATTTGACATGGATGATTCTCTTTGTCCATAGGTGGACCATAGGTCCATGGGGTTTGCAAATATAGTTTTTTGAGCTCTTTAGGGCTCCACCCCACTGGACTTCAAAATTACTTTAGGGCCACCGGGGTTGAAATTAGATGGACGGTGCTCTTTACCCATAGGTACTCACTAAGAAACAATTTGGCAAATTTAGTTTTTTAAGCACTTTAGGGCTCCGCCTCACTGGACATTGAAATTATTTTAGGACCTCCGGAGCTGAAATTTGACATGGACGATTCTCTTTGTTCATTGGTACTCACTAGGAAACGGTTTTGCAAATATAGTTTTTTAAGCTCTTTAGGGCTCCACCCCGGACTTCAAAATTACTTTAGGGCCACCGGGGTTGAAATTTGATGGACGATGCTCTTTACCCATAGGTACTCACTAAGAAACAATTTTGCAAATATAGTTTTTGAAGCTTTTTAGGGCTCTGCCCCATTGGACTTCAAAATTACTTCAGGGCCACCAGGGTTGAAATTTAACATGGACGTGCCTCTTTGCTCATAGGTATTCACCAAGAAACGGTTTTGCAAATATAGTTTTTAAAGTTCTTTAGCGCTCCACCCCACTGGGCTTCGAAATTACTTTAGGGCCACCGGGGTTGAAATTTGACAGACGATTCTCTTTACTCTTAGGTGTTTACTAAGAAATAGTTTTGCAAATATAGTTTTTTAAGATCTTTAGAGCTCCGCCCCACTGGACTTTAAAATCACTTTAGGGCCACCGGGGTTGAAATTATATGGACGATGCTCTTTACCCATAGGTAATCACTAAGAAACAATTTTGCAAATATAGTTTTTTAAGCTTTTTAGGGCTCTGCCCCATTGGACTTCAAAATTACTTCAGGGCCACCAGGGTTGAAATTTAACATGGACGTGCCTCTTTGCTCATAGGTATTCACCAAGAAACGGTTTTGCAAATATAGTTTTTAAAGTTCTTTAGCGCTCCACCCCACTGGACTTTAAATTACTTTAGTGCCACCATGGTTGAAATTTTACTTGGACATGCCTCTTTGCTCATAGGTACTCACCAAGAACGGTTTTGCAAATATATTTTTTAGTAGGGCTGTGCTCCACTGAATTTTAAAATTAATTTAGGGCCTCCGGGGTTGAAATTCGACATGGACGTGCCTCTTTGCTTATAGGTGCTCTTGCATTTGCAATTACGATCAATAAGATACAAGACAAACTTTGACTATTCTGGGTTTAAATTTGCAAAATGCCTGTTTATCCTTTGGCCTTACGGTAATATTAATATACTTACTTTATATGCCATTGACTATTTTTGTTATATTAAAAAACTTAAAACTTAACTTATCTTTTTTGTTATATTAAAATAGCTTTATTTATGTAAACAACTTAATTTGAGCGCAGCAACGCGCGCCGGGTAACTGCTAGCTAATAATAAATAATACTAATAATAATAAATACTAAAATAAATAAATTGCAAATATAGAACTGGTAAACAATAAACCGTTACATACTTTACACTGGATATGACTGATGATAAGTTAGTAAGTTAAAGTTGATAAGTTACAAGTTAAAGTCACTCGTATTAAATGTGTAAATTTACTAACTTGAATTACCACATCATAATCTTACCCAACCTTATCCTTGGTTTAATCAGAAAGTAAAACAAAATTTTATTCGGACGAAGTTGAACTTTTTGAATTAGGACTCTTATACCTTAACATACATACCGATTTTCATAAAAACTGTTAGGCAAAATGTAAATTATAAAATGTTATAAAATACACATTTCTGGATTATTAGTAAACTAACAACAATCTTATTTTTCGTGGGCTTCGCTGGAGTGGGAATAGACCTGACTGTAAGCATATAGTTTCTAGATTTCTCAGACAAGTTCTCAAGGATGATGGCAAGATAGTAATAAATAGAGCTCACACTCTTGGCAGGGACCATAAAGCTATAATTGCACACATACTGTATGACCCGGACATTGATTATATCATGAGACACTCGAGGGAGTTAAAGGGGACAGGCATTACTGTACACCGTGATTTTCCGAAGGAGGTGCGAGCCAAGCGCACGATTTTGTCGTCTATAAGGAAGGAGATTGAGCGCGTCGCTGGCCAGCAACTGAGAATCCCGCTGATACACGACCATCTGTTTGTAAAAGGCTGCAGAATGACATGGGAATCTGGGAAACTAATGGCAGGAAAGTTGGATGGAGCAGAGAAGCTAAAAGAAATGTTTCGCCATGATTTCTCAACCTTCCTGGGCGGACTCAAGCAGCAGACATCACAGAGGCCTGACGAGACGACCCACTCGCCGATCCTAGAGCAGTTCAACACTTCCGGGGCGACGCAGTCGCCAAGGTTATCCCAGGTACAAGAGACGGACGATATCGACAACGCAGCATCCCAGGCCGAGGCGTGAGAGGGAGCCGCCAATCCAACCAGAGACAATCAGCATCCGGACAGAGGGAAAGAAGAAGTACAAAGACTATTAGCATGTAATTTAAAAATTTTTGTTTATAACTGTTGTGGATTGAAAGCCAAGGTTAGTGATTCTTCTTTTTTAGAGTTATTGAGAGATTATGATTTAGTTATTTTGTTAGAGACCTTTATTCAAGAGCAGGATAAAAATATTGTTATTAATAAATTACAGGATTTTAACTTAAGCTTTAGTTTTGCAACTAGAAACTTTGTCCATGGCAGAAGTATAGGTGGTGAAATTGTAGCCATAAACCTAGATTCACCCTTTGCCACGAATCTTAATATTTTGAGAACAGAAAATTTTACTATTATTCAAGTAGTTATTAGCAATGGTAAAGAAAAAATAACAATTTTGCCTGTTTATTTGAATTTTAACAATTGGGAGAATAATTTTGGAGAACTGGAGTCGCTTTTAATTGAAAACTGTTTCCCAAATTTAATTATTTTAGGAGATTTGAATGGGCGCTTAGGCAATGAGCAAAATTTTTCGGAAGTTTTCACGGAAAATTTAAATAAAAATTTCAGTAGTCAGAGGAATTCAAAAGACCTAGTTGTAAATACGAGAGGGAGAAAAGTTTTAGAGTTATTTAACAATCATGGTTTAGTAATCTTAAATGGTAGGGCTCCAGGTGATCCTCATGGTGAATTTACATTTATAGGGCCGATGGGCACATCGGTCATTGACTTTGCAGCGGCTTCAGTCACCTGCCTACAACGAATGTGTGATCTTAAGGTACTAACATTCCCCGGCTCCGACCATTTACCGCTAGAAGTTGTTATCAGTGCTGGCGGCCCTGTTTCCGGAGTTGGGGAGGGGGGAGATGTTGCCACCTTGCAGCTGCTTCCGAAACTGAAGTGGGGGAAAGCGGATGAATTAAATTATAAGAATCGTGTTTTAGACAACATTGAACATTTTGAACATTCTAACGACTCTCAGAAAAATATAGACGAAATAATTAAATGTATTCAGCTCTCAGCCTCACAAACTCGTAAACCGAAAACAAACACATTTTTTGTCAGAAAGCAACCTTGGTTTGATTACGAATGCTTTGGGGTGAGAAGGCGAATTTTTAAATTATTAAATTTGTTTCGCAAGACTAATTCGGATTTCATTAGAACAAAATACTTATCAGAGAAGAATAAATTCAAACGATTGTGTGTAAATAAAAAAAGGTTATACTTTGAAAAGATTATTAAAAACATAAATGAAAATTCAGACAGCAAAAACTTTTGGAGAGCGATAAATATAATTAAAACTAGAAGAGATAACGTAGTGGGAAACATATCACCTGATAAATGGGTAGAACATTTTAGGAATTTGCTAAACCCACCGCTTCTGGCAGGAAGTATAAGTTACGCAATGCCACTGATAAGGAATGAAAGATTAGATTGTGATTTTGAGATATCGGAGTTGTACGCGGTTTTAAAAAGTGTCAAAGCTGATAAAGCCCCAGGCCCTGACCGAGTGCCATATGAATTCTACAAGCATGCTCCAAATGCATTTTTATGTAATTTATTAATAATTTTTAACAACATATACAAAAGTGGGAAAGTACCGGATAGCTTTAAAAGATCAATAATTTTTCCTTTACATAAAAAGGGGGATATAAATTCAGTTGAGAACTATAGAGGTTTGTTTTTTATTGATTGTATAGGGAAAATTTTTATAGCTTTATTAAATAACAGAGTTAAAAATTGGGTGGATTCAAATTCAATAATGACAGAGTTTCAAGCAGGATTTCGTAGTGGTTATTCAACTGAAGATAACATTTTTAATTTATCTTGCATGATAAAGTTAAGGTTGTCGTCGAAAGGTGGCAGACTGTACGCATTTTTTGTAGACTTCAAATCAGCATTTGATACAATTGATCGCAGAGCTCTAATTAGCGAATTTCCCATAGGGAATAAGCTATTACCGTAGGTCTCATGGAAAGACCTAAGCCCGGGACCATGTTACTTTTTCGTTTTGAGGTGCCCAGAGACCAAAATTAATAGTCATTAAAAATTTTATATATATATATATGTATATATATATATATATATATATATATATATATGTATATATATATATATATATATATATATGTATGTGTCCCTAGACACGATAACTCTCGTAAAAATGGTCCGATCGACACCAAATTTGGTAGAGATGTGTAATCCTACGTTTATTCGGATGAGTTCGAAAACCAGACATATCGACCTACCGGAAGGGGTAGTTTTGGGGGGTTTTGTACCCCAAAAATGGGTTTTTTGCATTTTTCATATGTAAATTTAAAAAATTTTTAATTTTTATTTTGACCATTGGATTTAGCTCAAAAAAACACACAATTTAGTATTTTGAAGCTTTGCTCTATCTCCATTGGTTACCGAGATATTACAAAGTCTAAAGACAGTACATTGTCTTTTGGGGCTCCAATGTTAATCTTATGGAGAATAAGGATGTGTTAATATTTCACTTATTAACCAATATTTTTGGATGAAACTTAGTATTTAGCTTCATTTGGTTGAGATTCATCCATTTAAGGTAAAAATCTTGGTTTTTTTTACTTATCATGGCAGCAAACCTGCATACTCTGTTCCCATGTTAATCATATGGAGAATAGGCTAACTCTTTTATTTATGGACAGATATTGATGAAACTTACTATATGGCTTTATATGGTCGAAATAATTTTTTTCTAAGCTAAAAACCTACTTTTACCCTAGAGGGGTGACTTTTTTTCAGTCACGAGATAGGTGACTTCGGTCTAATGGACCGTTTTTTTTATTTATATATATATTAACAATACGTTTTTTCTAAATGTTTTCGCAGCTCAAAATCAAAACTTAGATCATTTTTATTTGTTATGGATGCAATATAAAATAAATATAACAATTGTAGGTGTTTTTAAAATCATTTTATTTTTGACACACTTAAAAAATTATATTTACTTAAAATGAACTTATTGTACAAAGCCCTTAGTGAATAATTAAAATAAAACCTGTTAATATAAAGTTAATATAAAGTTAACATATAAATCTAAAGTATTAAACCATAGACAGGAGTATTCATTCAATTTTTTTTAATATCACACAATGTTTTTTTGTTGAAATTTTCTTATAATTTTTGTAGTGTATATCCATAAATCTAAAAAAAAAAAAAAATACTTATATATTTTAATGGTATAAAACATACGTCCTAAAGATAAAATTAACTAAAAAACATGGTCTTTTCACCTAAATTATTAAAAACCAACGAATATATGTAGAGAGCAATAGTCTACATGTAAAGTTCGTCCATTAGCAGTCGTCACATATGATTCTTGCATTATACAGGGTGTTCGGAAAAAACGTTTCAGGAATTCAGGAGGTTATTGCCCACATCAAAATAAGCAAAAAAGTTCCTATAAACATATGTCCTAAAATGCTTCGTTAACCCGCTAGCCGCCATTTTGTTTTTTACACAAAATAATTTTTATTTCCGTAATGGATCATTGTATTAAGTTAATATTTGGCATGCACCTTTATCATAGCAATACCCATTTTCAAGAAAAAAGTTTTTTTTTCCAATCAATATTTTCAAAATGGCGGCCATTTTAAAATTTAAACTAAAATATATCAAAACCGGTAAATTTTACAAAAATTTTACTAGACACAAAAAAGTTGACGAATTTAATTATCTAACCAATGGTACCAAGTTTGTAAGGATCTGACAATAAATAACGGAGTTATTGAGATTTTTATGCATAAAAACATTGATTTTGCATTGTAATTAATGCTAATTAAGGTAATTTTAATTGAAAAATCTCTATAACTCCGTTATTTGTTGTCAGATCCTTACAAACTTGGTACCATTGGTTAGATAATTAAATTCGTCAACTTTTTTGTGTCTAGTAAAATTTTTATAAAATTTACCGGTTTTGAGATATTTTAGTTTAAAATTTTTAAATGGCCGCCATTTTGAAAATACACATTAGAAAAAAATAACTTTTTTCTTGGAAATGGGTATTGCTATTATGAAGGTTCATGCCAAATATTAACTTAATACAATGATCCATTACGGAAATAAAAATGATTTGGTGTAAAAAACAAAATGGCGGCTAGCGGGTTAACGAAGCATTTTAGGACATATGTTTAGAGGAATATTTTTGCTTATTTTGATGTGGGCAATAACCTCCTGAATTCCTGAAACATTTTTTCCGAACACCCTGTATATATATATACATATATATATATATACAGGGTGTTCGGAAAAAACGTTTCAGGAATTCAGGAGGTTATTGTTCACATCAAAATAAGCAAAAAAGTTCCTATAAACATATGTCCTAAAATGCTTCGTTAACCCGCTAGCCGCCATTTTGTTTTTTACACAAAATAATTTGTATTTCCGTAATGAATCATTGTATTAAATTAATATTTGGCATGCACCTTCATCATAGCAATACCCATTTTCAAGAAAAAAATTATTTTTTTCCAATGTGTATTTTCAAAATGGCGGCCATTTTAAAATTGTAAACTAAAATATCTCAAAACCGGTAAATTTTATGAAAATTTTATTAGACACAAAAAAGTTGACGAATTTAATTATCTAACCAATGATACCAAGTTTGTAAAGATTTGACAGCAAATAACGGAGTTATTGAGATTTGTATGTAAAAAAACATAGATTTTGCATTATAATTAATGCAAATTTAGGTTATTTTCATAGAAATATGTCAATAACTCCATTATTTGTTGTCAGATCCTTACAAACTTGGTATCATTGTTTAGATAATTAAATTTGTCAACTTTTTTGTGTCTAGTAAAATTTTTATAAAATTTACCCGTTTTGAGATATTTTGGTTTAAAATTTTAAAATGGCCGCCATTTTGAAAATACGCATTGGAAAAAAATAACTTTTTTCTTGAAAATGGGCATTGTTATGATGAAGGTTCATGCCAAATATTAACTTGATACAATGATCCATTACGGAAATAAAAATTTGTTAGTGTAAAAAACAAAATGGCGGCTAGCGGGTTAACGAGGCATTTTAGGACATATGTTTACAGGGACTTTTTTGCTTATTTTTATGTGGGCAATAACCTCCTGAATTCCTGAAACGTTTTTTCCGAACACCCTGTATATATATATATATATATATATATATATATATATATATATATATATATATATATATATATATAATTATATATACATTACATATTATATATGTATATTTATAAGTATATATACATATATATTATATATCATATAATATATACCATATAATAAAATATATTATATATACATACATATTATATATGTATACATTACATACATTATATATACATTATTTATATTACATTATATATATATATATATAATTAAATTAGTTTATTTGTTATTTACGTCCCAAAATCATCTTATATCAACCGTAAAAATTACAAAACAGGTAAGATATCAATAAAGTCATCAATATATTGTACCTAAAGAAAATAAACAATACATATTCACACTAGAGTAAAATATAAATCAACTTTCCAAGATTAGCGGTCTGACGCACCGGCAACAACTTGGGTGACTTCGGTCTGACGCACCGACAACAACTTGGGTGACTTCGGTCCGTGGGACCGTAAAGCACTATAGCAAGCGATGACCTAAATTCAAAAGTCTAGCACGGCAGCAGCTAGATCACTGAGTAGAGACGGAAAGGTATTGAGCTACACAACGACCGGAAGTGCGTTTTAGGCAGGTAAACGGACAATTTAATGTCATGTCGGTCTCCTGGACCGTAAGTCACCTCGGGCGGGTTTAGTGTCCCCCATGGCAGCATACCTGCATACTCTTTCCCTATATCTTAAGGAGAATAGACATTTTTTTCCCTATTTATTTTGCACTAATGAAATTTTGTTTACAAGTTTAGCTGGTCAAAATTAATATTACTAATTTGGAAATTCGCTGAGTACGCAGGTCTGCTGCGACGGGGGGTATTTTTAAGTTATCGTGCTTGGGAGTTTCAACAAAAATGACCTCTGTTTTACAAGATTATTATTCTGGCACATCCGCAGGAGTGTGGTGTAAAGACGGGGTTACGGAGAGTTTTCACACTACCGTAGGCTTGCGCCAAGGCTGTATCAGTAGTCCTACAACGTTTTCTTTATTTGTTAACGACCTGCCAGGGGCGTTGGGAGGGGGCTGTAATTTTGAGGGTAACAAAATCAACATTCTGATGTACGCTGACGACATAATTTTGCTGGCCCCTACAGCTACAGTTTTGCAACACATGATAACGAATTTAGAAAAGTATTGTGAAACCTGGAATTTGCATGTAAATTTAAACAAATCTAAAGTAATGGTTTTTAGAAATGGTGGAAAGCTGCGAGGTGGTGACAAATGGTGGTATAAAGGGGAGAGAATTGAGGTGGTAAACAATTACAAATATTTAGGAGTGACTTTTACAAGTAATTTATCATGGAACGTTCATTTAAAAGAAAAATCTAGTACCACAAAATTTGCTTTAAATTCTGTATGGGAAAATTTGTTGAAGAACAGGGAAATTAACATAAGTAGCAAATTCAAATGTTTCGATTCAGTAATAAAATCAGTTGTTTGTTATGGAGCCGAGGTTTGGGGGAATGTGGAAAGTGAGTATGTGGAATCTGTTTTAAAACTATTTGTAAAAAAGTTATTTAAGTTGCCATACAACACACCAAATTATGTTTTGCATTTAGAAACCGGGCTTGAAAAACTATTTTTCCATACTATCAGTTTAAATTTAAATTACATAGTTAAAATTTTGTCTTTGCCAAACTATCGATTGCCGAATGTGCTAGCTAAGCAAGTAATACGAAAAAACATATTCTGGAGTCATGATTGGAAAATCCTTGCGAGCAAATTTAACGAAAATATAAATTTCGAATCAGATGATGTAAATGGAGTAGCTGTGCAATTAGCGAAGGTTTTAGAGGGGGCTAAAACATTGTTTTGGGCTGAGTGTGTAGGTAGGGCTCGCACGTCCTTGTATCACCGGCAGCTGCTTACCCTTGACCTTGACCTCGGCGACAGGAGTCCGCTGCACGATAGCGATATCAACGTTATCTCTTGGGCCATTAAAGCTCGAGCTGAGCTGATCAACTTAAATTTCAAACCATGGCTTGATAGAAATTATACATGCTCTATGTGCAATTTAAACGAAAATGAAACAACTTACCACTTTATAGCTATATGTCCGGCTTATATGCATTTAAGAAATATTTTTTTTTGAAAAAGGTCCTTAAGTGAAATAGAATATATTGATTATTTGAATGGAAGGAATTGGCGGTTGTTATCTAAATATATTAGAACTGCATGGGAATATAGGTGGGGTTTTATACAAGAATTTAACTTTGGCTAGATTTAAAATTACTCAAATCAGTTCTCCTTTTTTCCAAATTAAAAAAAAATAAGTAATGAATAAAAACATTTTGTGTATTTCATTTAATTCTTATATTGATATTGTAATTTGGACAACTGCAAACATAAAGAGACTTTAAATTATTATTTTTTTAATATTTATTTGTACACATTTATATTGTTCTGTTTTTGCTTATCATAGCTTCCAAAGCGACTGCATGTCTTTATCCTAGAAAGGACATTTTGTTAACTATTTTTTGTGCCAACCACAACAGACGGTTAATAAATAACCATTGTTGTAATGTACATGTAGGCTAATTGATATAATTTTGTAATCATGTTTGATTGAAAATAAAGCATGTTTTTCTTCTTCTTCTTCTTCTTCTTATTATTATTATTATTAGTAAACTAAGAGCTTTTAAGACTGACATTATTATTTTTATTATTTTTTTTTTTTTTACTTAGAATCATTTTTTTTGTGAGCACTTTATTTTTGGCCATCATGTAAGTGTAAATTGATGATAAGTTTAAATATTTACGAACTTAACCAGGTAGCAGAATCAATTGTCTAAGAAATATAAAAAACTGTTTTAATAACAAAGAAGGTGAATAAATCTTACGTATTATTTATGAGATAAGCCAAAATATTACTTATAAATTATTTAAGTTCGGGCTCGGAATATTAGACTATAACTTACCATTCAAAACTGTGTAAAAGGCATAATAGCCTATTACAGCAGAACATGCTTCGTAATGGAAGTTTTCATCTTTTAGCTTCCATTATCTCGGTGTTTAACGATTATCTGTAATCATTTTGTAAACCATGTTTCTTTAATATACTTGAAACAGGGATTAACGTTTTTAATTAGGAAAAAATAATATATTTTAAATCTATCATATTGAATTCCTGGTGTGTTTTAAGAAGATTCTCTTACTACATGCATCACTCATCATATTATTAATATAATTTTTTTAACATTTACAGTTTATGATTAACCTTTTTTACCATGGGCAAATAAATATTTTATAATTATAGGTTACGTACCTCAGTCTTACTGTAAGGCTAGGTACCCTATAACTTTTTGGGTACACCATTGTTTTTGAACAAAAATCTAATGCTTTACTAACAATCTAGGCTTATGTTGTCCTAAATAATGATAATCGTATGCTTTTTAGTGGAAGGAGATCAGCAATTAACTAATCCGAACTAATGGTTCTCCTCACCGGAGAGGCCCGCTTTTTTTTGTTTTCTATGCAGATGGACCAACGGCTTAGCATGACTTCCGAACCACGACAGCGACCAAAAGATAATTTTGTCCCCGAGCCGGGATTTGAACCCGGGCGCTCGAATGATAACCCAGAGCTCTACCGAGCTACGGCCGCTGCCTAGTTACTGTATATCGCACTTACCTCAACAGAGTGTATGGAATGATGTAGCCTAAGTTGTCTGGAAGAGTGGGAAAAGAGGGCCTTAGAATTTTAATTACAATAGATCTTTGCATGAATTGCAGTTTCTACATGCCCAAGATGGGATTATATGATTTTAGTTTCTGCTACGAATGAAAGTAACTGACAGTTTCAGTCAACTGTCAATTGTTGGTACAATTTTGCTATAGTTTGTTTGTTTGTACAGTAACGCATTATTCACTCCTTAGTTAGTTGTTTAGCATGAATTTTTCGGCTAAAATAAGTCTGTAAAGATATTCTATAGCCATCACCAGTATCAACCTTAAAGGATATCGTCTTGTTAGTTATAATTGGCTGCCTGAGATAGATCGGAGGAGCTGGTCAGAACTTAAAACCAGATCATATCTGAGATGAAGATGCGGTTACAAATAATCGAAACAATCGATACAGACACACACTCACTCTTGTCAAAGTATTGAGTACCTGATATACGCCTGACGTCTCACAGGGGGTTCCTATGTCAATGATGTAGTAGCCAACTTGTGATTGAAATTAAATTAAATGATTTTTTCCTAAATCCAATCATTTTATTTCTTTGTATAACAAAAATAAAATCTTGTTTATGTACTCTTGAAATCATGAACATCATTTGTAATAAATAACCATGTATATTAAAACGTAAAGCCCCGTTTACACGCTACGATATATCGGTGAGATCTGATTGCACCAACACCTCGTTGCGATAAATTGGAGATTGATGATCCGTTTACACGCAGTGATTTTTTGCCCCAACTTTCTTCGCAATTTGTTGGCCTTGTCTCAGTTTTGTGATCAACGTGGAAGAGATTCTGTTGTGGTCCATGTATGTGATTTGTTTGTCACGATTAGCAAGAAAAAGACGCAAACCAAGAAGTAAGTGGTGTCGTTCTTGGCTTCTCAAGAGAGACAAATTTTCGCAATGTCTTTTTTCTGCCTATCAGAGTACTCTTTACATTTATCTTGCCAGAGACAAGAGAAACTCCTATATAATTCTATAAAATCTGTTAAAAACTCACGAGAGGCTAAGTCACCCATAATGAACTCCTTGCTTCACTCTGACCGGGCGAGAACTGTTTGTTTACTGTTTTGATCGCATCGATAAGTTGGAGCGCTGTTTACACGTTCCAACCTGTCGCTCCAACCTTGCGATATCGTTGTCAATCTAGCCAGAAAAATGAAATTTTCATTTTTCGTCCAACCCCGATATATCGCTACTATCTCCCGTTTACACGCTCCGATTATCGCTACGATATGGTTGGTACCGATCACATCGCACCGATATATCGTAGCGTGTAAACGGGGCTTAAAGATTTTTCTTCTTGTCCTCGAATATCATAAGCCCCGTTTACACGCTCCAATATATCGGTGCGATAAATTGGAGATTGAAGCCGCGTTTACACGCTACGATATATTGGTGCGATGTGATCGGTACCAACCATATCGTAGCGATAATTGGAGATTGATGTTCCGTTTACAACTACAGAACTGATCGCATCGATTAAGTTGGAGCGCTGTTTACACGTTCCAACCTCTCGCTCCAACCTTGCGATATCGTTGTCAATCTAGCCAGAAAAATTAAATTTTCATTTTTCGTCCAACCTCGATATATTAGTACGATCTCCCATCTACACGCTCCGATTATCGCTACGATATGGTTTGTACCGATCAGATTGCACCGACATATTGGAGCGTGTAAACGGGGCTATAGTTTTACTTTTCCATTAAAACATACAGTAAAGCTAAAATATATACAACCGCAGTTGTAACTCACTCACTGATTCACTTAGGTATACCAAATTCTGAAGAAAGCGTTAAGGCTAGAGACTAAAGTTAAGGCACTTTAAACTAAGTGTAGGTTAAAGACATACACTTAGTTTAAATTGTTCATACCCATGTAAAGTTTTTACATACAAATAATATGTTTCTTTTTCCTTTTTTTAGTACAACCTACTTAAATTGAATCTGAAATATTTATTTCACATCTTTTTTTCATGATACACCAATTAATTCAGTCGTATTCGTATAAAAAATTATCTAACCATTGGTACCAAGTTTGTAAGGATCTGACAATAAATAAGTTAGTCATAGCAATTTTTCTCCATAAAATATTGATTTTCCATATTTTTAATTCATGCAAATTAAGTCAATTTTAACAGTAAAATAACAATAACTCCGTTATTGTGATTTAACGGATTGCGATTTAACTACGTTGTTTCTTTGATTTAAACATTTGTAATCACTTTCCTGAAGTTTTAAATTTCTTATCTAAGTTGGGTGATGCAGGGGATTATGTCACTTCTTCCACGATTGAAACTCCAAGAACTAACAGAGGAACATTTATTACTGTAACTACCACTACTAATTATAATAATAGCAACAAACACTACTATATTGAAACTTTTTTTAAACTTCTTTTCATTAAACACAGCAACAATCATCTTAACTTAAATTAAAATTTTTTACATACAAATATGTTTCTTTTGCCTTTTTTTAGTACAACCTACTTACATTGAAGCTAAAATATTTATTTCACTTCTTTTTTTCATGATATACCAATTAATTCAGTCATATTCGTACTAAAAAATGTTCAACAGTTCCGATATTGAGCATAATACCTTGATTATTTACATAGTTATTTTATTATGTCACAACTATCAATTCTATTTTTTACGAATTAAGATTAATTAGGAAGGGGGTTTAAAAAACCGTAGACGATTTTCAAAGCGTTTTATTATTATTGATTATGAGTAGTGTGTATATAAGACACTTTTGTTACTGTCTTGGCTGACCCGTTCTTCGGTTGGAACTAACCTGTTTAACAACTTGACTTCTTATTAATTCACGAATTTAGGGCAACCCCTAAGGGGGTATGGTGCGAAGCCCAATCGAGCCGTAGGCGAGTAACACCATAATGTTTGAAATGTTCTTCTTTTCAATAATAAGTTAAATTATCTTATTTGATAGGAGCATATGTTACTATTTTTATTACAACTTAATTTTGAATCTATCAAATGACACTTTTTGTGAGATCATGGGGCAAGTTTTCAAAGTTTGCAAATAATAATTTAAATTTCAGGAGATACTCGTTGGCCCAAAGAAATGTTAAATTAACTAAAGGTTTTTGAGCTTTGGAAAAACGTAATCCAATATGTCCGCAGTCGGTGAAAGCAGCTCTTTGAGGGATTTGGCTTTGTCCCATCCTCATTTGTTTTGCCAGATCCAACAGCGACCGCGTGGAGTGGCCGTTGGATTAAAAGTTGCACCTCAATGTCAAGTCTAAGTCAAAGGTTTTCATTAATATAACAATTAAAGAAATCCGGAATCAAATTGTAAAATAACGTAAAATACTGATTTATTCAACTGATATTTTATATTTTAGTAAAGAACATTATTCGATAAATATTGCTATTTCAGTAGTAAAAATCACCGATTTTAAAACATTGATAAAAAATATTTCAATTAAACTACCATAACTAAAACATTTTCAAAGATCTTTTTTACAAATATCAAGAACCTAAAAATAGTTTCGAAAGGCTTTTTACTTTCATCCAAAATCATGCAATACAAAAAATACATTATTTATAGTATATATTATTTAACAAACCTAACAAAATTTTTCTCAAGTTTTTAAATTAACAAAATATTATTCTATGTTGTATTAAAAATTGCATTATTTAGTCTATTTATTTTTTTATTTTTTCCGAAAGCGTCAATCTATAGTTACCTCCCCTAAAAACTCATATTTAGCATGTTTCGTTTTAACGATGTTGAGTAAAATGGAAACGATTTCGTTCTGTTTAAAAGACAAAACAACTATAAATGATTTTGTGACTTAATTGTATAATTAAGTCATCAAGTGATGCTAAAATAAAAGTATCATCTAAATAATATCAATGTAAATAAAAGAAAGTTTATTATTACAGTCACAAAGAAGAATCCAGTACGCTCTTACTTTCCATATAAAACAATGGATTTATTTATTTGGATCGGAGGGTGCCCCCCAAAAATAGACCGAAGTCCGAGAAAAATTTTTATTAGTCAAGAAATATGCATAATTCAAACTATATTGTCACCTTTATAAGCAATACTCATGAATTATAGTAAATTTTCAACTGATTACAAGTTAGTTTAATTAGGTCGCCGAGGCAGAATACCCCCGTCGCAGCAGACATGCGTACTCAACGAATTTTCAAAGCATTTTGAGATTTTGTATTTCCTCCATAAACACCATAGGACTGAGTATGTAGGTTTTGTGACATGGGACGACGTTAGAAAATGTTATGTTTGGAAATGCAATGGTTACGTAAGGTAAATATCAAATTGTATCAATATTCGACACTTTATAATTTTTCCCATAAACCCCGTGGGGGTGAGTATATAGTTTTGCCGCCATATGGGTGTTGTAGGCTAAGAAACCCTACCTAGTGAATTGACATACCAAATTTTTTACCCAATAAATAAGCGAAATACTGGGTTTTGTTGATATCCCTTAAAATTAACATACGAAACCTATTTTTGGCTTTTCTCCATAATCCATTAAGCCAAGTTGAAAAATCAAAATACGAAATTATTTGTTTTTTAAAGCTTTTTGAAATGGTTTAAGTTAAAATTGTTGAATTTAGAAAATTAAGGTCCAAAAAAAAACACTCAACAACATTTATGCAAGCTTGAACACACTTCAAATGGCAAAGTTACTGTTGTTGTTATTGGTGGATAAGGAGACCCCGGCCCAACCGTTGAGCACGTCTGCCTCTAATGGGCATTTTGCGCAAGCCCCCGGAAGGATGGGATATTAAAGGAAGAGAAAGGGTGAGGCATGGGACAGACTGTCCACTCATGTTCCAGCTAGGGGTTACTATGCCCATCGCACTCCTCTCCCCCTGCTGTCTTGAACATATGTTCCATGGCTAGGGGTTTCCATGCCCATAGCATTTCTACTCACCCCCTGCCGACTACATATATTCCAGCTAGGGATTAACCATGCAGTGCGCATTAACCCCCCGCTGTCTTGAACATGAATGGGGTTTGAAGGAAGGGAAATTGTCATAGTGGACAGCCAAAAGACTTACCACAGTGTTATGACAACTTCGTTTGCTGTACCCAATGTCAACTTCGCAACTAATATAAACTAGTTTTAAAGTTGTCCTGGGACGGCAAAGTTACTGTTAGAAGTATAGATGGTAAAATAATTTTTTTTTAACTAGAGATATCCAACGTGGGACAAATGACAGGTTTGATGACAATCGGACCTCATGTTGGAATAGTCAGCTGATGGCTTTAACAGCTGTCGCTGCTCGTTACAGCTTTGTTTCTTTTAGTGGGCTCGTTCACATCATCATCCACTGCAAACTTTTTTTTCCTATCACGTGTCAAATTCTAAACACGTTATTTGTGGGATTTGGCACGTGATAGGAAAAAACAAAAACAAACCAGTTCGCAGGGGATGATCGTGAACGAGCCCATTGTCTTGCTTTCTATATAAAAGACTGAAATGTTTAAAATCTTATTTCATTTTAAAAGGAAGTTATAAGTTTTGCAATCACTAAACTCTTGATATGACATAGTGCTATAGTTTGTCTGCAACCTAGAACTCCGGGACCACTAAGTTTATACCTGAACTTGTTTTACACCAAGTTAGTATACTTGAAAATAATATTAATGCAGTTTTATTATTTTCATTTTAAAAAATTATTATAAAAAAATACATTATACGTATTAAGACTGTTTACATCACAGGTGGTAGCACTTATGTTTCTAGTTATTTTTAACTTAGTTAAGGTCGTGTTTGGTGAATTTACTTGCGATTTTCAGTTTATCCAGAGCTTTGTGCCAATCAGATTAGTCTAAAACGTCAATTAACGAATAATTACAATTTACTCACATCTTGGCATTTTTTTCAGTGTCTCCCACTAAGAAAAATTACTGCTCGTTAAGAGCTCAAACAAGAATTTTTAAGTTTACGTAATTTATGTTTTAAATTTTAAACAAGTTTACTGCTGTATAATGTATTGTAAAAACAATTTATTATTCATATAGATTATCCCATTATATATTTTATTTATGAATTGTGAAGGTGCAATTAATTACATACTAATCGTAATCATAAACCTTTATTAGATACATTTGTGATATGTAGGTATGGACTGTTCCTTAAGTTTTAAAAAAACTTCTGTATGTGTGTGTTTTTTTTAATAAAAAATACTTGTTTACCTCATATTACATCACCTTGCAATATATTAAGGTCCTCATCTTAAAAGCACTTGTTTTGTAAAGTAAAGAACTTTAAAAGATTGGCAAGTGTGGGCCCCGGAAGTTGGGCTAAAAGCGCGTGGTCCGCTTGTTTACGTAAAACAATTAGTGGGAGAAAGGGCCCTTTCGCTAATGAGAGGCAGAGAAGGGATGTTTTAAAATGAGCGTCGCTGTCTGTTTGACGTGAAATGCTCATTTCCAGTGTGTTCACTGGAAACGACACTAAATTAAATAGATCATAACTCAGTTCGTCCACAGTTTAGGAAACCTTTGCTATTTAATTTAAATAGATAGATTAATTTTAACCATTAATTTAAGTTTTATAATATTAATTATGTAATTTATAATTACATATTTTATTGTTTTTAGATTATGAAATATGCAGGGTGTCACAAAAATCCATGACCGGATATGCATATTCATATTCTACACATCAAAATAAACCTCAAAGTTTTAGACATTTTTTCCATTTCGGCTTTATTTAGGTGCTATCCACCGTTTTGGTTTTACACCGAATAATTTTTATTCCCGTAACTGATCATTAAGTTCAAATTTTGCATGAATTTTTATCACACCAATGTTCATTTCAGGAAAAAAATTATTATTTCATGTGTATTTTCAAAACGCCATTAAATGTTCTAACCTCAGATACCTATCTCAAAACCAATGGTAAATCTTATCTAAGTTTTACAAGTTACAAAAAGGTTGAAAAATTAAAGTATCTAACCAATGATTTCGATTTTGTAAGGATCTGAAAACAAATAACGGAGTTATTGCCATTTCCCTGTAGAAAACGTCTATTTTGCACTATAATTCATGCAAAACTAGGTTATTTATTAGACGAATTTCAATAAGGCCTGTATATTTATAAAATACCTTAATGTGAAAAAATGTTACAATTTAAATAGTATTACCATCCAGCACTATTATTTAATCAAAATGTACAACCTGCAATGATACACTGAGCCTTTGAAGTGGTATATTTCATTAATAGTCTCAAAAGTGCTAAGTTTTCAAATTGCAAATTTAATTGTATGGTTTGGGAGGAAATGTTATTGATTTAAGTAATTACAACATGACTTACTTTAATCAACCAATTAGATTATTTGACAGTAAAAATGTTAAGTAATATTTATATGTCATTGAACTTGGAATGGAACCAGATCCAGATATGTGAACTGATGGGATCAAAAATTAATTATTTTCACAATGTTAGTTTTCTGCAGCTTTCTTCGCATTCTCTCCATTATTATGTAAACAAAGTCAATCATTATATTATTATAATCTGTCAAATAACCTAATTGGTTGATTAAAGTAAGTAACGTTATGTAAATTCACTTTAGGTTACAGTGTAATGCACAAAACATTTTATTAGGCCTAGTGCCTAAAAGTAAATCGGGTTTAATATAAAATTGAAATTAAATCAATACAACCTTATCTAATAAATTATAGAAGAACTCCAAATAAGTGAAGCATGATACAATTATCGTTGATATACTAAAAAAAATAACGCCCGTAACACTTTAAATAACAGCCTTACATAACTCAAGGTTTAAAATGTCAACCGTAACAACAAAGAAGCATTTGATAACGAACACTGGCTGGCTGATTGTGATCTAAAATCTGTCCTTTGTCAAATATCGAGACCCTTACTTTGATTTCAAACATTGGTACTACCAGTTTTATTGTTTCTGTTTGATTAATACTTTAAAAGTTTTGTTTGAAATGTAAATAAAGCCCTATTTCATAAGTTAAGCAATTGACATTTAACTCAACAGTCGTTGAAGCTCTGCGAGAGTGAAGCTACGCAGTCCAATTTTTTGTAATTTAAATAGTAAAGGTAAACTCCAGTTTTAAGAGAAATTCCTCTCTGCAATCACCCACGTAACACGGAAAATTAATTCAATGGCTTTTGGATTGTTTAAGTTAGGATCTCTGGGTTTACAGGATGTTTATCTTAAATTCAGAGAGGTCGTACTTTATTTTACAATTATTGGTATAACTGTTTATCCATCATGTAAAGGTTGTTAACCATCTTATAAGATACGCATTACCGAGCATGGAAGTTCCTTATCAGTTTTACTGACTGTTGATGACTGGCAAAAGAATTCACTGTACTTAGTAACTGGGGAAAGATCACCTTAATTAAAGTAAACAGTATTAAAGTATTGAAGTAACAGTATTGAAATAAACAGATTACTTATGTTTTATCAGAGACGACGTGATTGTGTCATTGTAAAGACTAATGGTCCATCATCCATCATGTAAAGGTTGTTAACCATCTTATAAGATACGCATTACCGAGCATGGAAGTTCCTTATCAGTTTTACTGACTGTTGATGACTGGCAAAAGAATTCACTGTACTTAGTAACTGGGGAAAGATCACCTTAATTAAAGTAAACAGTATTAAAGTATTGAAGTAACAGTATTGAAATAAACAGATTACTTATGTTTTATCAGAGACGACGTGATTGTGTCATTGTAAAGACTAATGGTTGTTGATAATCAGTTTTTTGTAGGCATAAATATGACAGAAATATACATAGTGCCCCAAAATTACCAATCAAAAATAAAATCAGTCTGTGTGCGAAAACAGTGATTTCTGTATTCAGGTTTGGCTATAGACTTCTCCAGGTTAGCCTGTTGTGCTTTTACTAACTCTGTTTTGTTGTAGGTGTATCTTCCACCTGAAGACGGGATCAGGTTCCAGGTCCTAAAACGGCATGAATTTCATTTTACTAATAAGTTATGGAAAATGTCCGCAATAATTTACTAAATATTAACATAATTAATTTTATTAGTTTTGGCCAAACGAACAACCTATTGTAGTGTGGACAGCAATTTAAGTAAATTCTGCCTGTTTGTCAATTAGACTGCAGGACTAATGACGATTAAATCTGATGAATTTCTTAACAGTGTGATTTTACAGTGACGACAGTGTTGTGGAGACTCCCTGATGAATGCCGATGACGTAATCTAACGACGGATGACTAGCTGACTCTGATGACGCGTCTGTGTGTTTCAGCTGGTAGACGACGACGGCAGTGTGGAGACAGCCCTTATGACTGCCGATGACGTAATCTAACGACGGATGACTAGCTGACTCTGATGACGCGTCTGTGTGTTTCAGCTGGTAGACGACGACGGCAGTGTGGAGACAGCCCGGATGACTGCCGATGACGTAATCTAACGACGGATGACTAGCTGACTCTGATGACGCGTCTGTGTGTTTCAGCTGGTAGACGACGACGGCAGTGTGGAGACAGCCCTGATGACTGCCGATGACGTAATCTAACGACGGATGACTAGCTGACTCTGATGACGCGTCTGTGTGTTTCAGCTGGTAGACGACGACGGCAGTGTGGAGACAGCCCTGATGACTGCCGATGACGTAATCTAACGACGGATGACTAGCTGACTCTGATGACGCGTCTGTGTGTTTCAGCTGGTAGACGACGACGGCAGTGTGGAGACAGCCCTGATGACTGCCGATGACGTAATCTAACGACGGATGACTAGCTGACTCTGATGACGCGTCTGTGTGTTTCAGCTGGTAGACGACGACGGCAGTGTGGAGACAGCCCTGATGACTGCCGATGACGTAATCTAACGACGGATGACTAGCTGACTCTGATGACGCGTCTGTGTGTTTCAGCTGGTAGACGACGACGGCAGTGTGGAGACAGCCCTGATGACTGCCGATGACGTAATCTAACGACGGATGACTAGCTGACTCTGATGACGCGTCTGTGTGTTTCAGCTGGTAGACGACGACGGCAGTGTGGAGACTCCCTGATGACTGCCGATGACGTAATCTAACGACGGATGACTAGCTGACTCTGATGACGCGTCTGTGTGTTTCAGCTGGTAGACGACGACGGCAGTGTGGAGACAGCCCTGATGACTGCCGATGACGTAATCTAACGACGGATGACTAGCTGACTCTGATGACGCGTCTGTGTGTTTCAGCTGGTAGACGACGACGGCAGTGTGGAGACAGCCCGGATGACTGCCAATGACGTAATCTAACGACGGATGACTAGCTGACTCTGATGACGCGTCTGTGTGTTTCAGCTGGTAGACGACGACGGCAGTGTGGAGACAGCCCTGATGACTGCCGATGACGTAATCTAACGACGGATGACTAGCTGACTCTGATGACGCGTCTGTGTGTTTTAGCTGGTAGACGACGACGGCAGTGTGGAGACAGCCCTGATGACTGCCGATGACGTAATCTAACGACGGATGACTAGCTGACTCTGATGACGCGTCTGTGTGTTTCAGCTGGTAGACGACGACGGCAGTGTGGAGACAGCCCGGATGACTGCCAATGACGTAATCTAACGACGGATGACTAGCTGACTCTGATGACGCGTCTGTGTGTTTCAGCTGGTAGACGACGACGGCAGTGTGGAGACAGCCCTGATGACTGCCGATGACGTAATCTAACGACGGATGACTAGCTGACTCTGATGACGCGTCTGTGTGTTTTAGCTGGTAGACGACGACGGCAGTGTGGAGACAGCCCTGATGACTGCCGATGACGTAATCTAACGACGGATGACTAGCTGACTCTGATGACGCGTCTGTGTGTTTCAGCTGGTAGACGACGACGGAAGTGTGGAGACAGCCCTGATGAACTACCTGTTCGCCAAGCAAGTTGTAAATCGACTGCGCAACCAGATGAACGTCGCGGACCTACAGCGCAAGCGCAGCTACTGGAAACAGTGCGCGTTCAACGCTGTCTCCTGCTTCGGCAAGTAAACGGCCTCTGCGCGGCGCCGTCCCCTTGTATAAACTGTTACTGTATAGTTGGTTAGCACTTTCGTTGCGTTCACCCTCAAAATCTGTGGACAATGTTATATTTCCTACCTTTAGATTATTTTTTTAATGTGCTGTATTTAAAAGAGCCTTGGTTTGAAAACATATCTTTACTAGGTAGCCTAACAAAGTGTTTTTCCAGCAGTTTGTTTTAACTAATAATATTTCTGAATATAATATTTTATGGTACTCAAATTATATTATAACAACCACATCATTATGACACATTGCATCTTTGCATCAATATCTACAATAATTTTCTCTTTTAAGATATTATAAAAGTGTTTTATGTTATTCATTTTCCATAATGCTGTGAAACTAAGATTAAGGTATGTGTTCAGACTTTGATATAATACATTTTTGTAATAATTTAATCTTAACTGGTGGAAATAAATTAACTTCAACTCTTTTTATGAATATATTTTTTAAATACTTTTTTATTAAATACCCTTATAGTCCAACAACAAATAATAAAGCGAAATGTAATTTATCTGAATTGATTGTAGATAATGTTAATTGTGTTAAAAAGTGAATCATTAAATAATCTGGTGGAAGTTTTACTTAAGCAGAGTCTTTGTTTTATATTATGTTTATTTTTAATGCATGATAAATTATGTGAGCAGTAACAGTAGGGCTATTTTCTATGACACAATGGCAAAAATAATTGACTAAAAATTGCAAAAGATTTACTGTTTCTTTTCAACTTTTTTATGAATTTCTAATTATCATGTATTGTTATTCTAATGACACATTTCCCCCTTTAACATATTTTTTTATTATTATTATGTTTATGCCACTTAAGTTTACAAAAGTCATTGCATATTTAAATAATATTATTATTCGTAGGTAAGTTATAAATATGTACCAATCTTTAGGTAGGACTTATCATGAGCCAAACCCATCCTTCATTTTGTGATAGATTTATTTATGTTAATTAATTGTCTTTAGAAATAAATATACTTTTTTAACGAGCTGTCTTAGTTGTTTTTCAACCCTATAAACTGTATAACAGTGAAAGTGCAATAAAAAATATATATAAAATCTATAACCCACTATCTCTCAAACTTAATGAATAAACAAATATGTATCAAATGAAGTGTTCAGCTATGTAACGTATACTACATTTTTGAGGTTGCAAATTTTATTTACTTAGTAGGCCTACATCTTCTTACGTGTCTGGAGATTTATTAACTAAATCAAATTTAGTAATATTTTACACTAATTCGATAGGTATTAGTTTATATATATATATATATTGTGTTCCACGTAAACCCAGATGCTGACATGACTTGTATATTTCAAAAATATTAATCCTAGTTTTAACCCTTAAATTAATATCAGAAAACTATGATGGCAAATTTTATAATTCAAACATTTGGTCAACTTTGTTTGATCAATTAGGATGAACATTTAAATCACTCATTTTGCTTCAAAAGCCAATTTCAAATAGTTGAGGTTACAATAATTAACAGGCTACAACAATTAATATAACTAAGAGTTTATAACACTCAGTCCAGTTTGTACCGGGTGTCCCAGACCACCCGTACACCGCTTTTAAAATTTGAATAAATAACTATTTACAAAAGCAAATTGTTCCGTTATAGGTAACCCCGGTTATGCTCTATCGATTGACACTAATTTCAATGTACAGGGTGTACCAGAAGTAACCTTTCCAGACCGGAAGTCTCTCATTTTAAATACAACCCTCCTCTTTTTACTACATTTTTTTATTTTATAAGTAGTTTTAAGACAATTTTACATTTTAATTTACACCCCTAATCCTAACGGTTTATGATATCATCTCGGTTGAAATTTAATTTTTTCTTGTAATAATAACATTATAACAATTTTATATCCATTATCTCTGAACATATTCCTTTAAACGTAACTGTCCAAGCATGAAAATTTCTTAGAACCTCATTTTAAATCATATTCTATCGCAAAATATTGATTATCGCGTAGTTAGTTTTACTTTTCCAGTTTCATCAATAAAATAAAAAATATAATTATAATGTAAAAATAAAATAATTTATGTCAAAACTAATAATTTATAGTGTAAAAATTTTTAAAAGAAGAGTTTAATAAATTTATGTGCTTGGACATGTTTGTTTAACAGAAAATGTTTATAGATAATCGAGTTAAAAAAATTTCTATGTTATTTTAAGGGAAAAATCTAAATTTCAATCACCATTATCTCCCAACCATTAAGATTATCGGCACCAATTAAAGTGTAAAGTTGTCTTAAAATTACGTGTAAAATTTAAAAAGTTATAAAAGTAAGTGTGTGTGTATTTAAAATTAGTGACGTCTGATATTGAAAGGCGACTTCTGATGCACCCTGTACATTGAAATTACTATCAATCATTAGAGCGCAACCAGTAATCTATTATGGCAAAATTGTTTTTTGTAAAACTTAATTAATTAAAATTAAAAGGGGTATGCGGGTGGTTTGGGACATCTAATATTAAACCTTATTTGATAATATTTAACCACCATGTAAAGCCTTACTTAAAACAATTGCATTGTAAATATAAGAAAGTTAGAAATTAGAAATATAAGAATTTAATTTGTATCTTTGTTATATGGATTTTAAACAAAATATTTCAATACAGTGTCAGTAGATTTTTTTGTAGCACCTAGATAGTGGGGATAGTAATTTGAAATTATTACAGAGAAAATGTTATCTAACTCCGGAAAAAATAAATGAACCTATTTCACACATCCTCCGGGTCCTTGCAGGTCGTTGCTCGATTTGCAGGGTGGGGTTCGATTTGCAGGTCAATGCTCGATTTGCAGGGTGGGGTTCGATTTGCAGGTTATGCTCGATTTGCAGGTTATGCTCGATTTGCAGGTTGGGTTTCGATTTGCAGGATGAGTTTCGATTTGCAGGATGAGTTCCGATTTGCAGGTCGATACTCGATTTGCAGGCAGGGTTGATTTGCTGGTGATGCAGGATTTGCAGGTTGGGATTTGATTTGCAGGTCGATGCTCGATATGAAAGTTTTGGTTTGATTTGCAGGTCGATGCTCGATTTGCAGGTTGAGGTTCGATTTGCAGGTTATGCTCGATTTGCAGGTTATGCTCGATTTGCAGGTTGGGTTTCGATTTGCAGGATGAGTTTCGATTTGCAGGTCGATACTCGATTTGCAGGCAGGGTTGATTTGCTGGTGATGCAGGATTTGCAGGTTGGGATTTGATTTGCAGGTCGATGCTCGATATGCAGATTTGGGTTATATTTGCAGATCAATACTCGATTTGCAGTTTTGGGTTTGATTTGCAGGTCGATGCTCGATTTGCAGGTTGAGGTTCGATTTGCAGGCAGGGTTGATTTGCTGGTGATGCAGGATTTGCAGGTTGGGATTTGATTTGCAGGTCGATGCTCGATATGAAAGTTTTGGTTCGATTTGCAGGTCGATGCTCGATTTGCAGTTGAGGTTCGATTTGCAGGTTATGCTCGATTTGCAGGTTATGCTCGATTTGCAGGTTGGGTTTCGATTTGCAGGATGAGTTTCGATTTTCAGGTCGATACTCGATTTGCAGGCAGGGTTGATTTGCTGGTGATGCAGGATTTGCAGGTTTGGATTTGATTTGCAGGTCGATGCTCGATATGCAGATTTGGGTTATATTTGCAGATCAATACTCGATTTGCAGTTTTGGGTTTGATTTGCAGGTCGATGCTCGATTTGCAGGTTGAGTTTCGATTTGCAGGTCGATACTCGATTTGCAGGCAGGGTTGATTTGCTGGTGATGCAGGATTTGCAGGTTGGGATTTGATTTGCAGGTCAATACTCGATTTGCAGTTTTTGGTTTGATTTGCAGGTCGATGCTCGATTTGCAGATTTGGGTTATATTTGCAGGTCAATACTCGATTTGCAGTTTTGGGTTTGATTTGCAGGTCGATGCTCGATTTGCGGGTTGGGGTTCGAAATGCAGGTCGATGCTCGATTTGCAGGTTGGGGCTAGATTTGCATTTTATGCTCGATTTGCAGGTTATGCTCGATTTGCAGGTTGGGTTTCGATTTGCAGGATGAGTTTCGATTTTCAGGTCGATACTCGATTTGCAGGCAGGGTTGATTTGCTGGTGATGCAGGATTTGCAGGTTTGGATTTGATTTGCAGGTCGATGCTCGATTTGCAGTTGAGGTTCGATTTGCAGGTTATGCTCGATTTGCAGGTTATGCTCGATTTGCAGGTTGGGTTTCGATTTGCAGGATGAGTTTCGATTTTCAGGTCGATACTCGATTTGCAGGCAGGGTTGATTTGCTGGTGATGCAGGATTTGCAGGTTTGGATTTGATTTGCAGGTCGATGCTCGATATGCAGATTTGGGTTATATTTGCAGATCAATACTCGATTTGCAGTTTTGGGTTTGATTTGCAGGTCGATGCTCGATTTGCAGGTTGAGTTTCGATTTGCAGGTCGATACTCGATTTGCAGGCAGGGTTGATTTGCTGGTGATGCAGGATTTGCAGGTTGGGATTTGATTTGCAGGTCAATACTCGATTTGCAGTTTTTGGTTTGATTTGCAGGTCGATGCTCGATTTGCAGATTTGGGTTATATTTGCAGGTCAATACTCGATTTGCAGTTTTGGGTTTGATTTGCAGGTCGATGCTCGATTTGCGGGTTGGGGTTCGAAATGCAGGTCGATGCTCGATTTGCAGGTTGGGGCTAGATTTGCATTTTATGCTCGATTTGCAGGTTATGCTCGATTTGCAGGTTGGGTTTCGATTTGCAGGATGAGTTTCGATTTGCAGGATGAGTTTCGATTTGCAGCTCGATACTCGATTTTCAGGTAGGGTTGATTTGCTGGTGATGCAGGGTTTGCAGGTTGGGATTTGATTTGCAGGTCGATGCTCGATTTGAAAGTTTTGGTTTGATTTGCAGGTCGATGCTCGATTTGCAGGTTTGGGTTATATTTGCAGGTCAATACTCTATTTGCAGATTGAGGTTCGATTTGCAGGTTGATACTCGATTTGCAGGTTGGGTTTTGATTTGCTTATTTCTCCAGGCGGTCCACCTTCAATGTGCAAAGACAAAAAGATCTTATTCTTCTTTTGTAAAGCACACAAATATTTGTGTATCTTTATCATCAACAAAAAATTACAATATTGAAGGCACGAAATAAAGGAAAAAAATAACAGGATAAAGGCTATTCCGTTATATTCAAATCATTACAAATACCAATTTATTAGCCAAGCAACATATAAGTTTTAATAACTTACATGTTGCAATAACAATTGTCGACTTAAAATTGTTATGGACGTACAATTATTATTACTCTGTTTCCAAAATATTTTTAAGTCACAATGAAACTATTTTTTATACATACACATTAACATTCATAATCTAAATTTAAACATGTTTTCATTTATTTTAAAGTGTTTAACTGCATGATTTTTTTACAGTATAAACATTTTAAAATAAATGTTTAGTAAATTTTGTGATAAATTTAATTTTCATCGATTTAGTCAATAATCTTCTTAAAAGTTGACCTTCATTATTGAAGGACTCTATTTTAGTTTATAAAAAGTCTTGTTTTGACAAATAAATAAAACCACAGGTTGTGGAAGTATCATTACGGTATGCACATAAATTGAAACAGGCGGCTGGGAGGCGGACAGGTGGGCAAGCAAACAAACAGACGAACAACAGAGGATCATTTGTTGGTGTTTGCTCTGTCGACCGGAGTGGGGTACCGTGTCGCCGCTGACACTGGCGCTGACAACCCACGGTGTAACCGGGGTATAAGGAACGACCGTCCTTCGGGGGCAAGACTCAATCTATTATACAACAATTAATTCTTCAACACTAAATATATTTTCAGGATACGTTTCAGTTAATAACTATATGTTGGTCACTAACTTACAAATTAAAAAAAAAATAATAATAATATGCCTAGCCTAAATTTTCAATGTTTCAAAATGTTTATGGTGTATGATGAAAACTTTTAATGTCACAATAAAACCATGAAAACCATACCTTAATCATAGGTACCATATTTTATTTATTGGTAACATATTACTGCCATACTTAGAATTAGGTTTTTGAAAATTCATTGTTCCGTAATATATCAGCTAAGAGCTATCAACAAAGAGCGGAAACGCTGTCCTAATTTTATTCTCATCCAAGATGTTGTTATCTCATAAGCACAAAATGCTGTTTCCTTTTCGTGTCATTTCTCAAGACATGAATAGGCCTAAAAATAATTTTCTCACAAAAATTTGTTAAACTTGGTACCTTGTACTGGAGTATAGCTGGTATATACTCAATTGTCTGACTTAATGTATTTGATAATCTATACTTATTTAATACGCGAAGGGTTTTTTCGAGTAGAGAACTCCTAGTACAATTCTCAATCGATTTTCAAGATTTTGATGTCGTTGGATAGGGCTTGGTCTGTAGTTGTTTCCACCAAAAATTGACGAGAATCGGACATAAAATAAGGGCGCTATCCACAAATTAAATTTGAAGTTTTCCCATTAGAATAACATGTATATTTGTTTGAGCATTTTAAACTTATGTTAACGTATAGCTGTAGTTTCTGGTGATCACTGATATTCACAATATTCTATTGGTCGGATGTCATTGATTTTGAACTGAATGTAACTTTTGTATTGTATCAAAATAAATTGCTCGATGTCGAGCAACATGTGCACTAGTATTTTATAATATTCATGTTTGCCTTACAAATTTACTTGTTGGTACGGGTGAAGCCGAATTTGTATCGATAAACATTGCAAAACTGTAGGCAAAACGAGTAGTGTAGTAAAATTAAGCCAAAATATGGCTGGAAAATGAAAAAAATTTTGGACAGCCAATTTTTGCTGAAATGTATTCTATGTCATCCCCTGACCTCCCTCAGAAAAGTCCCCTGAAATCCCCAGTGGGCAACATGCCTAAAAATGATGGGATGGCCCTCGTGGAGTCAGAAATAAGTCTTTCGTCGAATTAAAGTTAATTCGAATTAAAGTTTCGTCAAATTAAAGTTCTTAAGTAGTAGAATTTAATGCCGCAAACCCCACCTCAAGAGGTTGCTTGAGTCGAAAATGACAGCCTGTCAAACTTTGAATAAAAACCAAATTTTAATCTTCACGCTTAAAAATGTAATAATATTCGAAATACTTGATCTTTTGAGGTCCGGTTTGTGGCAAACGTTTGCTTGTACAATTACCTTGGCAAATAAGGATAGTTTGACTTATGCCCATCATATTACCCTTGAACCACCCTCTACATGGACGTCCCAAAGAGGGAGTTTTGAAATCTTTTTCTTAGTCCATAGCCATGCTATACATCATTTTAAAGGTCTTAATAAGGAGAGTACATAGCCGAAAACCAGACCTCAAAAGGTCAAATATGTCGGGAGTTATTGCATTTCAAAGTTTTGATAATATTATTTTATTCTAAATTTCGAACGTCTGCCATTTTTCTCCCGACCGTTATATTTAGGTCGGGTTTACGGCATTGTACTCTACATTTTAAGACCTTTAATTTGATATATATAAACCTTCTGGAATGTAATCAAATGTAATATGCTTAATATCAAAATTTATTTGAACTCCTTACAGGCCAACCCCTCATTTTTGGGCATGATGCCCACATGGGATTTCAGGGGACTTTTTGGAGGAAGGTCAGGGGATGCCATAGAACACATTTCAAAAGAAATTAGCTTTCCAAAAATTATTTCATTTTTCCCGACTAATTTTACTACACTAGAGAGCGGAAGGGACGGCTTACGTACGATCTGCATGACACAATACACGCTGATTGTTGTTCGCTCCAGGCTGGATTATTATCGGCTGCTGACTAAAGTAAGGTTCACGAAAATAGTCCGATGGAAATTTTAACAGCTGTGTCCCCCCTCACCCCCTCTTGCCCTGCAATGTTGTCATTTGTGGTTATGTTTACCGTGTGTAATATCGCATAAAAATATGTTTTATGGATAGATTTGACAACAATGCACCAACTCTCACCGGACTATTTTGGTGAACCTTACTATAGGCACACCATCGTGGTTGTGAGGGTCCTAACTAATTTTTAAGCCGTTAATACGAGATTATCTGAGTTTCTCGGATATATTACAATATCTATAACTTCTCTAAATAATGTAGAAACATTCTATCAATCCGTACACTTTTACGCACTTAGGCCTAATAAAATTAATTTCAGAACCCAAACTGTGAATGTAACGGATGTGGCAAGTTCACTTATCCTTGAGTGACATTAGTTCAAGAATACCTTTACACGATTTGAAAAAATCTCAAAGTTAAAATACCAGTCAATAATTTAAATTAACTTCATGACATTAATCTTGAACATAATTTTAAAATCTATGTTCAGCTTTAAATCTATTTCTTTGTAACTCTTTTGCATATTTTTGTTACTATTTGTCAATTTTAATGTAATTTTATCTAAATAATTCATATATTAATATAAATAAACTATTTAAAATATATTTTATAATGTAAATGTGAAAGAATATTGGGCGGTCTTACAGAATTCTCTGAAAATATATGTCATGACTTTGCCTGGTGACTTTTAGAGAGGTTCTGAAAATGCTCATATGAAAAATTAAAACCCCACTCTGGTAGGGCATAAAACAGTCGTTAAGATCCGAAACAGTTTGCTTTAGAACAATATTTTTAGCGTAACAAAGGTCACGCTATCTTAACTAAAGTTGATACGGGAGGAGGACAAAGAAAAGTGATCGCATCTTGTCATAAACACGTGCCATGTTTACTCGGAAGAAAAGTGGTAGCTTTTAATAAAGCAAATTTATATGTTGGGGTATTATTTCCGAGCAGCCCTCGCCATAACAAATGTCATAAGAAATAACATGGACTCGACATTTCCTCAATTTTTATTTTAAAATTGTTCATAATTTTTTAACCAGTTAACTTTTGAAGCCTCCTCGTAAGTTAGTTTATTTGCAGGTACTCAAATAATTCTATACTCCTAAACATTTGTCCTAAAGAAACTACATACAAGAAATGATATAAATTAATCCATAAATAATTAATCTGTAGAAATAATTCATCTGTAGTCGATTTGAAACAAAGTAATAGCATTATGTTTGTATCATCAATGCAAAATACAAACATGGGAGCGACGACGTAAATAAGATAAGGACAGATATGCTGCACTTTATATGATGTTCGGTTCAAGTTCTAGGTGCAGAAAACAAACAATTCTGGTTTAAACAGCTAATTCAACATTATTATTGATTTATTTATACATTTTTGTGATAATATTGAAGATGGGCTAGTTTTGCATTTAGGTATATATATATAATATATTTAGGTATTTGCTAAATACCCCGTATAACTTCAATAATGTGTATAAGGTGTTGAAAAATAAAATTAAAGATTAAAGTTTTAGGATATCAGGTTTTGATTGGAAACTTTAAAAAAAATCATATTAAGTACCTACATAATTACTTAAGTGTTAAGTGCTCCGTCTCTAAGTAGTTTGTATATACTTCGTGATTTAAGGTACATAAGTGCAACTTTATCGACTATTTCTTAAATTGAGACACATTTACACATTTATAGCAATTTTCTGGTAATTGACGAAAAATTACATACAGTACGTAATTAATGAAATAATATACGGTACGTAAAAAATGGAACAACTTATAAACTCTGTTACGAAATATAAAAGTTTTTTTTTTAATTTAATCAATTACACATGTATACTAAAATATCGGCTTTAGTGGATTGATATAAGCAATAAACTTAACTAACAATAAATTTTTAAACTATCATTTTCATAAGAAAACTACCGTAAAAAACAATTAAAATTTAAAAAAAATGCTCTGTGCCGTTTATATAAAACATACAAGAAAAATCGTTTAATAAAAGAGAATAGTTTTGCTCATTAGAGAGTGGTTTTTTTACTATTAGGGTCCAAATCTTCAATCCCAACACATCAGATTGACCATACTTGTCAATTATAACAACCAAATATAACAAACCAATATAACAGAAACAGAGGGCAAGTCAAGCTTCTCGGTTTCTGGGTTGATCCCAAGAAAGACTGGAACCACCACATTGAGGAGGTATGTACTAGGTTATCAAGAGTCCTGTACTTGCTAAGGAAACTCAAACTGGTGATCACCCAGCCATATTTGCTGACAGTATATCATTCACTCTTCCACAGTCGCTTAACTTACGGTCTGGTCTTGTAGGGCCACTGTCCTGCAGCAAGAGATGTACTTCTCCTTCAGAAGAAGGCCGTGAGGATCATAACATCATCCGGATATAGAGTCCATTGAAGGCCTATATTCCAACAACTCAGTGTCCTCACGGTCTTCAGCCAGTATGTACTAAACTCTGTGGTTCTGCTCAAGGAAAACCTGAGCTACTTCGACACTAGAAGTGTACACCTAACAATGGTACTCGTGGAGCGCTTGACCTGGATATGCCACGATGTCGGCTTAGCCGCTCACTGAGCTCACTGATCAAAACTTTGATCAGCGATCAAAGTTTTTAACACTCTCCCTGAGAGAGTGTGTGCGCTGGACATCGGCTCCTTTAAGAAGGTAGTGCGTGAGTGCTTTGTCATCAGGCCATTGTAAGACTTAAATGAACTCAAAGAGCGACCGTTACTGGAATCTTAACCAGTACATTATAGTCACGTCCGCCAAGTATTTAAGTTTCCACTCAGTGTAAATATGTTAAGGCTCCGGTCTACCTGAGCCCGAACAACAATGCCAAATGCCGCCTCGCGGCCTTAGCGCTAGGCGAGTTTGATGGCTGCAGAGGTTTACGGGGATCGTGTTTTAAAATTAACCAATTAAGAAAGAGATTAGCTGTTAACTTTTTCTAAAAGTAGAAAAAAGGATCTCGTCGGCTATCTTTTTAGAATTTTAAAATAAAATTTCCAATTTCAGCAATAACTGTCTAAAATCATCTGCTTTTTTTATTTTTAATTGAAGTTTTCCATTAGTTTTGATGAAACTACCATAGTGAGATTACCAAAGTGTAACTAAGGAAATTTAGCACCTCTATTCTTCTTTAATATTACAACTTAGTTATAGCTCTAGGGTGCATTTAGCAGAAGATAACAGGATTCTAAAAAATCCCTTGCATTTGCATCGAGAAAAACAGATTATTTTAGTCAGTTATAGCTGAAATGACAAATTTTATTTAAAAATTCAAAAAAATATAGCCGACGAGATCCTGTTTTTTACTTTTAGAAAAATTTAACAGCCAATCTCTATCTTAATTGGTTAGTTTTAAAACACGATCCCCGTAAACTTCTGCATCTATAAAACTTGCCACTAGAGAAAAACGGATGATTTTAGTCAGTTATAACTGAAATTATAAATTTTATTTAAAAATTCTAAAAAAATAGCCGACGAGATCCTTTTTTCTATTCTACTTTTAGAAAAAAATTAAGAGAAAATCTCTATCTTAATTAGTTATTTTTAAAACACGATTTCCGTAAACCTATGCATCCATAAAACTCGCCTAGCGCTACGCCGGCGGCCGCGAGGCGTCATTCGGGCTCGGTAGACCGGAGCCTTAAAGATATGTTTTTATTAGTATATAAGTTGACGCCATCAATCCGACAGTACAGATGAAGAAATCAAGTATTCAAGTAAGTATACTTGTCAATTATAATTGTCAAATATTTTTTCTTACATTTGTTGACTTTTATTGTATAGTAACAGATTTTAATAAATTTCACATTCAAGCTATTTTTAAAGCAAAGTATTTTGAATTTACTTAAATAATACTAACATTTTAAAACACGTTAAAATCATAATAAAACTTGGTTCTGCGGGTGTTTTAAAAAGCAACCCACGATTTGAAATTATTATGATGCTCTTGTTATTCGACTTATTAAATGTATACTCATCTCAAGTTCTTCAATATTTTGTGGGTTTTGCATATGCCTGATGTTTTATCAGGCACGTAGAAATAACTCCACGCGTGATAATATTTGTTTGATCTCTAAGTGAATTATCCATAGGGCTTTTTGGAAATATAAAAAGGTACATTTCTCGTGCAATTACATTTTTTGTCATAGACTAAAGGAAAGAGTACCCTAGTTCGAGATCTCTAGATTCAAGACCTCTATTAGGTTATTTCCTCTAGGGATATGTAAGTAATGAGGCATATGAAAAAAAACATGAAATACTGTATTGAAGAACGTGAGACACGTAATGAGTGGAATAACAGGAACCCCTTAACAAATGGTGCCAGAAATAATTTACCAAATAGAATATAACATTGTATAAGTGTAAGTGTTCATATATTTAAACACCAAAACCAAGCAATAAATTACTTTAAACTATCAATAAAATCCTTTAAATAGTTGTAATAAATGTGAAATAGTATGTTTCTCGGATTTTTAATATGTTTTATGGCTAGAAATTATCATTTCAAATTTTGGTTGCGTTTTTAAAGAAATCCCCTGTAAAATGGTACCTAAATAACCTAACATAATTATTACAAAAACCTATACAAAATGTAGTATATGAAGACAATTTTAGTGATACAAATAATTTGAGAAATGTTGTAATTATAACGAGTGATTCAGAGCAGACTCAAGGCAACAATAATTTGTTCCCTCTTTAAAATATGAAGACGTGGAATGCTATCATCATAACATGTTTGTTGTGTGATAATTGTGCGTCTGTCGAAAGTTTTTTTCCGCACCACCGCACTCATAATTCTCGCACTAGATCCTGTAGGGAAACAACACCATATTTTTCAGTTAGTTCGTCACTCACGAGAATAGTACTCAATAAACGAGCTTCTATTTGGTTTCTATACATTTTGACAATTTATCTATTACAGCGAATGTTATTACTCACTAACTATGAGTAATTCTATAAATAAATTGCTCAGTTTCTACTAAAATTCTATCATTGAAAATAATTGTATCCCAATGCACCAATCACCAATGGTGGAGTACCATTACATTGAATAGAGTCAAAAGTTACAATGAGTGTTAAGTACGATTACAATTTTTGTTGTTTAATTTTATCTACCACTCTTTACTCAGGTCATTAAATCTATTATAAAACTAACCACCATGTCGTAAAATTAAAAACCATATTAGTAAATATAACTTAAAAGTCTAGAATACTATTGTTACACTTACATTATATCGTATTAATTGCAACATGACTGACTTGTTTCATTTACATACATCCAGAGATGACGTACTTGTCATCAGGTCGTACGAATATAAGTAGTTTGAGGGTAGAGGTACAAAATAAAAACTAGCCTATGATTTCCAAACTGCTTTCATTTTTTCATGGTATTTCCCCTATTTTCAGAGGTAGGGTTTGTATCCCAGGTCTCCTCAAGCCTGTGAGATTCCTCCACCCACTATTCCGCCTGATCTTCCTCGTTTCCGGAGGGTTTCCTACCTCGTCAGCGGCTTTTTATCAGTCTAGTGGTATAACTTTTATTCGCGGAATTTACAACTTACCAATAGAATGGGTGGCGGTATCGGCCCCATATATCTGCCACGGTTGTTTGTTATATGGACATATATAACGGTGGAGCGATAGCGCTCGCAAGCACAACGTCAGAGGGCTCGCCAACATGAAGATCGCCGTGGTTCTCGTTGTCTTCACCGCCTGCTTATTGGTAAGTCAAACTTTCTATTTTTTGGTTGGATTAGAGCTAAGCATCATGGATCATCCACATTCACAATCAATAAAAATAAATTTTAATTTTGAAAAAAAAAATTATTTTAAGTTTTACTTAATTATACAAAATTTACTTAAAAAAGTAATAAAATATAAAACAGTCTGAATATTTACTTAAAATATTTTAATAATTATTTTTATTAAAAAAAACTGTATAAGCTTTAATTTGCTTTATTTTAAAATAAAAGTAATATGAATAATTTTAAATACAACAAATCAATAGTTTTTAATTAATCTATTAAAAATTGTTTTTATAAATGTTTATTTTTTATACTGTTATTACTTTTCATAGTTTTTTTTTTAACAATTTATCACTTTTTCAATTTTTAAATACACCAACAAACATTTTAAATTTTAACATTTAACTAAAAAACAAACATTAATTATTTTTATACATTTATATATATTAATAAATGCTCTTTGAGTTAAACTTATATCAGTTTGTTCAATTTGTAGTACTTAAATACTTTAATACATGGACTTTTTCAATACTAAAAGTGGTTTAAATACCTGCTTTCTGTAATCCACATTGGTTGCTGGGGCAACTAGTTTCGATTCATTAGTGAATCATCTTCAAGCCGTACAGAGGATGTCGTAGCACGACCCACAGGTGATAAGAACAAGGAGAGTGACGTCATTGTCCACGTTGACCGGCAGTCTAGGCTCAACTTCCGCCCGGTCGCGTCGCTCGCCAAACCACGCGTTTTTTAGTTAATTATTATGTTCGTTGTTCGTTGTGTCCGTGTTCGTGTTTATGTGTATTTATTTATTAGACTATTTTATTCTTCTTGACAACCTTCATATGGAGTGCTACGACATCCTCTGTACGGCCTGAAGATGATTCACTAATGAATCGAAACTAGTTGCCCCAGCAACCAATGTGGATTACAGAAAGCAGGTATTTAAACCACTTTTAGTATTTCAAAGTAATCCGGAGGCTAGAACCAATCAATATGACTTTTTTAACTTCATTGCATACAACCTAAATAAAATAACCATAAATCAAATCAAAATTTAAAAACATTTATTTATTTATCAAATAACATACTTTAAATTTACTTGCATGTCATATTATTGAATTACAATTAGCTTATAATCCGCTAAATAAAATAAAGACGCCACACGCCATTAGATTTAAGACTATTCTACGCTACTACGCATTTCTACGCCTTTTCTACGCATATCTTCAGTCAGTGTTGGACATAATCTAATATCTCTACTCGAAGATAAACGTGGACTAGTTGGCTTAAACAAGTTACAACTGATGGCATGTTTTGAAGACATTGCAAATGCTCTGCTCTGAGTATGAAGAGAATGTAGAATGAAATGGTAAGAGAAACTGAGGTGACAGCGCTTTAAGATATCATAAGTAAGGTTCTATGTATCACGCTTACGAGGATTAGTAGCGAGTTAAGCCGCACGCCACGATAAAACAATATTATGTTAGGATATGGCAAAGTAGGCCTATATTTAGTCATCTGCAAAGAACATGTAAATATTATAAAATCGTATTCATTCGTGGTTGTAATAAGTGTGGCTTAGTAACCTTAAGCTACACTTAAATGTAAAAAAAACCCCCAATAAACACAAAATAGTTTAACAAGTAGATTTAGATACAATATAAAGTAAAAAAACTTTAATTTATTTGCGATCACATCGATTAAAAAAATTATTTACGAAATATTTTGTTCGAAAAAGATAAACTTTAATGCTACTTTTAAATACCGTGAAATATTTTTTTGGGTAAATCCCAACTATATTAAAAAATTCAAAATGGAAAGTTATATCTATTGCAATTAAAAATCATTTGAACGTAGAACATTTTGGCCTCTAGTGCTTAGGGGCCCTAGGTTTTCTAGGGCCCCTAAGGATCTGGACTCCTAAGGGCTTCGGCCCTTGGGGACCAATCCACCAATCCAAAAGATACTAATTCTATGTCTTGGGTAGGCCTACATGGTGTAATGATTGACGAAATGAGTATCGGTTCAACGTTAAACTGTTCACTCATAGTTTAGTGTATATTATACCCCCGTATTATTAAATAGGCCGTATATTATTAAATAGGCCGTCATATAATCTTTAGCAGGCATCCCAAAAAGTAAAATAAGTTGTAATACAGGCTGCCCTGCAAATTGAAATAAAACTACTTCGCTAATTGTTTGTTGTTTTTACAACTAGATTTACGAAAAAAATTACATTATTAAGTTTTTTGTAACTAAATGTTGTCTAAAATTTTCCTTATCAAGACTAATCACTCAAGTGTCACTCAAGTTTAAGTCATTTACCCTAGAGATTTATGGGGAACATAATTTTACCCTAAAAGTGATCTATGACGAGTTGCAGTAATTAAAGTATTAGAGAGGGAGCATAAGTACTATCTTATCCAATTTACTTTAAATTTGACCTAATGATAAACCTTGCCATTTTTATTCAAATAATGAATTAAAACGTCAATTACCAACATTAAAGGGAGACTAAATACTACTTCTGTTGTGTTCTTGGTATTCCACTGAATTCAATATCAATTTCTCAAGTCGGTTGTCGGTTAAATTATATTAGTAGTCCAAATTCAATTTGTTACGAATAAGTTATCAGTTAAATAACTTGTAAGTATTGAGATTTTTAGTCACTATGATTCATATTGTTTCATCCAATTTTAAGTACTATTTTGAGATAGTATAGAAATATATAATTTCGAGGCTTTCGTAAATAAATAATAATTTCTAAAATTCAGCCGTTCTAAAATAATATTGAAATTCTGATTTTATGTTCTCGTTGACTAATGTTTATGAAGACATTTTCACCGATTTATATATTTGGGAAATTTATTTCTATAAAGGACAAAGGATTCATATTGCCACAAGTATCTGGAGTAAATCATCCTTAAGGCTCCGGTCTACCCCTGGTGCGCCACCCAAATGCAAGGATTTTTTCAGAATCGTGTTATCCTCTGATAAATGCAGCCTAGAGAAGGTGTCATATTAAAGAAGAACAACGGTACTAATTTTCCTCTCTTACACTTTTGTAATTATTTCAGTAAAACTAATTGAAAACTTCAGTTGAAATCGAGAAAAACCGATGGTTTTATACAGTTGTAACTGAAATTCGAAAATTTATTTTAAAATTCTAAAAACTAAAAGACGAGATCCGTTTTTCTATTTTTCTGAAAAAATTAAGAGTAAATCTCTATCTTAATTGGTTGATTTTAAACACGATTCTCGTAACCCTCTGTAGCTATATAACTCGCCACTATAGAAAAACAGACGATTTTAGACAGTTAGAACTGAAATTAGAAATGTTATTTAAAAATTCTAAAAACATAGAAGACGAAATCCGTTTTTCTTTCTTTAGAAAAAAATAGGAGTCAATCACTAACTAAATTTGTTAATTTGAAAACACGATTCTCGTAAACCTCTGGACTTGTAACCTGGCCGTAAACCTAGCTATATAACTTGCCCCTAGAGAAAACAGATTGATTTTAGATACTTAGAACTGAAATTTACGATTTTATTTGATTTTGTTTAACACAGAAGCCGAGATCCGTCTTTCTATTTTTTAGAAAAAATCCACAGTCAATCTCTATCTTAGTTGGTTAATTTTAAAATACGATTCTCGGAAAACCCCGCAGCCATAAAACTCGCCTAGCGCTACGGCCAAGCGATAGGCGCTACGGCATTCGGGCTTGTAGGTATACTGGAGCCCAATAATTTTGAGGCACGTTAAATTTTAAGTCTAATTTATAAAGAAAAAATATAATTACCAATCGACGCTATGGAAACTTTAGTTTAAAATTGTACCGGTGTATCGGTTGTACATTTCTTAATCTGAACTAACGAAAATAAAATCAATAATAAGTTACATTATAAACGCAAGTCTCCTTTTTTATGAAACTCGTCCATGATAGTTGTATTTGTGGCCTTACAATTGCAAATAGGCCACATTTCTAATTATATAACTATAACTAATAATGCATTTTATTCCGACATGTATTTCGTACTTCTGCTATGAGCACTAAATCTACTTTTAAACACTTTTTATGTTGTTTTCTTTTTCAACCAAATCGAGCTATTGGCGTAAATAATACGCAACCCAGGTTGTTAATTTGTGAGACTAATAATATTGTTGAGTTCTTCCCGCATCCTTAGACTTGGTCACCATTAAAATAATACGCAAAATTATGTATGGCTGCAGCATATGAGACACCTTCCGCTCTAAAAATAAGCCACAAATAATGCAAAATATCACCGTCATGATCAGTTAAAAATCTGTTGTTGAATTTACTCGTCCGAGTTACCACTGTTACAACTTTGGGAACCTCCTCTCACGGCTAAAATCATTTAGGCCACCTCTGCCTTTATCAGTGAGGTTTGGTCTTATCAATTATTTTATCACAATATGCGTCCTTTGATTCTACAGATCGTCGGTTTAAATAATCAAAGCCATATTTAAGTAGCCTACGTAGTAGTTTTGATCGTCCAAGCCACCACGAACGTGTTCTTTTTGAGACCTCCTCATGTAACCTCGCGCCACCTCGGGTCACGGGTCTGACAGGACATAATTGAGCAACAACACTTCAAACTAACACATGTTTCCCCACCCTACCCTTCCACTGGCCAAGTTTTTGCTACAAAGTGCCATCTTTGTTGCAGGGACTTGGCTACTCAAATCCCAGTCCACTCGCAGAAGCCTCCCCAGCCCCCGCCCCAGCACCCGAACCGCTGCAGTTGATCCAAGACGTCAGCTACATACTAAGAGACGTCGAACACTTTGTCGAACTGCTCCTAGAGTTGCTCCGCCCGATCCTGTGCGGCGTGGCCGACCTCTTAGGGAACATCATTGTCGGAGTCTTGTACCTGGTGGCCGGGATAGCCCACGGCATTCTGGGCGATATAATCTAAAGACAATCGAAGCAGTGAAGAGTAGGTAAAATCATGCACTTTTGTAAATAACCCCGTGTATATTAAAAAATCTTTTAAATAACACAATATATTACTCCATATGACAAATTTAAAGTAGATTTTATTTTTTTAATTGTCAAATAATACTTCCAAATTATTCTGTTTTGAGTGCAGTACATTTAACTTTACAGTTAAATTTTATGTTTCTTAAACAAGATTCAATATCGTAGACATCCCGGATAACACTGGGAATTTTTTAAGTTTTTTGGATATTATTAGAACCTATTAATTTTCTCTGTGAACTACAAACTAAATTGACTTTAAATATGTATCTAAATATAAAAATTCTAAAAATTATATACTTGTATTTTAATTACAGCCCTACACCGAAAAATATCAAACTTTAAATTGTAAAATTTACAATTTCGTTCATTTTTTATATATACAATAATTAGGGTTAAGTTGCAGTTATTAACTTAAGTACGCTCGTACCAATTATCTGCGTATGACTATAGAATATTTTTTAAACTTCTCTTGTTCCCCCTAGGCTTCATAATAAAGTATTTTTTGGATGAGGAACTGGCAATACTCAACTTCAGACTCTTGAGTTTTAGACATACGATAGGTTTAATAATTTAAACACAACTATAGATTAACTATGGATTTTTCTTTTCTTAAATCATTAAAATACGAGGCATGTTTTTAAAGTAAGTATACCGTTTTTAAATAAAAAATAAACTAGGAGAGCTTTTTAATGTTTTTTTTTACAAAAAACCTGTTTTTGGTCTACTTTTCAACATAATTTCCGTCATTATTAAAGAACTCGTCATATCGTCCGATTAGCTTTATAATTCCACTGTCTTAGGAATCTACCGCCTGCCTTGAGACACAACCCGATACAGCCGTTTTGACATCTTTCGTTATAGTAAACTTTCGTCGAACCAGTTATTGACTTTTTAAGTTTCGTTTCAAACACTTGAGTTTTTAATGCTACGAAAAAGAATGGAATATACTCCTTTGGCAAGTGTTTTGGCAATTCTTCTTCCTCCAACTTATTCCTGCCTCCCATTATACCCTGACACCAATACACCCCATCAGATGTCCTAATGTAACATTTTGGTGTTACAGGGGACATGCCTTTCTGTGCCCGCCCCAGCTCCTAAAGCCTTCCCTGAAGCCTTTGCCGAGGCGTTTGCCAAAGCCTTCCCTCAGGATGCCGTGGGCGGTCTGTTGAGCGGAGTGAGCGCGCTGCTACAGGGCCTGCTGGCGGCTTTGCTGGGCGGCGCCGGGCCGGGCAGCGGTGGCGGCGGGGACGGCGATGACGGTGACGGTGGCGGAGGCGGCAGTATCTGTGCAGATTGTGGCTGCGAATGTAGCGTTTGCGTCCAGTCGTGCTTACCGTCCTTCTACAACGGTCTCCAATTCATTGGAGGATACGGAAACTACCCCGCTCCCTACGGATAAAATCAGTTTGTAGTTAGTTTTCGTTCAGAATAATTTTTTGAATGCACTTAATAAATTCAATATTACATTTCCCGCAGAAATAAATATCACTTATTAGCTTATTAAAGTTGTCTCAACTTACCAGCATTGCTAAATGTTCAGAATATTGTTTTGCATACAAATTCTCATTATGTAAGGTCTAAAACTAAAAAATTTTTGTATTTTGGGTATATAAAATAAATTTTGTTATGTAAAACGTATCATATTTCAGTACCTCCAAAATTTTTCTTTAAACCGACATTTTAAAGCGCCTACATATGTGCATAACCTCATTAAACCTTCTTATTTTAGTTTTTATATATAAACAACATGTCTAAAGTAAAACTAGACCATAATTTCAAGAAATAAGAACATATATTAAAAAAAAATATGACAGTTTCATCTCCAAAACACATAAGAGGACTGGTTTAATTCATGATGTATTTATTATTTTGGAGTTTGATCGGACTTTACCTATCGCCTTCAGTAATTAATCCTGCAATAAGTTTCGGGAGAAAAGGTAACTCCTCCGGGATTCAAGTGATCCCCTAATTAAATTACACATTTAGGCTTTTTGAAATGTAAACAGAAATAGCTTTAAACCTGGGAGACTTTCCTTAGTTTCCGAAAAATATTGTATTTGTAAACAAGAAAAGTTACAGGTAATGCTGTTTAAATTACAAAGCTTAAAGTAAGATCGTTCCGTTTTACAAAGAAAAACACGTGAAAGGGCAAATGTTTCGGCAAATGCTTCCTCCATTAACCAAACTCCACACCCACTGTTGTGCGACACCTAAATCCATTCCAATCGCTTCCGTCCTCATGATCGTCCTAATAAAATGGTTTTGGTATTGCAGGGGACATGCCTCTCCGAGCCTGCCCCAGCTCCCAAAGCCTTCCCTGAAGCAGTTGCCGAAGCATTTGCCAAAGCCTTCCCTCAAGACGCCGTGGGCGGTCTGTTGAGCGGCCTGAGCACTCTTCTGCAGAACCTGCTAGCCGCCCTGCTGGGCGGTGGCATGGCCAGTATGATGGGTGGTGGCGGTGGCGGCGACGACGACAACAAAAACTCTTGTGATGACTCGTGCGGACGCTGTGGATGCGGATGTTGTATCGAAACGTGTTTCGGTGGTTATGGAGGATACGGAGGATATGGTGGATATCGTGGATCTCCTTACGGGGTCCACTACTGAAAAACGAAAAAAGACTAATGAGTAATTGAATTCCCATCAGAAAACTTGTTATAAAAGGATATTTTTCAAGGTTCTAGTTAATAATAACAAAGAGTTTTGAAAAAATAAAAATAAACTATTTTAGCTTAAAAAATAACAAAAAATACATTACTTCTAAACCCAGGTAATTTTTCCAATCTATTATGTAGTATAAATTGTTAAATAAAAAATATTACAAATATATACATAAAGTAAGAAAGAAGTTTTTTTTATATTTGCTATTTTACTACACAATGTTGTGTATCGTTGTGATTTATTTGTTACTTTAACTATTTATTGTTTCTTTTTTACTTTATTTGTAAGTTTAATTATCCAAATAAAATAATATTTTGTTATTTTATGGATTCATTAATATTTTGCTTCCTTTATTTTAATCTCAATACGACATTTAAACTAGTAACGAAATAAAATAAAATAATTTTACAACGACGTATTTCAATTCTTCCAAACGTTTCCGATTTAATAAAAATCTATATATAAATATTTGAGTTGTCAAAAGGTCCTTGAATTGAGAAAAGTAAGCCTTCATTTTATTTTCTATAAAACATAACAATATAAACAATATACTCGTACGATTGTACAATACAACAACAATACGACAATAACATAAGTATGACATAAAAATGAATTTTACATATCTTAGCAACCGTAGTAAATAATCTTTCTATGAATTTACCTACTTATATCCTAAGATTTACTTAAACGACGTAACACTTTATAACATAATTTAAATAATCGTTCTGTGATTTTTAGTCTGTTTAACTTAATTATGAGTTTCGTTGAAAATACAAACATTCCTTTGTCAAATACTTTAATATCATACAGATTTTCACACTCCCGAACTGAGGGAAATTTGATTTGGCAAAGCTTTCTCTAATCCTTCAAATTCATTATTTCTTTTTAATCCCAGTGTTCCTTAACTCACCTTCACTCTATCAATTGATCCCTTTACGAATACCTTTTTCATCTACCCAAACCAATGATCTCGTCCTAATGTAACAATTGTGTTGTTACAGGGGACCGTCCTCTCCGAGCCCGCCCCAGCCCCCAAAGCCCTCCCTGAAGCTCTTGCCGAAGCGTTTGCCAAAGCCTTCCCTCAAGACGCGGGAGCTGTAGGCGGTCTGTTGAGCGGACTCAGTACCCTGCTACAGAACCTCCTCGCCGCTCTCTTGGGAGGCGGTATGGCCAGCATGATGGGCGGCGGCAGTGGCGGCGACAAAGATAAAAGTTGTGACTCGTGCGGAAGTTGTGGATGCGGATGCTGTATCGAAACGTGTTTTAGTGGCTATGGAGGATTCCCTTTCTCCGGTTATGGAGGAGGATATCCTTTCTACGGCAAATAAACATTTGAATGTCCCCAAATGGGAGACGTCTAAAAGCGTAGGTCCAAGCCTAAAACATCGTAAATTACTTATTGCCATATAATAATTTATTCCTATTTAAACTGTTTCATTTTTAGAGAATTTATACTATATAATGCTAATTTCGTTCAGTTATAAATTGTTAATGCGTAACCATTTACATGGTTAGATATTTCTTTAAAATAAACATTATCTAATAATTTTGATGTCTGTGGGCCTCTACTGTATAATTATGAACAATATAATGATCTCTAACAATAATTGTGATTAATTATTGTTCAATTAAAAGAGGCTTGTGACAGTTTTACGTTGAATTTCATTTACAAATCCTCGCCATTGCTTAGAGTGTAAAACGTTTATGCATTTTTAAACAAAATTGGTAAACATTTCTGTTTCACTTGTTCATTTTTTTATGTTAATGCGATGTGTTTTAAGGAAAACAAATCCTTATACGATCTAAAACTATGAATTTTTTTAATAATAAAATATATTTTGTATTTTATTTTGAGAAGGCACACATATAAATGATCAACGTAGCATACTCTGTTGTCTTGTAAAATCACCAAACTTCAAAAGATTCTTCTAATTTAAAAAGATAAATTATCAACTTTTTTCAATTATATTTTTATTTCTCATTTTTTTATTAGTTTCAAAAATATCCGAACCATAATTGTTCGATCTCTAAAAATTACCGCTTATACTTATTTATCCATAAAAGTATGAATACCTACATAAATCGACTTGATTATTGAGTATAAATAATATACCAAAGGCATTGGAAACCCTTCGGCATGTCCCTTTTACCTAAATTCCAAACACGTATATTTGTATTTCAATCACTATCCTCACTTTAGTATGTTAGTAATTCAAAAGTAATGTTATATTTCAATTATAATTACAATTAAATTAAATATAACTATAAACCATTATAAGGCTAATTCTCAGTCGCTCTGAAACAGCTATATTTAAACTCTTGTTCTTAATCTTATCCTTAAATGAGCTTAAAAAAACTCGTTTTAATAAAAGTATGATGTTTAAAAAATTTGCTTTAATTTAACCAATTCAGATGTTTCTAGTAAAAAAATAATTTAATCACTGTCATTACAGAAATTTTTTCTTAATTTACAAAAATAAAGTCTTTCTTATGAAGCAAAAATCAAGTTACTAGGCCCTACTTAAATCTACTCTCGAACTGTTATTCCCTCTCCCCATCTTTTTCCGTCGTCCTAACGTAACATGTTGATGTTACAGGGGACCGTCCTCTCTGAGCCCAACCCAGCCCCTAAAGCCCTCCCTGAAGCTCTTGCCGAAGCGTTTGCCAAAGCCTTCCCTCAAGGCGCGGGAGCTGTAGGCGGTCTGTTGAGCGGTTTGAGCGGCCTGCTACAGAACCTCCTCGCCGGCCTGCTTGGCGGCGGTTTGAGTATGATGAGCGACAGTGGCAAAGATAGCGGCAGCAAAAGCTCTTGTGACTCATGCGGGAACTGTGGATGTGGATGTTGTCTACAAACGTGTTTCAATGGTTATGGAGGATACGGTGGACCAGGATACAATAGATACTACGGCTAACAATTTTTTAATTCTCTTGTATGAAAACACCTAATAAAAGTAAGTCTGCCAAAAGGTTGCAATTTATTTATTCACATGTTGGTTGACAGTTTAAGAAATAGCATTTAATATGGTATGTTTTAACATAAATGGATTAGTTTTTGCGTACTTTGACATTATCTCATAACAAAATATAAAAAATCTAACCTTGAAATGGGCAATAACAATCATTTAGTTTCCTATTTTAAGGGGCGTTAAATTATCTTTAAATTACCTCGTTAGTTTCAATAAGGTGATTTTATATTTAAATAATAGACCTACGTTAAACATTTATTAAAATCCATTCTTTACATTTTAACTATTTTTAATTTTTTTATTTTTTACATAAACACCTCAAAACTTGAAACAAATAAATTATTAAAGTATTCTATATAAGGCATTGGCAAATCCTCGGTGTGTGCTTCCCAGTTCCTTAAATCCTACTCTCTTATTTATTTATTTTTTGTAATCATCATACTTATACAACATACATTTCACAATTTTTTACATTGCAAATGGATATTAATTTTTAAGGAAAGTTTTTATATTTGAAATTATTTAAGAGCAGAAAGATTAATTCTCTTGAAATTTCTTTTACGTTTAAGATTTAGTAAACCAATCTAGCAAGAGACTATATTTTTTTAGTTATGTTTTTGCAATACTTTTTCTTGTTTCGTATATTCTAAGAAAGTTTTCAAACGTTGCCACAATGATTAATATTCAAGACATATTTATATACTAAAAAAAGCCACTTTAGTCGAATTTAATCTGAAGTTACAATTTCCTCTCCCCTCCTCTTTTTGAAGTCCTAATGTAACATTTTGATGTTACAGGGGACTTGTCTCTCTGAGCCCAACCCATCTCCCAAAGCCTTCCCTGAAGCCGTTGCCGAAGCATTTGCCAAAGCCTTCCCTCAAGACGCGGTGGGCGGTCTATTGAGCGGCCTGAGCACTCTTCTGCAGAACCTGCTAGCCGCCCTGCTGGGCGGTGGCATGGTCAACATGATGAGTGGCGGAGGCGGTGGCGGAGGCGACGGTAGCTGTGGTGACTGCGATAACTGCAGTTGTGGCTGCTGTCTTGACAGATGTATAGCCAAACCATTCAACTACGGATATGGTGGATATCCCTCCTACGGCTACAGCAGAAATTAGATATATTACAATCCAATTCCGTTATAGATACTAAAGCAATGATTTAACTAATAAAAAATATAAATTTTCACTCCTCCCAAAGTAAAGTGAACCTAAAAAAACCTAGAAGTGAAAGAATAAAGTAAAAGAAGGAAACTAGAGTTTACAAATACACTTTTTTTCTTAAAGAAGGCTCTTCACTATCTCAGTGATTAATAATTCACTATAATACAATTGTAACGTGATATTATTTAGCAGTTTTTTCTTTTGCTAAACTTGTGCAACTATATAAACATGTACTTGAATATTGAAAAATAATAATTTATTTTGCATATTTTGTTATCATTTTATTTATTTATTTCAATATTAATCTCTTTCACATTGAAAATACCAAATACCATTGCTAAAACGCAATGTGAAATTAACTCTACTTATTTTATAAAAACAAAGCTATAATTAATTTTTTTACTATGTTCCTTTGCTTTGAATAAACTATATGAGATTTTGCATATAAAAAAGGCTCTTTTCACATAATTTTAGCACATTTAAATAATTTTAAAATAAATTCATGATTATAATTTACATCTGCATATACTCCCAAAGGGGATAAGGAAAATGGGTAAGAGAGAGACCTATAATGTGAAGAGTACAACTTTTTCTACAGTATAACATGTCTTTTGTTACCATAAAAATTTTAACATATTCGATCTGCATATATATATATATATATATATATATATATATATATATATATAGTATTTAGATACTTTATCCTATACAAACTAAAATTGATTTTGCTAAGTATTAAATTGGCATAGTTATTGGATGAAAATAGGGAATGTATTACTCTCAAATTTTATATTTTACATCTACATCCTAATTTGTAAGCCCGTCATGGCTTCCCTCTATTTCACATTTAACTATGTATTTTAAGCTAGTGAGGAAAAGGCTTTGGCAAATGAATCTTCAACATTTTCATGCCTCAGAATTTTATATGAGCATGTTCCCGCTTCCTCACAGTTTCCAATATATTAACAATATATTTTCCTCTCCTTGCCCTCATCACAGTCCTAAAGTAACAAATGTATTGTTACAGGGGACCGTCCTCTCCGAGCCCGCCCCAGCCCCCAAAGCCCTCCCTGAAGCTCTTGCCGAAGCGTTTGCCAAAGCCTTCCCTCAAGGCGCGGGAGCTGTAGGCGGTCTGTTGAGCGGTTTGAGCGGCCTGCTACAGAACCTCCTCGCCGGCCTGCTTGGTGGCGGCATGAGTATGATGAGCGACAGTGGCAAAGATAGCGGCAGCAAAAGCTCTTGTGACTCATGCGGGAACTGTGGATGTGGATGTTGCATACAGACGTGTTTCCCTGGTGGATACAGCGCTATCTATGGTTAAATATTTTAACCGGGACTTCTACAAGAACAGATTATATTAATTTCAAAATGACAATTTAAACCAGTGTGTGGTTACTCAGATGTCAATTCAAGATTGGATATCAGTGAAGATAGTGAGCATTTTAGTGTCGAGAAAAATTATGTAATTTAAAATTTTGTTGTTCATATATTAGGTACGGTATATCAAAAAATTATTTTTGGATCTTTTAATTTTGTATAAACCACCATGATTTAAAAATCTGTAACTAAAAATGTTTTAATTTTATGTTAGAAATAATATTCTGAAAAATTATACATAAATATAATAATTAAAATCGCATGGGTTGTTGTTCGTTGTTGTTACCTATTTAAAACAGTAATTTAGTAGAATAATGAGGATATAACAAACACAATTTTAACTTTACCTCATAAATAATCAGTTAATGTTACGGCTATTCCTTTAACACAATTTCATGAATAAAATAATTCCAAAACAAGTAATTTTATTACTTGAATCATAGGCCTAGCTGTTTACAAAAATTATATACCGGTACAAAACCATACAACTGAAGCCAATGACCTCAGAAAAGATGCTCACAATGCTCTTCGGGATCAAGATTTACATTATTATTTAAGCATAATACATTAGAGTACTTTAGTTTACTTTCAATGAGACATTATATTTTAATAAAATCCTAATTGTGTTACTTCCATCGACTTACATGATAGTAATATATTATGTAACTGAAAACTACCCATATAAATCTCTACCCATATAAATCCCATATAAATTTCAAAATATATTGGCCTTCAAATTACTTAACATAATCACTTGATGAGTAAGTATCATTTTTAAAGACAAATTAAAACACATAATTCATTTTTATGTGCTAATTTTTTACGTATATGGCCTTCTCTCGCTGTAAACCTATTAATGTATTATAAAAAGTAGTATTTTTGTGCATTGTGAACGGTTTTGAAATCTAACTATAACACTGCTTTAGAGAATTTTAAATATAAGGGTCTCGCTTATTCTGCGCGTATGGGGATGAATGAGCAAAAGATCTGCATGAATTAATTTAAGTAATTTAATTTCATGAGAAACAACATAGCTATTAATTCAAAATTAACTGCATATGTTAGAGAAGTTGTAGTAAATTTGTTTGTTCGCATATTTGGTTAAAAAATTGTTTGTGAAATAAAGAGTTGTATTTTATATGTTATTCGAGCAGCAGGAGTTTTTTTAGAAAGTTGGCTTTCTATGAAAACCATACTATAGAAAAAAGCAGGAAATATTTTCCAAAATCCTTACTCTATGGCGCATGGATGTTGGTTAAAAACAAGCAACTCAAGAACCACTAAAACAGCCAACACCAACTCATTTCCTAAGGGAAATTTAACCACGAATTATTTGTTTAGTAATAACTAGCTGTGTACCCGTTCTTCGCACGGGGTGTGTGTACAGTTTATTAAACGAATGATATTAGTGATTTCACAAATTCAATATATAACCTTCAGTCGGTTCATACTAACGTATCTAAATATCAAGTTTTATGCTTAATAGCTACCAGGTACATTTGTCAAAATCTTGTTAAATCCATTTCTCATTTAGTCTAGAAGTTATTTCTAATGATTTTGTTGCAGTTTGATAAAACATTTATATTTGTATGGTGATTTACTTTATAGTTCTATGAGTATAAACTCATAGACGATCTAAGAAAACTCAGACTTGTAAAAAAATATTATAGATTCTTATGAAATCTAATATTGAATCCTTGATTGGGTGTGACGATAGCTATATGCCAAATCCAATGTATTCCACCCCTGCATCTTGTTCTACCCATGAAAGATATGTACAGACATGTACAATATTAAATCTAAATTCAAAATTAGTTAAAAGTTTAATTCCCAAACCAAGTAAAACAACGCAACATCTGTCAGTAACGTATAGGCACCGCACCGCAGTGTACTTAATTCAATTTTTTTGTCTTTAGTAGACTTTACCTTTTTACCTAAAACCTCATGTGTTGCCAATGTATACAAAACCGAATAAATTGTGACATCCCATGTTAAAAAGTTATGTCGAAAAACGGAGAAAAATTAAGCATTGATGGTGGGATTACTTTTCCTTATTGCCACGGGAAGCGCTCTTTTTACCTTCTAAATGTCAAAATAAGTATATTTGTTTGTTTACACAAAATAAAAAACAATAACAAACTTCTGCAAATATGTTCTTAAACCATCTGATTCCATTCAACCAATCAGCATGATCCTTGAATGAAAATTACTGTGGTACTATGAGTGTTTTTTGAGCGACTTTCTCACTTCTTCATAAGAACCCTTCTCATTAAGTTCTTACACATTAATACTGCCCCATCTATACCCGAACTACTTGAAAGATTGAGCAATTTATAAACCTCATTGGTATTAACTACATAATATTGTGTTTGATGAAATAAACCTCTTTTTGTCAGAACGTGCAATGAAAGCTAAATTGGGAACTAAAATTAGTTTGTAATGATAATAAGAAACATTTTGAGATTTAAGGGTCAAAACTCGTTTTGTAATAATTTCCATAAATTATTTTAATATTCATATTTAGAACCAAGAATTAGTTGACTTTATTCACTGTATTTAGGCCAGTGAAAAGTTTAAGGGTTAGATATGAAAGAGTCTGTATTTAAAATTTTAAGTGTTGCCATCTGTGGTGAAAATGACAAACTGTCTAATCCAGCTGATTAAACAGCATAGATAAAAAGGTAGAATTAAATATTCCCATAAGATTAACATTGAATATTTCTTTTACTATAAGGCAGAGCCTTTTTGACGAACGATGCTTTAGAGCAGCTAAATAGTTCTAATTGCAACATTTAACAATAATAAAAATTTTCATATCATTTACTAAAGCCCTTGTCGTGTGAAAAGAGATTAAAGATTGGTATTTTAGCACAACTTGGCTACTTTGACATACTATGGGGCAAAGCCCTAAGGTCGCTAAGTCAATTTAAGTTGTAATGAACCTTCACACCACTCTAGTCTATGACATGAAAAAAATTTAGACCCTTAGGTAAAGTCGTTATCCAGTGAAAAGAGGACAAAATAGGACCCATGAGCGTTACAGACAGAGTGACAGAGAGAGAGACAGACAGACAGAGGGAAAGAAATTTAGATGACACCGATTTTGGATTCTGTGATGCATAAAAAGTAAAAATAACCAAAAATTTCAAAATTCTAAGCAACGTACAGACAAAACTCTAATTTTATTAATATAGATTAATTAGAATAATTTTATTGAACTAAAAAGTCTACAAATTATGCTAAAAATCTACTGCGAAAGTAATAAGTTGATCTGACACTCAAATCAAATCAAACTTTATGCATATAGTACAGAATGATGTCAAACTTACTACAATTATATAACCTAGTACAATAATGGAACTAATTCATAAAACATTCATAAAGAAATTACCTATTTATTAACATCTTTCATTTTCCTTTATGTGACCTTAATAATAAAATATGTATTCAAAAAAATTCATCCAAGGAATAAAATGGCCTCCCTACCAAAAACAACTTTAACTTTTTTCTAAATTTAATAAAATCGTCAGTATTTTTATGTCATCCGGCAAGCGATTAAAATATTTAATACCAGCTTAACTGGGCTTCTTATAGAATATTTTTCTGTTGTGTTTTTTAAACAATGGTTGATTTCATTATCTAGTATTATAATCATGGTTGTACTATCCCAGTGTACATAGGGTGTTAATATTCAGTTTCACCCAAGTACCGGTAACTATTTCAAGAATATAAAGGCTAAAACTGTTAATATATCTAAATTTTTAAAATGATCTTTGGCTGAATCTGACCATCCCAGATGTAATATAATTCTAATATCTCGTTTCTGAAAGGTTAATATTCTTTGCAAATTGATATTTGATGTACTTCCATATAAGACTATTCCAAATGAGATGTGGGCTTGCTTGCATAATTGAAAAATAAACTGAATTTAGAGTTTTAGTATCACATATGGATGCTAATTTCCGTAACGCAAACAAACCCTCTGGGAAAGTTTGTTACAAATTTTGTCTACATGTAGTTCCAATTCAGATGGTTATCAACTATTAGTCCTAAAAGTTTGGTTTATTGAGTTTCCTCTAAAGCATGATTGTTAATAAATATTTTAATATCAGAAATTTTATTTGGATTATGTTTTAAGCTAAATTCTATGTAATTAGTTTTATCAAAATTAAGTAAGAGATTTTTGTCAGCCAGAAACTGTTGAATGGTTGATAACTCACAAAGACTAGAAATTTCAGTTTCACTGTTGCTATTTCCAGATATCTTTAAATTTATATCGTCTGCATACAGTGTAATTTTGACGAATTGAGCCAAATTTGGCAATTTGACAACCTAAAACTGAACCTTGAGGAATACCAAATTGTACTGTACTTAATTTAGAACGACTTGAAACTAATTGGTTATGGTTATTTAAAAAACTTATTTCTACAAAATGCTTCTTGTCAATTAAGTAACTTGTAAGCCATGACAAAGCTACATTCTTTATTCCCAACAGGGAAAGAGTATTTAGTAATTTATTATGACAAACACTGTCAAAAGCTTTGGTTAAATCCATAAAGACTCCAAAAACTTTTTTACTCTTATCCAGTGATTCAATAATTGACTCAATAAATTCAATGCTGGCACTAATAACAGATTTACCTGATCTAAAACCATGTTGGTCATCATCAAGTAACAGTTTACTTCCAAAAAATCTATTAACTGATTAGCCATTATTTTTTTAATAATTTTGAAAAAGATGAGATTAATGAAAGTGGTCGATAGTTTTCCACACTGTAAGAGCTGCCATTTTTAAAAAGTGGTTTACTTTTAGAGATTTTTAATAATTGCGGGAAAATTCCTGTTACGAGCGACGAGTTAATTACGTGAGATATGGGCTGGAGTAAATAATGTTTAGCTAATTTGATCATGGGCATTGGAATTTCGTCGTAACAAACCAAAACTCGATTTAATGTTTTTCAAATCTTTAATGATACGAGATTCAACATGTTTGTGTAATAATCACAGAATACATTGCATATCGAATCTGGATCATCAATTAAATTATTATCACAAATCAAACTTGTATTATGGTTTTCAGATGATGACTTATGACTAATTTCATTATTTACGATATTTCAAGTAGTTTTACTAACATTATTTGAATTACTCATTAAATTATTGTAATAGGTTTGTTTAGCTTTATTAATAGCGTCGTTGTATTCTTTCTTTTTATTCTTAATACTTAATTTGAGATCAGGTTCTTTTGTAACTCTATAGCTTTGTTCCATATAAGTTATGTCATTCTTAGATTTTATTAAGTCTGCTGTAATCCAATTATTATTTTTTGAAGTTAGTCTAGACTTCATCTTCAGAAAACTGTAATCAAAGTAATAGTAAACGGTTTCAAAAAAGTATCAAATTTTTTGCTGACATCAGCATTATATACATTATCCCAGGTTTCTTGTGATAAAAGACCCATAAAAGTATGTTTATTATCGTCACTTCCTTTGAGAGTAATCGTTCGTTATTAAAATCTGGTTTTATCGATACCATGAGACACCAACTCTCATGTACGAGTTTTTCACCAATTTAAAAACTTCAATAAATATATTAAATTTAAAAAATACATTACACTCTTTCTTTAAAGAGAATTGTAAATTTCTTCAAATGTTAATGTGTTTTTATTCGCCACACACTAAATGCGCAAAATACGTGTACTTATATTCTGTGAATGAAAGATATATCACACTAGAAGGTTATTTATAAATCATTCCACTCAGCAAAATAATCACATCATATAATAGTCCCGTAGGAAAATTAACATTAAATCGATGCATTTTAACTCGTTTATATTAGCTTATTCAACAATAAAAACAATTTATACAGATAGTAACGATATACCTTTTAACTGCCAAAACACTTTATATTGGCCTTCAAACATAGTACAGTCATTTTGGATAAAACTAAATGTTGTATTTCCTTACTTTATATATTTTACTTATCCATATCGTAACTCATATTGAAACTTAAAACGAAAATAAATTAATTTATTACATCGGTCTAAGTAATAGAAAGAAGCTCTGATATTTCAGAGTGAATTATTAAAGAATTATACCTTAAAATGTCGTTGAAACTCACTTAGTTTCAAATCGTTCGGGATATTATGTAAACTATCAAACAAACTAATAAAGTAATTTTGATAAAAATTTGCAATGAATCAATATTTAATAGTTATTACTTCTGGAACTAATTCAAATCAGGCAAACAAATTTTGTAAATAAAAAATTTATAAATTTCACTTATTAAATATTGCTTATAAAAGGTTTTGGCAAATATTCGGCTTTCCATCTTTCCATCTCTTACTTAAACGTTCCCAACTGTGACCTCTCCCTACCTTATATAGTTCCTAATGTAACATTTTGGTGTTACAGGGGACATGCCTCTCTGAACCCGCCCCAGCTCCTAAAGCCTTCCCTGAAGCTATTGCCGTTGCGTTTGCCAATGCCTTCTCGAAGCCTGTCTTTGGTATCGTGGAAAACCTGTTGAGCGGCCTGAGCACGCTTCTGCAGAACCTGCTGCAGGCGCTGCTGGGCGGCTTGGGCATGGGCGGCGGCGACGACGATAAGTGCGGCGGGTGCGGAAGCTGTGGCTGCGAGTGCTGCATCGAAGCCTGTTACTCCAGCTATGATGGCAGACTGCTTCAGTTCACCTTATAGGTCCCCGCCCTCACCCATCACAAATAACAATAGTGATTGGTACTGAAAAATTCAGTGTCTTTTAGAAAGACTAACAAACGTCTATTAATTTGTTATGAATCTTTATAATCAGTGTTTTTTCTTCAAATGTGAAGTAAACATAAAAACAAATTACATTAAGGCAGTGCGATGGTAAAAACATAAATTACTTTATCCATAGAGACAATGTTATTAACAAATAAAATATAGTCTTGTATGGGATGGAGTTTGTTTATTTATCATATTTGACTACAAAAGTATTCTTAATCTCTATAAAACCAAATATTGTTTTTCTTGGACAAACATTAATAAACCTGTTTATAATAATCTTAAAAAAAATTATAATTGACTAATGATCTGTTAAATAATTGCACTGCGTAGGCTATTTACAGAAGTAATTTATATAAAACTTTATCCCTCTTCAACCAATATAGTACCTGATATGTAATGATTCAAAGCAGAAATCTTGGTTTGAAATTTAAATAGCATTTCAACATTTCAATAACGTATTTTTCATTGTCCATAATAATATTAATATCCTTTTGGAAAATACCTAATTGAGTCAGATAGGTAGTTTAACATGAGAGAAATAAGTGGTAGCCATTCATGTAGTTCATTTCTTAATACAGAGGTATTTAATTGTTGGAATCTCACTATTGGCATACCTCTAACCATATGATTGGGATAAAACACAAAGGACGTACTTCGTAAAGGTCAATCACACATTCCTTAACTAAGAACAGTCTTGCTAGTTTTGTCCTATTCTCGACCAAAGTTAAAGACGATTTCAGCAATTTTAGGAATGTGTCTAAATATAACAATTAACTACTACAGCCAAATAATTTAACAGTTGCATTGAATCCTGGATATAGCATGGAGAGGAAATCGTTTAAATATCATCTTAAAAATATTTTCACTTCAATAGTTTTATAACAAATCAAATTATTTGGAATCTTTTTTTACAGTTAAAACATTTCTAAATGAAATTTATATGTCTCCAAAAACTTCCGCCATCTTAATAGTAATTCCCAGAAAAAATATTTCATATGAAACAAAGAATTATTTGTTAAGAAACAATGTAGAAAATTCATATTAGGTAAAAATATAAATACCTTCCGTCAACAGTTCCAAAATTAAATCCATGTTGTTACATGTTTCGGCTTAACGCCATCTTCAGACTAGTACAGGAGATGTATCCACAATTAAGCTTCGTCAGTTATTAAAAAACAACACAAAACACATACAGTTTACAAAGACGACACCGACACGGACACATTTTACGAATAAATTTACACGATAGGCCTATCACTTTTTGCGGCGACATTCCGCGGTCACGGGCAGGAACGGACTGTCGGACAGCTCAAGTCGATGTTATCTTTTCCTGGCGTTATCAGCGCACAGCTGATCGAAGTGTTTTCCTCCTGGGAGAAGGGCATTGAATATAAAATTCGACTTGAATTGGAGTTTGTCGTTTAATAAAAGCTTGCTTAAATCATTGTTCTTGAGTGATTTATAAATTTCAAACTCCTCCAACACGCCCATTTTGCTTCCTTTTCGACAACAATGAAGTACATCGAGACCGTTGTTAATGTCATACATATTGTGATTGTTGTCGACCAGGTGCTGTGCGAATGTCGACTTCTGGTTGTCCATTCTTGGGTCAGGGCGATGCTCTTTATACCTTGTTTTAAATGCCCGACCGGTCTGCCCAATGTAAAAACTAGGACATTCTGCACATTTTAGACGGTATACACCTGTCATAGCGGATTTGTCACCTTGTTTGTTTTTATTAACATTTAAAATATTGCGGATTTTGTTTGTTGTCCTAAAAGCTAACTCAACGTTGTTATTCTTAAGCTGTTTCTTTAAACCATATTGGATGGAGTCGTTAAATTCTACAAAAACATACTTTTTATCACACCCATTGTCTCCAGAATTTGTATTTTTATTATCTTTAGATCTCTTCTGTTTGGCTACTATCTGATCGATGAGGTTACTTGAATAACCATTAGATACCGCAATGAATTTAATTAAGTTCAGTTCTTTATTATAGTTACTAGGACTTAACGGGACATTTAAGTCCTAGTAAGCACATTAAATGTGCCGTTAAGTCCTAGTAACTATAATAAAGAACTGAACTTAATTAAATTCATTGCGGTATCTAATGGTTATTCAAGTAACCTCATCGATCAGATAGTAGCCAAACAGAAGAGATCTAAAGATAATAAAAATACAAATTCTGGAGACAATGGGTGTGATAAATACCCCCCGTCGCAGCAGACCTGCGTACTCAGCGAATTTCCAAATTAGTAATATTAATTTTGACCAGCTAAACTTGTAAACAAAATTTCATCACATGCTCATAAATAGGGAAATAAATGTCTATTCTCCTTAAGATAAATATAGGAAAAGAGTATGCAGGTATGCTGCCATGGGGGACACTAAAAGTAGGTTTTTAGCATAGAAAAAATTTATTTCGACCATATAAAGCCATATATTAAGTTTCATCAATATCTGTCCATAAATAAAACAGTTTGCCTTTTCTCCATATGATTAACATGGGAAAAGAGTATGCAGGTTTGCTGCCATGATAAGTACAAAAACCAAGATTTTTTACCTTAAATGGATGAATCTCAACCAAATGAAGCTAAATACTAAGTTTAATCCAAAAATATTGGTTAATAAGTGAAATATTAACACATCCTTATTCTCCATAAGATTAACATTGGACCCCCAAAAGACAATGTACTGTCTTTAGACTTTGTAATATCTCGGTAACCAATGGAGATAGAGCAAAGCTTCAAAATACTAAAATGTGTGTTTTTTTGAGCTAAATCCAATAGTCAAAATAAAAATTTAAAATTTTTAAAATTTACATATGAAAAATGCAAAAAACCCATTTTTGGGGTACAAAACCCCCCAAAACTACCCCTTCCGGCAGGTCGATATGTCTGGTTTTCGAACTCATCCGAATAAACGTAGGATTACACTTCTCTACCAAATTTGGTGTCGATCGGACCGTTTTTACGAGAGTTATCGTGCCTAGGGACACATACATATATATATATATATATATATATATATATATATATATATATATATATATATATATATATATATATATATATATACATATATATATATAAATTTTAATGACTATTATTTTTGGTCTCTGGGCACCTAAAAACGAAAAAGTAGCATGGTCCCGGGCTTAGGTCTTACCATGAGACCTACGGTAATAGCTTATTCCCTATGGGAAATTCGCTAAAAGTATGTTTGTGTAGAATTTAACGACTCCATCCAATATGGTTTAAAGAAACAGCTTAAGAATAACAACGTTGAGTTAGCTTTTAGGACAACAAACAAAATCCGCAATATTTTAAATGTTAATAAAAACAAACAAGGTGACAAATCCGCTATGACAGGTGTATACCGTCTAAAATGTGCAGAATGTCCTAGTTTTTACATTGGGCAGACCGGTCGGGCATTTAAAACAAGGTATAAAGAGCATCGCCCTGACCCAAGAATGGACAACCAGAAGTCGACATTCGCACAGCACCTGGTCGACAACAATCACAATATGTATGACATTAACAACGGTCTCGATGTACTTCATTGTTGTCGAAAAGGAAGCAAAATGGACGTGTTGGAGGAGTTTGAAATTTATAAATCACTCAAGAACAATGATTTAAGCAAGCTTTTATTAAACGACAAACTCCAATTCAAGTCGAATTTTATATTCAATGCCCTTCTCCCAGGAGGAAAACACTTCGATCAGCTGTGCGCTGATAACGCCAGGAAAAGATAACATCGACTTGAGCTGTCCGACAGTCCGTTCCTGCCCGTGACCGCGGAATGTCGCCGCAAAAAGTGATAGGCCTATCGTGTAAATTTATTCGTAAAATGTGTCCGTATCGGTGTCGTCTTTGTAAACTGTATGTGTTTTGTGTTGTTTTTTAATAACTGACGAAGCTTAATTGTGGATACATCTCCTGTACTAGTCTGAAGATGGCGTTAAGCCGAAACATGTAACAACATGGATTTAATTTTGGAACTGTTGACGGAAGGTATTTATATTTTAACCTAATATGTCTAAGTACAGTTCCGGGGCTATAAACATGAATAACTTTAATAGTAGAAAATTCAAGTCATAACTGATCTACAACAAATTTATCTTAATAATACAAAACGCAACAAAACATATTTCCTAGGAAATGCTCGGCAAATCCCATTCCCCGATAACCCTACCCATTTCACAGTCCTAATGTAACATTCTGGTGTTACAGGGGACATGCCTCTCCGAGCCCGCTGCCAAGCCCGCCCCAGCTCCTAATGCCTTCCCAGAAGCCGTTGCCGAAGCATTTGCCAAAGCCTTCCCCCAAGGAGCGGGAGCGGTCGGAGGCTTGTTGAGCGGTCTCAGTACCGTCCTGCAAGTCCTACTTTCCGCTCTGCTTGGCGGTGGGTTCACCTACTATTACAACGGCATGGACGGCAGAGATGGTTCGTGCGATTGTGCTAGCTGCGGATGCGATTGTTGCGCTCAAAGCTGTTTCGGTGGATTTGGAAATTACTTCGGAGGAGGCTATCCTTATGTTATTTAATTAAATCAACATGTTTTTACAACTTTCGTCGTTATTATTGATACTCCACACGATAAATTGTATTTCAACTAATATATTTGAAATAATATAATGTACATTTACTATTTCAATATTTTTCGTGGAAATAATCTCTACATAATGTTTAAATTTGAGTTCATTTTAGTTGTTCAGTTAATATTTTTGCAGGTTTTCGAACTTTGTGTTGAATGGAAATGTTACGAATGTGATTAAAAATCTAGCCAACTCTAAAAACTCAGTAGCATGCATGGAAATTGTTATAACATAAAAAAAACTATTTCTTAAATGAACGGAATGCCGAATCTAGATTAAAATATTATCAACAAACATTATACTATACCTTTATACATTGTTTGATCAAAAATTCAGACGAAACCAAGTATTAAAACATTTTATCGTTTGCAGCAATTGACAATCTAAGAGAAAACAATATTTTACAACGACAGCCAAAGCCTTCCCCAATAAGCGCTCAACGGCTTGCTAAAAAGTATCAATAGCGGACAAGATTATGCCAGTTTTGAATACTATAACTCGTCTGAGTAGATGGTTAGAGAAAATACTTTACCTACTTCAATTGCCCGTTTTACCAAAGGCAACTTTTCGGCAATGTTTCCTTCATTGATTCTGCTCTCAATTCTTTGATGCCTGTATCCCGCTCACCCGATACCTTCTCACATGTCCTAATGTAACATTCTGGTGTTACAGGGGACATGTTTCTCCGAGCCCGCCCCAGCTCCCAAAGCCTTCCCTGAAGCTCTTGCCGAAGCGTTTGCCAATGCGTTGCCGTTGCCCCAAGGCGCGGGTGCCGTGGGCGGTCTGTTGAGCGGTTTGAGCGAACTCCTGCAGGCCTTGCTGGCCGCTCTGCTAGGTGGAGGGATGGTCTACGCTTACAATAACAATTCCAGTTATGACTACGACTGTGATTGTTCCGGATGTGGCTGTGACTGTTGCGCACGAAACGTTTTACCCACCCTGCAACGCTATTTTGGGGGTCACAGTGCCTCAACGCCATTTGTTCATTAAATAAATCCAATAGTCAATTTTGATATTATATAAAGTAATTCATAAAGCAATTTGTTGGAAAAAGTGTGCTGTGGGATCAATTAAAAATATTTCCTTAATGGTTACAAACCAATGTTTTATTCGATATCTGAAATGTGATTTGAAGAATAAAAAGACGGTTAGATATGATAAAATTCAACAGATTCCTTTAAAAAAGTATATTGTGTACATATATATGTGTAAAAGTTCTTCTTATCGTTGTTTAATAATACTTGGAATTGTTGCATTCTTGTAAAACATTCTGTGTTTTTCATTCGTCAATAAAAATATTACTTCAAATTGAATTTCAATCCAAATAACCCCAAAACCCTCGTTATATTATTTTATACAAATATTTAGTCAACATGCAAGAAAATATTATGTAGACTTTGTATTTTTAGTTTAATTATTAAAAAATGTCTTGACTTAATATTCTATGGCAATGATTTTCTAATCTCTATACTTTGATCAGCAGATACATATTTCATTTATTCTTTATTCATCGGAGTTTAATTTCCAGTCATTTTGTTATAAACATTTTGAGACTGTTGAAATATTATGAACTAAACTAAAACAGATTAAGAAAATCCCCCATTTTACCATACAGTTATTACAATTACAATTTTTATTGATGAACTTACCAATTTATGTAGAAACCTTGCATCCAGAATACACACAAAAGTTTCATTCAGCCGAATTCCTGGAGACAGATTATAAACGTTTTAATAACCTAAGAGTAGGCCCTATCAAAGTACCTGGAGATTAAAATCATAGACGGAAAATGGAAATCGATTCACTCCTTTCTCACTACAATTTAAATCATTATCAAACATCAAAATTTGATTGTAAGAATCTGTTGTCTAACATATGGATTATATTTTAAGCTAGCTATTGCCCGGGACTAAATTTATTTAATAGATGATAACATTTTTTAGAGCAACGAAATCTTTTTCCTTACTGAAACATTAAGTTAGTAGCCCGGAGTAATGAAGGAATTTAGAAAAACCTTTTCTTAGTGAACACCTATGAGCAAAGAGGAAAAACCATGTCAAATGTTAACCCTCCCCCTCCATGCCTTTTTGTCATAGTGAAGTCCTAGCTGTGGGGCGGAGCCCTAAGGGACTTAAAAATTTATATTTGCAAAACCGTTTCTCAGTGAGTATCTATGAGCAAATAGGAACGTCCATGTAAAATTTCAACACCGTAGGCCCTAGAGTAATTTTGTGGTTCTTTGGGGCAGAGCTCTAAAGGACTTCAAAAACTATATTTTTGCAAAAATGTTTCCTACTTGAACATCTATTAGCAAAGAGGAATGTCCATCCCAAATTTCTAAAACGAACGGGTGTAAAAAGTTTCGTAAAAATTAGTTCTAGTCTGCAAACATCAAAATCGTACGCTATCTCTAGTATTGTAGCGCAATCCCGTGGTTCTGTTGCAAAGTATTTTAAAACGTCTTGTAGTGAGCTCATAAAAGATAATATGAACTAGCGGACAAAGATTAATAAAATTTGCTTGGTAGTTCCATGTATATAGAAATACCATTTTTCACGAATCGTCGCGATTGGGCTATGAATATTTCACAACTAATAGCAAGCAGCTATAAGGTAAGATAACCTTTGTACAAAGTTTTGTATAAATTGGCTTGGTGATTCTGGGGGGAAAACTCGCGGTTTTTCATGGATTCTCTCGGTTGGATTGCAAAATTTTTTATAATCGTTTTTCAGCGAGCACATGAGAGGCAAGACGAACCTGTGTTCAAAGTTTCAAGTAAATCCGTTCGATGGTTCCTGAGATTTCGTAATGAGTCTGTCAGTCTGTCAGTCAGTTAGTTAGTCAGTCAGTGGTATTTCGCTTTCATTTATATAGATTATTTGCACGTTGACGAATAACTTTGAAGAAATAACATCACCACGCTCATTTTTAAAAGCATTCTATATAATCACGTACACGATTCAACGTAAGTTATTAAAGATACTTTCAAACCCCGTCTCTATATTTCTTTAAGTTTGGAGAACTTTAAAAATTTTCATTAAAAATTGATGCACTAGTACAAATTGAGTTATGTATATTAAAAAAAAACCTTTTCCGCCTCGCCGTCTCTCCTATTCGTATTTGGCAAACGCTTGGTAAAACCTTCCCCCAGAAAAAAACAACCAAACCTTCTATCCTAACGTAGAATCTGGTGTTGCAGGGATCGTGCATCGCCGAGCCCGCTGCAAAGCCTGCCCCCGCTCCCAAAGCCTTCCCTGAAGCTTTTGCCGAAGCGTTTGCCAAAGCCCTACCGCAAGGAGGCGCTGTCGAGGGTCTGTTGAGCGGCCTGAGCACGCTTCTGCAGAACCTGCTCGCCGCTCTGCTGGGCGGAGGTATGGCCAGTATGATGGGCGGCAGTGGCGGCGACGGCCAGGACAATAAAAACAACGATTGTGACAGCTGCTGTGACGGTTGCGGATGCCAATGTTGTATCGAAACCTGTCTCCCAGTCATCCAGCCGTTTTACACAGCCTACGTTGAACCTGTTATTGAACCTATCCTTTATGAGCCACTCGTGAGTTACACGAAATACTTGGGAGGACGCGGTTTCCGCGGATAATAGACTAACACATTGTGAATCTACAATGTGGCCATAGGGATAAGTGATTGACGTTTGCAAACGATTGTACAATTTTCGATAAAACCTACAAAGTTCTCAAATAAAACAATAATACATACCTTCTATGTGATTTTGTACATTGTTATTTTATATTTGTATTAATAAAAACACTTAGTTTTTCCTAAAATTGGTATCATTATTTTTATCCTGGTTTCTAAAATTTCATGTACAATTCTTGAACTGCCTCAAAGTTATAGATTTTTTTGTAAATTAGTATAAAATTAATATTTATATGTCACAATAAAAATATAGAAAAACACCTTTCCTGGTTAAATTATATGTGATTCTATATTAGGTTTTTGTAATGTCTATCACTCAATTTAAGACCTTCCGTCATTAAACAAAATGTTAAACAGAGATTACGGACTGTAGAATAATATTCATAAGTTAAATTGAGGCGCATTATGAGGAAGGAGAATGGCAGTGAGAGGGTGGCACAGGAAGGGGTTTTTGTCGGTAATGCGGCCACATGGCCCTTCCCCCACCCGCCCTCTACAACCACCCTGGTGTGAAATTCACCGTCAATTATTTATCATCCACTAATAAATTCAACAGGCTACGTACCAAACAGTTACAAATAATCGCAGTCGGGGCATTTATTTAGTTTGGTTTTTGTCACATAAAGTTTTACCCGAAGCTTACTCAAAACTATGGTTGCACTCGTATGGACATTTTTAACTCTTAAGGTAAAAATCTTTATTTGGCTGAAATATAAATCTGTATATTCATTTATAATGCAATAAACAATTCTTATAACTAAGAATGATAAAATTTCATTTATCAATTTATTAATTAAATGGTTTTAGTACCACTTAAATTGTTTCAATAAAATGTCGATTTTATATTATGTATAATAGGCTTATAAGACTTCTTGTAAGCGCTAACGAAGTCACCGATATTATGCTTGGTTCACAGTGCCCCATGTGTGAAAGGAGTGCCGCTGGTAGCCACACCAGATGTAGCCTTATAGCTTAGTCGGTTTCTTCTAGTTGACACATAGATGCTAATAAATTCAATACATTGACTTCATCAGTTTTATTTGGAAAAATGGTAACTTAATCAGTTTAAAAAAAAAAGTGAAGATTACATATTTTTACTAAAATTTATCAAATAAGCTAGGTTAATTAAATGACATTATGATTTCATCCCGTGTTAAAATTGGGACAAAAAAAAAAGACAAGAAAATCTCTTTTTTCTTAAAAAATTTATTAATTTGTTTTGTTTTTACTGTTAAAATAAGTTAACAAAAAGGGTTGGATTTGACTGTAAAATCTTCCATAACGAGGGAAAAAATTATCTTTTTTAATGTTTTATTTTTGTTATCAGTCACAAATTCACTACTGCAGTTGGCCTGGGACTAAATGTAATACAGAAAATAACAGAACAAAGAATCAGAGTCCGATTTATTAAAAAAGGTTTCAAATTGTAACAAATAAAATGTCAGAATATAAAATTTAAGGTCTAAATAAGTTACTGTACGTAGCCTATTAGTTATAATTCAATTTCTTTGGGTATTTCTAAAACAACAGTAAACACTAAAAACTACAAATTAAATCAAAAGCTCCTATTCTGTAAAATACCTAACGAATAAAATTTGTTAAATCAAGGAACTTAGAAAGACACATGTCATTATTATTCTTCAATCTAAATTCCTTGGTTGGCCGTGCCTATTCATCGTTCCCAGAAGATTCGAACCATTTCGTTGATGCAAATTAATTTGTAGCTACTGTTCAAGGAACAACAAAACGGTACTTCAGTGCTACTAACCAAACAAAATCACCGGCACGCTTTTTCGTCATCATTAACCAATCAGTGGTACCTCCAGTATTATACCCCGTTCAAAAGAAATGTGCGGTCAAAAGCCAGAATTTTATTTTCCACAACAAGGAAAATTCTCTCAACAACTTCCTCAATTGACTGATTTTCTTCACAATCAGATGTTATTTTGGTTTTGCACTTAAACTCAGAGTAGAAAATAGCGCTACTACTGATGATCGTACTCCGAGCATACTTGCCGTTGGAAGCGCTTCTTGTTGCATCACAAATAAATGTCAAGATTAGAATATTTGTTTACAAAAAATCAAAACATTGGCATAAAGTGACATGAGATATTAAACAGCTGTAGTAAATTCTCAGTGATTCTGATTGGTTGGATCCTTGACAAAGGGATCAATGGCGAAAATGGGGAAATTTAAATCTGCGTTTCAACCGCACGTTTATTTTGAACGCGGTATAGAATATAACCTCCTTGTGATTTAAAATTAGACAAGCGTGTACAAAATTACAATACACAGAAAAAGCAAACATAATAGAAAAAATTATGTTTTAATTATTATCTTCCAAATGTATAAAAAAAATGGTGATGAAGAATAATGGGATGGGCCCAGGACCAAGATTGATATAGTTGGGAGATGACTTGTTGGCCAGCTATGGAAAAAGGGATTGAGGGGAGGTTACCCCCACCTCAGTGATTTCTAGCTCTCCTATTGGTTAATTTTAATGTCTTCTTTTATTTCAATGTTATTTAACAGCTGATAGTGGTGGGCTTATCTTCCCCTTCACTAGCCAACAAGTCATCTCCCAACATAGGGGATCCTCTTAAGGAGCTTTTTTAAGAAGCTTCTTTTTTGGAAGCTTTTTTAATAGAAAAGAAAGATGTGCCATGTTGCTGTTTAACCTTGTTTACTCTTAAATAAAGCTTAAACATATTTTAAAATGCTGCAATTATTTTATGGTTTGTCCTGCAATTAATTGCATGAGACGAAATCGCGTGTTATAATGAACAATAGCTCAAAAATTATATAATGTGGCTCATAGATCCACAAACACAATAAACAATGAATTAACTTGCTACGTTAAAACTAATTAATTGAAAATGTCTGAAAAGCAGACAGTATTACTAGACCTAACTACCAATACTTTTCTAAATTTCGAAATAGAAGAGTATTAAAGCTGATTCAACTTTAATTTGAAATTGAATTGTAACAGTTCGAGCACCAGCTTGCTCACTTCCTAACATAGTACCTGGGAGCCGAGCATTTGTGCGGTAAACCCCCACTCAGCACAAAATGTGAAAATCACGTTTTTTTTCACGTGAAAAATGTAAAAATTATGTAAAAGTGAAAAGAAGAATTTTTTATGTGGAAATTATGTGAAAAATTTTAATGTGAAAAAAGTTGACAATGAGAAAATTTTTCACATCAAAATCACATGAAAAATGTGTAGCCTATGTGAAAAATGTAAACATGAAGAAAGAACTTTTTCACGTCAAAATTACGTGAAAAATGTGAAAGTAAAAAAAAAAAACGTGAAAAGAAGAATGTTTTTAAACGTAAAAATTACATTAAAAATGTAATGTCAAAAATAGATGAAAAATAGATATTATTTTTACGTGAAAATTATGTGAAAAATGTCTAATGAGAAAAAAGGCGAATAATAGAATATTTCTCACGTAAAAATTATGTGGCAAAATGTAAATCTAAAAACCTTAAATGAGAGAATATTTTTTTATTTAAAAATTATGTGAAACTGTATATTTAACAACATATAATTAAAAAATTGATTTTCCAATTTTTATTAGATTTTTTAGTTATTGATAATTTTATTTGACTGTCCAAGTATAAGATTTACATATGTAGAGATATTGTCTAATTATAGCCTTAGAAATAACAATTTGAATTTGAATATCTAATTCGTATTAGAGTATAGGATGATCTAAATGTGTTAGCCCAATTCTATATAAAAAAATGTTAATGCTAGAGGGATAGTTTTGAGCCAGTGCTGACTGAGACTGAGATTGTGGCTCCCTTTCTTTTAACAATTTCATTCCCAGTGGTGTGGATAGAATACTAAATCCACTAATAGTATATTCACTACTAACATATCTCTACCATCCCGAATATACCTCTAATGAACAATCTTGTTGCACGAAATGTGCATGTGCATGCAAAATAATGTTTAATATAGCTTAAATTTTTACACTTTTTTAATAATTAACTCCGTTGAAGTTAATTTACCCTGTGCTCGTTCCCTCCTTTTTGTAATTCAATAATTGAATGAATGGCAGTTAGTTGCGTGTTGTTCTTCCATGAACCCTGGATCGCTACTAACCAACAACATTTGATTTAGTTTTGGTTTCTGCTTAAACAAAAGGGAATAAAAAATAAATACCCCCGACGCAGCGGATCTGCATACTCAGCGAATTTCCTCCTGATTTTTATTATTCCCCCATAAACACCATGGAGTATGTAGGTTTGGTGTATGTGCGTTTTGTAAGCAAATATAAGTTAAACCTTACTTAGTAAATGTATAGGCCTACATACAAAATTTTATCAAGTTCTGTTATTTTTTATTCTTTTCATAAACACCAGGGGGGTGAGTATGTAGATTTGACGCCATATTGGTATTACAAGCCAATATAAGGCGTGCCTTTCCTAGTGAACTTACATAACAAATTTTATCAAGATATATCAATAAAATAAGAAAGTTAAACGGCTTTTTTGATTTCCCAAGGGAAGAATAACATGGGAAACACATTTTTGCTTTTCCTCTATAACCATTCAGGAGTCCAAAATTCAAAATACTTAATTTGTTTTTTGAGCTTATTTAAATGGTTTAGGTTTAATTTGATGAATTTTAAAAATTGAGGTAAAAAAGCCAAAACTCCAAATAAAGACCCTTTTCAAATCCCATAAAACCCCGTTAACATTGTCTGATCATTATGGTTTGCTAACTCGATCAAGTAAATGCTGCCTTACACCCCCGTACCAAATTTTATCAAAATCGGATGTTTCGTTAAAAAGTTATAGTGTTCACGGAATCAAAGGTATACATGTAGGGCGATCAACTCAAGGGGTGCCACCATTGGTATCTCGTAAACTAGGATAGTTCAAGATCAAGAAAACTTTAAATGGGGGACTTTACCTCCTTTTTAGAGACCATTAAAAATAAGAAATTCAGATTTTGAACATATATGGCCGCTATTTTCCAATATGGAGATTTGTGATTAACTTTGAAATTTCTTATGGAACACACTTTTTTTTATAACAGATTTGGACTAAACAGTCACATTTAAGACTTTTATTCGTTGCCATTTTTTTCTAAACTTATCTAACGGTTAGGGAGCTAGAGACAAATAAAGTTCATCTTGAGTTTTGTAAGAATTAACATAGGACAAACTTTATGTGCCATCTGGGGAAAAATTCAGTAAAATGAAAAATGCTCAAGCATAAAAATGTCTTTAAATAATGTTTTAAGGCCATTCCACACTTAAAAACCATTTACACACAAATTAAATTATTTCCTATGTGGCAGACAAAAAATAAAATTTCAAAAAATTTGATGTTATCATGAAGAAAATGACCTTAACACATAAATTTAAGACATTTTTATTCTTTGAGTAGATTTAATTTTACTAAATGGTTTGGAAGATATGGGCAGATAAATTTTGCCCCATGTTATTCTTAAGGAGCCTAATATGAACTTTAATTTCCTCTCGCTCCCTAACTCTGTTAGGTTGAGAGAAAAATTATTGCAAAGAATAGAAAAGTCTAAAATTTGATTGCTTAATCCGATACTGTTGTAAAAAACAAGGTGTTCTATGATATTAATTTAAACAAACAGTGGTTTTGGCTCCTGGGGACCATAAAACAAAAAAGGAACATGGTCCCGGGCTTAGGTCTTATCGTAACTACTACCGTAATAGGGAAATTAGTTAAAAGTAGAGTGATCTTCTAATCTAAATTAGGCAATTGATGTTGAATACAAATAAGGAGAAGGTGTTTCATTGAAAAATTTTTCCTAGAATTTTGTATGGTTTTTATTATAGTGTATCGTACTTCAACGAAACATATTTTACGAAAATATTTTTATAAATACACTGCAGTGAGCATGTCGACAGTTGCAAGCTCGAAGGACACCAAACATTATACTACCATGATTTATTCTTGTGGGAGTTTCTTAAAGACACTCTTCAAGTGTCTCCGTTTTCGTAATCAACTACAATGAATGCACTAAGACATCGCACAACTTTCAACAGCAGCTGTCGAAGCAATGACTAAAGATAGGCTCGCTGCAACATAGGGCCAATTAGATTAAGACACAAAATGTACATCCAAATGGGGTCATATTAAACACATATGAACAAGTGTAAAAACATTTTCTGCCTTTCATTTTCATCATAAAAAATAGAAAATGGTATTTTTGTATATTATTTTTAGAAACATTAAGTTGCAAAAACTGATGATTCTTTTTAAGACAACCTGTAATCTAAACCATTGAATATAAAGTATCCATATTCACTTAAACTAGTCTACTTGTTGCTCGAAATCAAGCAATTTATTTTAATACAATATAAAAGTAACATTTACTTCTAAATCAACGACATCCGACCAATCCTATATTTTGAATATTAGTAATCACAAAAACTACACTTATTTACAGCTGTACATTAACAGATGTTTAAAATTTTCAAACCAAACCCAATGTTATCCTAATGGGAGGATTTCAAATTTAATTTGTGTACAGCGCCCTTATTTTAAATCTGATTTTCATCATTTTTTGGCGAAAACAACTACAGACCAAGCCCTATCCAATGACACCAATAACTTGAATATCGGTTGAAAATTGTAGGAGGAGTTCTCAACACAAAAAAAAACCCCTTAGCGTACTAAATAAGTATAGATATTCAAAACAAATACTTAGTTCAATTGTCGTGGTATACTATTATGAAGAGTAATTCATTCCATGACCTTATAAAAGAAGACAACAACACTAGATTTTAAAAGAATATGAAAGATATCTTATTGTTCGCGAATGTTACAGAGTTTGCTATAGAACAAATTGAGCGATCATTTTGTCTTTTACACAATCCTCTGGCAAATGCTCGGCAAATCCCGCTCCCCCTTTACCCCTACCCATTTCACCGTCCTAATGTAACATTCTGGTGTTACAGGGGACATGCCTCTCCGAGCCCGCTGCCAAGCCCGCCCCAGCTCCCAAAGCCTTTCCTGAAGCTCTTGCCGAAGCATTTGCCATTGCCTCCCCGAAGCCGGTCTTCGGTATCGTGGAAGCTCTGTTGAGCGGCCTGAGCACGCTTCTGCAGAACCTGCTACAGGCGCTGCTGGGCGGCTTGGGCATGGGCGGCGACGACGACCAAACGTGTGACTGTGGGGGCTGCGGCTGCGGATGTTGCTTGGATGTCTGTTTCCGGGGACCTGTAATAACGCCCCCATTGCCAATGGCGTTTTTACTGCAGAACCAAGTTTTCATCTAGGCAACATTGTAATGTTAGGTTTATTTTAGAATCCATATAAATATAAGTCAAAAGCGTGTAAGTCGATATTTTTATCAATAAAAAATATTAAATATTGAATAAATAGTATTATTATTGAATAACTACTTCATAATTCACAATGAATTTCCTTCTCTTACTCCCTTGATTAATATTTTATGTTTCAGTTTACATTTTTATTTTTTATACAAAAAATATGTGTACATTACTTCTTTAATATAAGAAACATTAAATATTTTCCTCAAACAAATAGTTGATCAATCTTGAATATTTTTTAAACAAGTATACTCTTGAAGCTGGTGACACCAACGGTCACAAATACTCTTGCTGGAAAAATATAAGGAATTACTACACATTTAGAGTTACTCTACTGAAAATTAATTTCAGCTTTAACATCCTTTATGAACATCGTGGTGCTTTAAAAATTAAAATCATCTCTATGGTTGTGATCAACTAAGTTAATTTTAGTTTACATAGTCGGATATTTCCTTTTATAATAAAAATTTCAAACACCGTAACAGTTTTTACAATACTTCTATTCTTCTAACAGACTGTTTGTTAGCAATGGCTTAGAAAAGTATAAAAATAGGTAACTAATTTGAATTTAAGACAATCTTGACTTTGTAAAAAAAAAAAAGATAAACTAACTGAATGATATTAAATTTTTAAAATTCTCACAGCATGTTTAGCTACTCAAAGACGTTAAATTAGCCTAAATATCTAAAAAACTTTAACTCAAGAGCCTTCACAGTAGCCTTTGTGTCAATGATGTGTTCTTTAGGTTGTTTTTGTGTTCTAATTTTTTACACAATTGACACTCATGATGTCTTTATAATTAAGTTTTATACAGCAAGTGGTATAGAATTTAATAGTTCTGTACTTAGGTATTTATGTCATTTCATTATAAGTCGTATGAACACTTAATTATCTGTCTGATGAAAAATACATCCCTGCTTAGGTTATATGAACTAAAATATAAAAAGTGCAATTTGTTTTAGATGTTTTGGAAAGCTTATTAGAGGAAGAGCTATGCAGTCTTATATATATTCTGAATCGGATGCCAAATTAACGGGTTTAGTCAACTCATCTACCACTGATTCAGTCATGTAAACACAAAAATGACGCCATTGGCAATGCAAAAATGTTACCTAAAGAATTTTTTTTATCCAAAAGCTCTTATCGACATCATAAAAAGGGATCAATAAAAGGTAGAGGCAAGAGTGAACTTTTTCCTTTTATCCCATCCTTTGACAAATTTACGCCCATCCACCACCCTAACACCTGAGCCCATTTCACCAGTCCTAATGTAACATTTTGGTGTTACAGGGGACATGCCTCTCCGCGCCCGCCGCCAGCCCCGATCCCTCCCCCGAAGCTCTTGCCGAAGCCTCCCCCGCACCCCAGAACCCCCTATGCCTGGCCGGGCTCGGCTCTGGACTGGCCATCCTCGTGGACACGGTCCTGAGCCTGGTCATCGGCATTGTCCTGGCGCTCCTGGGTGAAGGCCTGACCGCAGGTTGCAGCGATGGCGGCCCCCCGGGCCTAGGCCCCACCTGTGCCTGCGGAGGCAGGGACGGCTTCGGACGCAGGGGTTGACACCTGTCGAATTGACGGAGCAAAACAGAGATGTTTTGGGCAGCTTATATCGCTACCTCTTCACGTTACTATTATGAGACAATGTTAAATTCATTACATGACTTGTTTTACTTCCATATCTTTTTATCAATATGAAATGAACCTTTATCGCCGAATTTTTCCAATATATTTTCAACAAAATTCATGGAAATTAAAATATAGAGTTATTAATCAATTTTTCCCCCGCATTAAAAATGTTGACACTGTTAAATTATATAATAAATATATTGTAAGTCGCATTGTTTTATAAATAAAACTATGTATATAAAACGTTCTGTTATTTATTTGTGTGTTCCATATACTGCACCAACAAAAATTATCTTAAAATTGTATTTCAAATAATATCTCTGATAGAATAGAATATACCATGAAATTTACAACATAAACCATCAGGAATTTTGATATGCACTGAAACTTTTAATGACGAATAATGGTAATTTTAATGAAAATAATAGACCTAGCCATTCTAGATTTACAGGCATTAAAAATTGAATCATCAAAACTACCAAGTGTTTTAAAGTTACATACATTTTTCATTTTTTTTGCCATTTCGAATATAATTCTGTCAATTCACGGCAGACGGGTATTATTATTGAATGAAAAGTATCCAATTAACTCACTCTATATCTTGGTCTGATGAAATTTCCTCCGGTAATCAATGTAACTTCAATGGATGTGTGCCTCAAAATAAATCTTCTTTATTAATATAGAACATTACGTACAACCATCTCAAATGTCAATGTTTTTCAAGTTTATGTTCGTTCCCTATTTCCCTATACTGCTTAGGGTGGTCTCCAGCGGTTTTTTGTTGACTGATCGGGTGAAATTCGCAAGATGATTTCAATGCTTTATAGAATTTTTATGTGTGATGATATTTGAATTATTATTAATTTTATTCTTGGCTAATCTTCACTATTTATACTAAAATTAGAAAATTTTTAATATACTCTATATTTAAAATTCCTAACGGAAGCCATTCTCAGCAGGCAACACTCAACATAAACAATAAGTAATAATAAAAGTAGTAGCCAAGAATAAAATGAATAATGAATTAAATGGCAAATGACATATTCATAATTAATTAATAAAAGGGACAGTATCAGAAACTTGTATGCTTATTTCAACTATTATAATTTTAACATCCGAAATGAAACATTAAGTTAATTTTTATTTCGTCAAATATAATTGTTTGCACTTTGCCGTTGGTAAAAGTATTTCTAAAAAAAGAGTTGCGATTCTTAGAAACATTTATGTGCAAAAATAGTTCATATGATGTCCATGTATTGGGCTAGTACTCATCTAGATACTAAGATTTGTACCTTCCCTTCTTAATAATCTGCTTTTATCCTCTTTAAGCCGATTGATCTTGTCATAAACCAATTGTTAGAATGAACAATCTACCTTAAAAATGTAATTTTTTCAACAACCTCTCCTTCTTAAGGGGTTGTTTGAATTTTAATAAGACAACAGAAAGTTCATAGCAACATTAACCTTGTGATTAGGCCTAGTCACCCCAAAACCCTTTCCTTTATCTGTTCTATAAAACGTTTGTAACGCCCCAACGAATAACAGAGAACAGCTGGCATTAGGTAGGGGGACAGCTCTCATGTCAGATCGCAGAATAATTTGATTTAATTACAATTAGATAATAAAAATATAGAACACATTATATCTCATTCTCTATTCTTTTGGCTAGGTTTTCAACCATTAAGCCAGACATATTACAAACATTAAAAGAAAAGTAATTCATTTTTAACCGAAAATTAATTTTACTGTAGTTTTCGCGCCTGGCATGATCAGCTGTCCTAATGTCGGCTGTCTCTGTTCCAGGAGACGGGCCGGTCGAGAGCTTCCCCGTTGCCTAAAGCTTTCCCCGACGCTATAGCCGCAGCGGTCGCCGAGGCGATGCCACAAGGCGGAAGCGGAGGCAGCAGTGGCGGAGGTGGCGGCAATTTGGTTACGGACCTGTTGTCGGGCGTCTTCGTGCTGCTGATGAACTTGCTAAACGGCCTCCTCGGTTCTTTGGGCGGAGGCGGAGGTGGTAAAGGTGGAAATGGAGGTTGTGATAATGGAGGTGGCGGCGGCGGCGGCGGCGGTGGCGATATCAGCGGTGCCCTCAACAAACTCTTGAGCGGCCTGAGCCAATTGTTGATTGGACTGCTGGGCAGTCTTCTTGGTGGGGGCGGTGGAGGCGGCGGTGGAAGTGGTGGAAGTGGCGGAAGTGGTGGAAGTGGCGGGAGTGGCGGGAGTGGCGGGAGTGGCGGAGACGGTGGTGGCAGCGGCGGAGCTCTCACCGACCTCTTGAGTGGACTAGGCGAGCTACTGGGTAACCTGCTCGGCAGCCTTCTCGGAGGTCTGGGAAGTGGTGGAGGCGGTGGCAGCGGCTGCCCTGGTAGCAGCGGTAGCGGCGGCGGCGGTGGTGGTGGCATCCTCGGTAACCTGCTGAGTGGCCTGGGACAGCTGTTGAACAACCTGCTGCAAGCCTTGCTGGGCGGCGGGATGGGCGCGTTCAGCAGCGGAGGATGCGACAATTCTGACGACTGTGTATCTGGATGCTGCCTGCCCACTTGTGACGACAACTGGTTCGTTGGCCGCGGATAGAGAAAAAAGCTGAAGGACTATTACTTTAAGTGAAGTTTTGTATTCTAGTGCTTTTACAAATAAAAACTTTTTTAGACAACTTGGGATTTGGTTTTCTTTATAATTTCAGTTTGCTCCGATAATACAAGTGAAGTTGATGTTAAGTAGGGAACATTCCTAAAACTTTTCACACGGTTGCTAAACTTAATATGTTCTGTAATTGTACCAAATTTATGGCGGATCATGTAAAATCTAACTATCTCTCTATATCTCTATATATAAATGCGAAATTCCGATCAACGCACAGGCCAAACCATAGCACCTAGAAGCATGAGATTTTGCATACATATTCCTCTCATAGCGTAGGCAGACAATAAGAAGCGATTTTACAAAATTCGGAATGGTCTCCGCGCCACAGAATTTCAAAGTTAGCATGGAGTTCGTATAGGAAGAATAATTTGTTTTGGGGTTTTGTTTACATTTTCGCATATGAGAACTATTTGAAATTACAGTACTTGTCTGCAATTTATTTAAGGCCGCGGTCTACCCCAGCCAAAACAACAATGCCGAATGCCGCCTCGCGGCCGTAGTGCTAGGCGAGTTTGATGGCTGCAGAGGTTTACGGGGAACGTGTTTCAGAATTAACCGATTAAGATAGAGATTGGCTGTTAACCTTTTCTAAAAGTAGAAAAAAAGGATCTAGCCGGCTATCTTTTTAGAATTTTTAAATAAAATTTTTAATTTCAGTAATAATTGTCTGAAATAATCTTTTTTTAGTTTTGTAAATGCAGAGGTTTACGGGGATCGTGTTTTAAAACTAACCTCTTAAGATAGAGATTGGCTGTTAACTTTTTTTTAAAGTAGAAAAAAGGATCTAGTCGGCTATCTTTTTAGAATTTTTAAATAAAATTTCTAATTTCAGCTATAACTGTCTAAAATCATCTGTTTTTTATCGATTTTTAACTGAAGTTTTCTATTGGTTTTAATGAACTAACTACAAAAGTGTAACAGAGGGAAATTAGTACCGTTATTCTTCTTTAATATGACACCTTATTTATAGCTCTAGGCTTCATTTGACAGAAGATAACACGATTCTAAAAAACCCTTGCATTTAGGTGCGCGCCAGGGGTAGACCGGAGCCCGGGACCACCCGGAACTTTTGAAAAAACAAGATAATCGAATGGTTCCGAAATGATTCCAGTTTGCATAGAATCTAACAACTGTAAAACGAGTAACCTACATCGCACTGTAGCTGAGTCCAGTTCCCTGATGTAACATTTATGTTACAGGGAACTGGTCTTTCGGCGCCAGTCGCGAATCCCGAGCCGGCCCCTAGAGCGTTGCCTGAAGCTCTGGCCGAAGCTTTTGCCAAAGCCCTGCCGCAGGGAGGCGCCGTCGAGGATCTGTTGAGCGGGTTGAGCACACTGCTGCAGAACCTGCTAGACGCGCTGCTGGGCGGTGGCATGGGCGGCGGCGGGGGCAGCGGAGGCGGCGACCAGGGCGGCAGCGGCGGCGGCGAATGCTGCACCTGCCGCTACGCCAAGACTCTGATCAAGGGCGTCAGCTTTGAACAGGCCGATTGTTGTCCGTGTATCGGGGCAGAGGGCGCTGTTAAACTAAGACTAGTGTGAAAATGGACTGCAAATAACCCCGTGATATGTACTGCATATATACTCATTTAATTGTGATCGCTATATGTTGTTAAATTTAAAATTGTATTCATTGTTATTGCCCTCTATTTCACTTTAAAAGGAAAAGGTTTTTTTACTTTTTTGAGTTATTTTTCCACGGGGTTGAAATTGAGTCAATCTTTTACCCACTTAAAAGAGAAAATAGGCGGTGACTAGCCTAAAATAGTGAGTAAATTCATTATAATTTTGGTGTACTGTAGATGAATTCTTACTTTAAAGAATATAATTACTATAGAGAGGTTTTTTCACTTAAATAGTCCGCTAAAAGAACTTAATTCACCTCCAAATTGAGTGAGAAAATTCATTCAAACTTGTTTAGTATAACTCTTATAGGAGTGGATCTATTTCCTCAAATGAGTGTTTTTCACTCTGCATGGAGTGAAGTTCATTCACCAAAGTAGTATTTTCCCTCTGCAATCGAGCATAAAATTGTCTAGAGAGAGGAAATTAAAGGCAATTCACTCCTAAATCTAAGATGCTTACAGAGTATATAAAAACAACCGATTTGAGGTTAGTGTAAAATGATGCAGGGTTTCCCTAAACCCATGCCTAAACATCATTTTGTGTTCAGAGACTGCAAGCTTGTTGATTCCCAATCTTCTTGATGTCCTATGGTATTTATTATAAGTCTTCTTCAACAGCAGAATAATCTACATTTGTATCTTGAGCCTGGATTCACAAGAAAATACGTGCAGCAATTGCTTTTGGTAATAATAGTTAACAGAAACACACTGTTCAGCATGCTATTTGGCGAAGTACATTTACCTCCAAAAATTCAAAACACAAACAACTTTAAATCAATATGCCATAAATCTCACAAACTTAAATAAAAGTATATTCTATTATTCTTAAAATAGCTTTTTACCAGGCTCATTATGAGTGAAATGTTTAATATGTTATGAAATTTATAATCATTTACCTAAGACAAATTGTCTTTCACTTTTTTTATTTTAGCATGCTTTGTGTATCATCAAACTGATTGTCTAGATATTACATGTTATAAAAAAATAAAAAAAAGATCGATAATTGGTAATTAGAAACAAACTAAAGTAAACATTTAATTCAATTAGAGGAGCATTCAAATAAATTATAAGATAGAGGAAAAGTAGAGTACAATGTTCAATTAAATTAACATTTTAGTTCATGTTTTATTGAACTTCTTTTTTTTAAAGTTTTATCGTTGTAAAATTAAACAATTTATAAGCCTCTTTTCATTGAGCCACGGAAGAATATGAAACATTAGGCATTGTGTAATTTTTTTAAACGCATAAACTCTATTGGCGTTAACAAACACCAACGCCACACTCATCGGAACCTATCAAGACTCACTTCTATTTATAAGCACTATGTTATGTGCACATGTTATAAGCTCTATGTAATTAAACTTGTCTTGATGCAAAAATCCTAGGTGTTGAACTATTTTAGAATAAATTTCAATACACCTATTTATATTAGCTATAGCTATTAGCTATTAGCTATAGAAGCCATATATGGCTTCTGAAACATAAATATTGTGACAAAATTTAAGTTTCAAACATTGTTGAAATTTCTATACCAATTCTTACCAAAATCTTCGACACATTTTTGATTAATATCTTATCACATTCTCTTAAATACTTTCACCTATTTGTAAATCTAAGTAATCTCATCTACTTTCAACATACGGAGAATTTCTGACTCAAACAAGCAGGTGAGGAACAAACCAGTTTCAAATTTTAAAATTATTTTCTTCATTAATTTTTATAAGCCGTTTTATAATCCTATACAAGTCCCACTTTTATCACGCTCATTTCCCCGCAGTTTCTTAAGCATGGTTGTTCTCTGAATGTGAGGGGACATTCAAGATCACAATAAAGGTCTATTACTACAGTTGAGTGTGTTCCCCGGATAATCCTGCTTTTATACTTCCCAACTCTTTATTGTGTTCTTAAAAATCATCAGAGAACATTTGCTGATTTTTCAATACTGTACACAACAGATTTTTTATAAATATAAAAAATTCATTGTGTGTAAACTGTTTTGTTTCTTTTGATCTATTTTGTGTTGTATATAATCATTTAAGTATTATTAACTACCCTAGAATGATAGTTTGCGGAAAGGGTATAACCAATGTGGTTAAATAAGAGCTTAATAATAAACTGGACTCTTACTATTCTAAGATTTGTTCTGTTTTGAACGATTCCTACTTTTCTACATACCGTCAGTAAGTGTTTGGTTTAAATAGAACAATTTAATTACTTACTTATAGGTTATTTATGAAAGTCTATATACGTCTATATGAAATATTAATGTCCATAATAATCACTTAAGTTATAATTGATTGAACTTAAATTGAACTGAGGTAACCGATGATTTAGTTTTGTGTGGCCCTATTCATAGTACGGTCGGTACATTTTTAGGATATCAAATACTTTTGTACTAAAAAGAATAATTTTAATTGGTACGCTGGAACTCATTAGAAACTTGGACCTTTGTATTGAGTCAATTGAATATTTTGATAAAATATTAAGCAATTATTCAAATTTTCCAAATTATAATGGCCAGGAATAATAAAAGAAAAGGCAAGACAGTTAGACAGTTGAGTCCAGTTTCCTGAGCTAACCGTTATACCAAGCAGAACTAGACAAGCGGGCCTGTCGTCAATCCCGAACCCGTCCCTGAAGCGTTGCCCTAAACTCTCTCAGAAGCCAAAGATTTAGCCAAAGCCCTCCCAGGCGGCCTTGTGGAGGGCTCCTAGTGTTGCTCCTAGTGTTTTAGTGTTTTTAGGTTGAGCGTTTACTTCCCATCTTGGGCATTCCTTCAACATCAGTTTTAAAGTTCATCGGGGCTGGCTCATCTGAGATTTTTAATCAAAATTATCGCGAAGTGATATCCATAACTTTTTGCAACAACAACCATATATTTAACTGTTACGCTCTTTATGATCTCGGTGGTACTCTCATTCTAAGACCAGCCTCTCTGTTTGTTGTAGGGTACAAGCTTGGCTCGTCCCTCAGGCCCCGAGCCGATGGCGATGCCAGTGGCCGCCCCTGAGCCCGCCCCCGAGCCAGCCCCCGCCCCCGCCCCAGCGCCCGCCCCCTCGCCCATCGCCAAGGCCATTGCCGACGCCGTGTCCGGTGCCTTCTCTCGCGCCACGGCCGACGCCCTGGCTCTGGCCATGCCCAAGCCGCTGCCCTACTCATATGCCGCGGCCGCCGCATTCGCCGAAGCCTTCCCTCAGCTGCAAGGCCTAATTACCGACTTCTTGGCGCAGATCTCCAGCCTGTTGCCAATGTTGGAACAGATGGGCACAATGTTAGGAGCCATGTCTGGATAAACAAATAATTAAATAAAAATTGTAAAGTTAATTAGAGTTTAATAAATATTTTTGGGGTATGCATTAGTGTTATTTTCCAAAATTATCACTAAATATCAAGTTGTTGTTTAACCTTTCGCTTAGGTTTTCGGTTTATTTTATAAATATAAACTGTAGAAGTAAGCTATTATTCTTAAACAACTCTTTTGTTTTTATCATGTTTTTGTTTGTTGTGTTGCCTTGGTAGAAAAACATGCAACTAATAAAACAACCAAGTTTTTTTATAAACTGTCTCGATTCTTAAAATAGTTGGTCGGATTATGTAAAGGACAAATATTTATATATAATTCTGTCCGTAAAATTTGTGTAACGCAATTGTGAGCATTTCACAAATCATATCGTATTGGTGATGGGAGGGGTCTTAAATTAAAGGTGTCGGTTCCATATACTAGGGGAAAATATCAGCGTGTACATAAAGTTACCTGGAAATAAAAAATTAATGATATAAAATGTCCTCCATAATTACAACATGGGGATTGGAAAATGTCTCCTTTGTGTAAATTAAAAAATGTGCACACAAGCATTTACCACTCCATATGGGTACATGCACTGCTCAAACGCCACTGCAGTATGATGCAGCGGTGACACAGACGCAAGAACCTCGCGTGTGTACCTGGCCTAAGGGTTGCAGTGCTATAATTTTTGTGGTGCTAAATGGCTGAAAAAATCACCTGGAGCGTTATTAATCTTACAAATTATTACAAATTGACAGCTAATTTTTACTTTGTCATTTAAATAGGTAGCAAAAAATCTATGAAATTGAGCATGTATTCGAATTTTAAAATGGTTTAGACCATTGGTCCATTGGTAATGATCATAATATAGTGATGAGTTGTGATGAGTTGTACTCACCACTTTTAGTGATGAGTTGTGGCTGGAGGAATACCTACTTTCATGGCATTAAAACATGTGATTTGGTTTGATTTTAAAACGAGAGTGAAATGATTACATTCACTGAAGATGAAGTGTTGATCAAAACTTAGTGTTGCTTCATCGTAGTCTACAAAGTGATGGTATTTTGTAAGCGGAATTTCCATAGGAAAAATTGGGCTTTTCACAGATTGCAGGATAATAGAAGGGAGTTCAAATTGAAGACCTTTGTCCACAGACTACAGACAATAGCTGAATGTCCAAAACTTTACAACTAACTGAGAAATTACGTGAAATGTCCTCTCCAAGAAGTCACAGAAGACATTATTTATGTTTTGTTTGCACAAAAACAAAGTGATTAAAAAATTTCTGCTTTGTTTAAACAAAAACACGTGCTTTGATTGGAGAGCTGAATGTTGACAGTGAGAGAAGATTATCTACTTTGAGGTGCTGTGTAAAATATGATGACTAAACTTAAGACAGTTTGACATGAATAAAAATATTCATTCAACTTAATTACAAACAAGACCATTACAGATGGTGACAATGAAGTATAGCACCTAAATCCTAAAAAAATTGCGTTTAAATCCTAAAATTTGTGCTGAACTTCAGTCACATTTTTTCCTCATTGCCACACTGTTATACGTTTTATTAATAGGTAATAATATATTAATGACTTTGATATCTCTTGAAGACCTCTTTTTTTATAGATTGATATGGTTTAAACAAAGAACAAAATAAAGAATTCATAACGGGTGGCTTAATAATACAGGATTTTAAAGATTGCTTTAGAAAGAGTATGATCTACACTGACGATTTTACTAAAATATTTTGAATAAAAAATCACTATTCTGGAAACTTTCGTAGTGAAGTGCTGTAATCTGCCATCGTCTATACTATTTAAAAATTTATAATAAGGTTTTTTTTGCCCCTATAAGCCACTATTTGTTTAAATTTTTTTATGATCGCTGCTGAAACAAACATACATTTTCGGGAGAAATAGGCCTAAAATCTACGATTTGTTGTCTAAAAATCGTGTTTGAAATCTCAAGATAAATTGACAACTGTCTTACCATATGTGTTTGCTACTTAAAAACAACATGTGCGTAAATAGTATATTTCATTACAAGTACCGAAAGTAGCATTTTCTGGTACACACTCAAGTTTCACTAATAATTTGAGCAAGTACCAGAATATCACTTTCAGTACGAGTTATGAACAATACTTTTCATCACGAAGCAAAATATACGAATAACAAACCTTGATAAAATTAAAACTATATTTTATTTCTCAATTAACATTAGGCCTACAGCAAAACAAAATATTCCTAGTTCTGTTGAAACACGAGCGTGCGTAGTCTGCAAATGGAGAACTAATTGAGAGGATCGAAAGTAAATTTAGAGGTTGGGAAAATCAGCTGATCATTTTTCCCTGCCTCTAAATTAGAGGTCCGGAAAGAATTATTTTTGTTGATATCAGCTGCTATCGAAAATAGCTACTTTCAATGCGGAGTGATGAAAAATAAATTTTTACACCCGCGGGTTTTTGTTCAAGTTCTACAATTGGACTAGCTGTTGACCGACGAAACAAAACTTGCTTGCTGAAGTATGCCTATGGACAATCTGTTGACTCTATTCTATGAGAACAACTCAATAGTTTTTGTTTAGAATATCTCAATCCATCAGACATTAAAAAACCTCTTTCATTAGTTAATGGTTTGGTATAATAAAGTAATGGTAATATGTTAGTAAGGCATCGTCATTGCTATAACCGCTGCCTCCTGTGTCAAATCTTAAAAATTGCAGTAGTTATATATGCAAAGATTTTTTTTACTGTCATAAGATAAAGATTGAAAACAGGGAATAATTTTAGATGGTATTAAATCAGTTTGACAACTGCAGTTATGGTAGAGAAACCATTAGTAGCTTAAAAATACTAAATAAAGTGAAGAGCTCTTAAGTTTAGTCTGAAATCTTGTAAATACCCATTGAATCTTCACACTTTTTGTGGCTTGGATAGTAAGATAAATACTTTATTCATGATGATTGATTAAGATGGGTTTTTTAAGTAACAAGTTCATGACCCGAACCTGTTGGGGAAAACAACTCTACCCACAAGACTACCTCTGCGTACGCATGAGGGTAAAAACGTGGAACACCAAAATTATTTTGTGCCCATATTGTTTTTATAAAACTCATTAAAAATAATATTTTTCTTTAGGAACACAAATAGTGTAGCTAACAAACACTTTATTAATTATAAGAATTATTAGATATTAAAATACCTCCGCCACAGCAGACCTGCGTACTCAGCGAAATTCCAAAGTAATTTGACATTTAGTTTTTCCCTATCAACACCATAGGAATGAGTATGTAGGTTTACTGCCATGGGATGTTGTTAAAAAATGTTAGTTGTTAGCCAATGTAATGGTTAGGTATGGTAAAAATCAAATTGTATCAATATTCGGCACTTTTTAATTTTCCCCATGAACCCCATAGAGGTGAGTATGTTGGTTTGATGCCATATGGATGTTGTAAGCAAATATCAGTTAAACCCTACCAAGTGAATGTACATACCAAATTTTGCCAAGCCATATCAATATAAAAAGCGAGTTACATGGTTTTGTTGATTTCCCATAAAATAAACATTGAAAACTTATTTTGGCTTTTCTTCGTAATCTGAAAAGCCAAGTTAAAAATTCAAAATACTAATTTGTTTGCTTTTAAAATCTTATTTAAATGGTTTTAGTTAAAGTTGTTGAATTTTGAACATTTTTTTTAAAATACTAAAAACCCAATTATGACTCCTTTGAAACCCCATAAAACCCCATTCACATTAACTGATCATGCTGGTTCACGAACTAATGATAATAGACCTAGTTTTACATCTCCATACGAAATTTCATCAAAATCAGAGGTCCCCTTCAAAAGTTATTAGTACCACAGATTCACAATATATTATACAGGGCGTCCAGCTTCAACCTTTACTAACTTTACCAAGTAGTCAATCAAGTCAAAATAAAAAATAAAAAAATTGTATTCCCATAAAAAAATTTGCTATAAAGAAAAGTTTTCATAATTCTAAAATTCCATCGAACACTTGCAGAAAATCTTGGATAATCATAGTTGAAGTCACTCTCAAATATCATTAAAACCGTCAACAAACACATCATTGTTGTGGATTTCCCTTACTCGAGCGCGTTACTCACGCATTGTTGACTTCGTGAAAGGTCCAGGGCATGACAGCAGCCGGCCACTCGCACTCAGGCTTTGCAAAGCTCAGCTTCCCGGTGCTAAAAATATGTAGTTACCGTTAATTATACATATTAGCCTCTTTAATTACAGCCACATTACACTCGTGCTAACCAGCGGCCTCTGTTGTCTGTTTTAGAGCACCGGCCTTGGCAGGCCGGCCGGACCGGACGCAGGACCGGACGCTGGACCTAGCCCCGTGGCCAACGCCGGGCCCAAGGCCGAGCCTGACCCATTGGCCAAGGCGTTCGCCGAGGCTCTACCCGAGGCCTCGCCGCTGGCCGACGCCTTCGCCAAGGCTTGGGCCCACGCCTTCGCCCAGCCCAAGCCCAGGGCCGAGGCTGACGCGTTCTCCCACGCTGATGCTCTCGCTAAAGCCGTCCCACAGATGGAGTTCCTGGTCGGAAACCTGCAGTCAGAAATTGAGGCTTTGACTCCCATCATTCAAGCTCTCACTTCCCTTTTCGAGGCTATTGCTTAATTATCTAAACCCTATATTGTGTGTAAATAAATATTTTTTTCCAAACTCGATTGATTTTAATTTAATAGTATAACCATTCAACTACTGTTAGAACTGATCACAGATTACTTTCTTATTATTTATACATATAATAATATTAAGTTACATTATTTAAAATACTGCAAGTAACAGCAATGAACAACAGATCACAGATCCCTTATTGAAAGTCCTTTAAAGCTCTCCATTCCCAATTTATTTAACTTGAACTACTTGGCTATTAGTCAGTTTGACAAAGTTTGATTGTCTGAAATTCTTGATTAACTGGTATTAAATTTGATCAGATTCAAAGATCAGTGGTTGATTGATAAAACTTCAGTAAAATTTATATGTATCATTTAGACAAACCCTTGAAATATTACTAAATGACTCAATTGAAACATGTAGGGCCTACTTATTGTTTGGTTTTTTTTTTGGGAAAATTACAATGTTAAATCCTGTAACTTAGATTATTATAACGATGTTAAAAGTAGTGTTTATATTTGAATGCTACTCATTTTTCACAAAATTTGACAGAACAGTTGTTTACAAATTCCAATACATATATTTTATAAATTACATGTTCTCAAGATCTGGATAAAATGTTAAGATTGGACTTCTAAATGGCTTTCAGAGTACTATATTTTATTAATTTTTCTGATTAGATTCAGTTTGTTACACAAAATATAATGTATCTTAAAGGTCTTGATATTAAACTAATCAAATTTGTTGACTTTTTATTCAATTGAGCTCTTTTGTAGCAGAAGTTTTCCTATATAATTTATGTGTAAGAGTGCCATGTTGTAGTTTCAAATTAAACTTTTAGACCTATATTTGATTTTTGGTAGAATTTAGATTTGTTAACAATCCAAGTATTTGAAGGGTACCTACCAGGAATCGTTAAAGAAGAGGAATCCAGCAATTTGTATCAGTTTTTAGGACGTTTTTCTGAGAATTCAATTTATCGTTATCAAACATAGAAAAGCCCTCCCATTCAATAACCTAAATTTCCTATTCTATTTTATATAAAATTTGTTTTCAAGGTGAGTTGCATTATCATTTTATAGGCATATTAACCATATTAATCAGTTATATATTATTATGAACTATACAAAATGAATAAATACCACAGTACCCTTTTAAACATTTTTTATTTCAAATACGTATTTCGACACTTAGGTCATGATCACAGTATTGTGTATGTAAACAAATCAAGTGTAAATAAACAAAACAATTTGTTTACATACACTTAATACTGTGATCATGACCTAAGTGTCGAAATACGTATTTGAAATAAAAAATGTTTAAAAGGGTACTGTGGTATTTATTCATTTTGTATAATTTAATAGTAGCCCTAAAAAGTGAACATAATTCAATAATTATTATGAACCTATAAAAATAAAAGAGAATCTAGAACACAAACAAATGTTCCAAGTTCTCAATTAATCAAGTGCAAAGAGTGTTTGCCACAGCTAATAATAGAGATGAAAACGGCCTTAAGTTGACAAACCATTCTTGAAAATTATCAATCCTAAAAAAATATTACTAATCCTGCTCTACATTGTTTCTAAACACATTTTATTGGGCAAGGCTAAATTAATAGTCCCTTTTCCACCCAAAATAAGATAGACCGTTAAATGTATTGGCGTACTTTAGTAGTATTCATTAAAAAAATTAATGTAAAAAATAAGCTCCCAAGCTTCTTGCTGTATTAGAGTTATAAAAATAATAAATATTTTTATTTTTGGTTAATGATTAGTAATACAGAGTACTTATTATCCATATTTTTGTACAGCGCAGACGAATATCTGAGAAACATATTTGTATGACATAGGACCCTAATGAATCCGATAAATGTATACCAGTAATGATCAAATATGCGATGCAACATGGTCAACCATTAACTTCCCTGTTGTGAAATATTCAAAGCACGTCTGATCAAGTGTTACAGGACTTAAAATTTGCATTTTGTGAGTCAGTGGTGGAGCTCTAGATAAAAAAAAAAAAAAAAAAAAAAAAAACACCTGTGGGGCGTGGGTTTAACTTTTGGCTGGGAGAAACATCGAACAGCAGAATCTGTGATTTTTGAAGTCACTTTGAGCTGCTCCACCTGCATACTAAAATGCAGGCTTGAAAGGAGAAGAGAAATGTTAGTTAATTGCTGGCCTCCTTCCATTAAAAGTCGTTTGATATTTTATATGGGCCTAATATAAAATTTAGCAACCGGTGATGGTGTTGCAGGACTCTTGCTTCTCAAGGCCTGCAGGACCGGAATCCGAAGCGGATCCGGATCCCACGGCGGAGGTGCTGGCCGTGGCCCGCTCCATAGCGGATCTAGCGGCCAAGGCGGCGCCTTCAGCGTTGCTCAAAGTCTGGCCGGGTCCAGTGCCTGAGCCTCTAACCAAGGCCATGGCCGTTGCTAACTCCATGCCCGCCATCGAAAACTTTGTCTCTCAAATATCAAGAGCATTGTTCAAATGAATTTCAATTACAAGCCATGTTTAAACGCTCTTGTTGGAATCACCCTTGTCCATTATATATTACAATTAAATTAAATCTTAACTTTTGTTAGTACTTACACTTTGTTTTTATTCCCAAATAATGAACTGATTTTGTATCACTAACTGTGCTGTACTTAAAATCTATCTTCTTAATTCAATAAGGGTTTTGTATGTTGACTTCCCTTTTTCTCTCGACGTACTTAACCGATTATTAAGATTGAGGTGTCATTTAGCTTATGATATAGCCCAAGTGTGAATGGGAATTAAGAAAGGTCTTTTATTTCAGGCTTCGCCCCCCTCCCCTACCCTTTGATTTATTTCTAGAGGGTGCGCTTTAAAATCTTGAAAGACTTTCATTAATGTGAATTGTAACTTAACAGCTGATTACCTTCAGATGAATTTTTAAGTCAGGTTAAAAAAAAATCGTCTTGTCACTGCATAATCATCACAATCTATACAGGGTGTTTGGAAAAAACGTTTCAGGGATTCAGGAGGTTTTCCCCTCATCAAAATGAGCAAGAAAGTTCCTGTAAACGCGGGCCCCTTTAGCTGCGGGCCCCCCCGCACCGCGGGCCCTGCGGGCCCCTGACTCTACCTAAAAACATAAATGTGATAATTTTTTGAATTTGGAACTAAATTAAAGATAAAATTTTTCAGTTATTTAAGATAAAATTTTTCAGTTATAGTTATGTTATGCTATATGTTTTGGTCTAAGAACTATCTCTGGAATACCAGCTTTCATATGAGCCATTGAATATAAAAATGGGACGAAAGTGAAGCTCTATACTGCATTTTAAACAACACAAGTAGATAATTTTTTATGGCTTATCTGCAATTGATGATTCATAACTCCATTTCTATTTAGATATTTTAAAGGTTTTGGTCATCAAATAATAATTGAAGGTTTGGCTTTCTTTTGAGATATTGATTGTTAAAATCGGTTAATTTTGAGACGTTACAATTTGTTTTAAAAATTGTATTACATTTAAGTGCAATACATTTAATTATAGGTTACAAATTCTGATTATTTTGGTCTAAATAGTTGTGGATCATTCAGCTTCCATTACGCTCCTGATGATAATAAACACCCCGCATTGGTTTGTTGATAATTTCATATTCAAGGAAACCATGACTAGCCAATAATGCTTGGTATTAAAAATCTATATATATAATTCCGTAAGCGAATCGGTCCCCACGAAATATCTGGAGTTAGAAGAAAGATAGGGTAACGTATGATGGCTCATTTGAAAGCTTGAGGGCCAAGGACGCAAGGAAAAATACCAGATTCGTCAAAAGTTACCTGGGCTTCGCCCTATTGGACCTCGAAGTTCTAATGTTAATCTAATGGGAGGAAGATTTTTAGATATACACGTGTGATTAAGCATATGTTCAAGTGTATATTTTTTTATCAAAAACTCAGCTGGTTATTGAACAGATATCTTGAGTTAAAATAACCATATTTAATTAAAACTTTTAAAAATTTGCAATGCATTATAAAAAAGGAAAACGCCAAAAATGATGGAAAAATTACGGATCCATGGTAGATTTCTATCTTCAAAATCGATGTCATTATGACTTTGTATGCTGAATATACCTCTGTAAGAAGTGACTTAGCCGTGGTATGGTTGATATTATAGTTAATAAATTTTGCTTTACTCAGTGCATGTCGTTAAGATATTACGTTACTGCTTTACATATTAGCTATTTAGTGGTTAGAGTTGAATCGTTTTTTAAAGCAATTGTTTGTTTTTTACTAAACCATATTATGTAAACTACTAACATTGGATAACCTCTGTATGAGCAATATTTTGTTTTATACATTCTCTGCTTATTTCCTTACATAGGTCGTATGGAAACAATAAATGCCTATTAATACATAAATACGTGGAGCTTTTCATGTATGCACTGTGAAAAAACGAATAATATTTCAAACAATGTTTTACTTCATTGAACGAATAGACAAAATAGACTACATCATATCACAAGGGACGTCGTTAGACTAAGGGTAAGGGGGCATGGGAGATGGGGGCCACAGGGGCACTAGAGACGTCGGTGGCACAGGGGGTAGTTGGGCAGGGGGTATGGGGAGGAATGGGGGACATTGAGAGCACGGGGCCTCAAAGAAGAACGGCGGGTATGTGAGCTTTTGAGAATGGCGGATACAGAGGCATGGAGGCATGAGGGTACGGGGCATGGGGGTACTCGGGCCACGGGGGCATAGGGGGAACAGGAAGCATGGGGTCATGAGATGATGGCATGAGGGAGACTTGTAAGGACATAGGGGGCACGGGAGAGGAATGGGGGACATAGAGAGCACGGGGGCATGAAGGATGAACGGCGGACATGTAAGCACACTAGAATGGGGTCACAGAGGCATAAGGGGTATGGGGCATGCGGGGTACTCGGGCCGCAAGGCATAGGGGGAACAGGAAGCACGGGTCACTAGAGGGGGGCACGGGGTGGTGGGGGGGACACAGGGGGCAAGGAGAGGAACGGTAGGCATCGGGGAACGGGTAACGGGGATATGAAAGGCAAGGGGAGGAATGGCGGGCATCATAGAAGGTACAGGAAGCATGGGTCACGAGTGAGGGGCATGGGGGAGACTTGGGGGACATAGAGAGCTCGGGGGAGGAATGGGGGTCAAAGAGGCATAGGGGGTACGGAGGCATGGAAGGGTATTCGGGTCGCGAGGCATAGGGGTACAGGAAATATGGATCACAAGAGGGGGCTCGGGGCACATAGAGGAGGCTTGGGAGGACATAGAGGGCACAGGGATGATTGGCGAGCATCATAAGGGGTACAGGAAGCACGGGTCATGAGATGAGGGCATTGGAGAGACTTGGGGGGGGGGGGGGCATAGGGTTAACGGAGGAGGAATGGGGAACATAGAGAGGATGGGGGCATCGAGGAAGAACGGCGGTCATGTGAGCACAGAAGAATGGGGGTCACAGACGCATAGGGGGTATAGGGGCATGGGGGGTACTCGGGCGGCAAGGCATAGGGGGTACAGGAAGCACGGGTCACGAGAGGGGGACACAGGGGAGGCTTGGGGGACGTAGGGGGCACGGGGAGGAACGGCAGGCATCGTGGAACGGGGATATGGGAGGAATGGCAGTCATAAATGCACAAGGATATGGGAGACACGGGGGTATGGGCATGTCGGCACGAGGCGCACTAGAGACGTTCGTGGCACTGGGGGTAGCTGAGTATGGGGGTACGGGGGAGGAATGGGAGACATTGAGAGGAAGTCCGGCGGGTATGTGGGCACACGAAAATGGGAGACACACTGACATGTGGGGCCAAGGGGTTAGGGGGCATGGAGGGTGTTCAGGCTACGGGGGCATATGGGGTACATAAGGCACGGATCACGAGAGGGGACGGGGGACACGGCAAGTGTGGGAAGAGTGGGGGCACAGGGGTCCTAGATGCAGTAGTGTAAAGTATTATTGGTATAACCATTTTGTCATGTTGTATTAAACTATTGTATTCACTTGAGTTACGAACTCATTATGTGTACATGTATAAGGTCAAAACTTTTTTTTTGGTCCGACGATCTAATAGTGCAAAAAAATTTAATTTTTCCACAGAATAGACAATTTACTGTATTGTTTAATGAAAGGGAGATTGCTGGCGAATTACTGATTTGTTACCACCAAAAAATATTCGTCAAGATTAAGTAATATTTATAAGAAAATCCAACCGTGTAAATTCACACTAGAGCTTGAGAAGAAATGAAGTAATTGTGCAAATAGGTGATGAATTGAAACTTAATTTTTGAGATAACATCATTATTTGGAATTTTAGGGGCCTTTGCCCCTACAAGCCCCTAGTTATTAATAGAATATTTTAAAATACAAATATTAAGATCCCCAGTAAATATTAATTTATCATCCTTTATAGTGAGCAAAAGAAAATTCAATTCACCCATAAAATCTAGAATTTGGAAAGCATGTGGAAAGCATGGAAAGGTGTAGATAGCGATAACAGACAATAGCATACTATTTATAGGTCTAATTTTAACTGTGACCTTGCCTGCGTCTGCACATGTCATTATAACTGTAGGTCCTCCAGCAGCTGAGTATTTTTGTGCAACATAAACTATAACTCTATGCAACATGTAATTTTCATTACATTTTTAAAAACAATTATAACCACTAATTTGATAACGATTAATCTCTGAAGTTTCAATCAACACTTCAGTTAGTACAATCAAATCGGGCATTTTATTTAAACAACTTAAAAAATTTAGAATATTATTAAAGTTTTTCCTTGAACTACTAATGTTTTGATCTATCACAGTAAATCCATTTGGACTTGACGTGGAAAAATATTCATTAATCAATGAAAATGTATCATCCAAATTATGGAAAGAATTTAATTATATATCAGTAGCTAAACTCATTAAAAACCATAATTAAACAAACATACTACTAAGATTAAATAAGAATTTACCAAATAATAAGACAGAAAAACTAAAATAGTAAGGCAAAAAAGAAACATACGGTGATGAAAAACTGTATTAATCACCTTACAAATTAGCACCATCGTCCATTGATGATATAACACGTACAGCAGATGATTGGTCCTTCCTTATGAGTATTTTTCTTTTGTGTATCCACAAGTAGGTATAGTTTTTGTCCTTAGATTGTCGTGCCGCAACGGACAGGTCATATAACTCCATCGAATTGTACTGTAGGTGAGTTTCTCACAAACAGACATGCGCACAAGCCCCATGTCATAATTGAATCAATATTTTAAAATATAGTGTTTTATCTTGGTCAATAACACTGTGACATTAAACACTTTATGCAAAGTTGATGATTGATGGGATACTGATAGGTTTAGCAAAAGTGAGTATGTTTTAGGCTGATTGGTCTCCAGCTGCTAAGTTGCCAAAGTCTGTTTTTGCCTCAACTTCAGTAACTGAAAAATTAAAAATCTCAACTACAAAAATTCAGATTGATTAGCCACCAGTTTTGGAGTAAAGATATTTGGAGTACTTCCATAAAAATGCAACACACATTTTAATAAACAGCTTTGGAAAAATTGCAATAGCCCCACAAAATAAAAAAGAGAACCAATTTTCACTTCTTTCACGGACGCGTTGTTTAACATAAACAATTACAGTTGCTAGTAACAATTAATAAAAGGCAATTCCATAGACAAATTAAAAACAATACAGTTAATTTTGTTTACAAAAGAGTTCTAGATTGTAATTATAAAAATAATACTTCTCTAATGAAGGCTATGATGGAACAAAAATTCAAAATAAAATTTAAAAAATTAGAATAAAAATACAAATTGACAAAGAACAACATGGCTTTTGCAAAAAAATCCCCCTTAACTGCACTAGCTGGTTTTTACAGCATCTGTAATAGGATCACAAAATTCTTTTGAAAAAAAGACGGTATTGGTGATCTAAATTTTAAATAATAGTCTTATCTCACTGATTAAATACAATAAGTGTAAATTTTTAAAAGTAAAATTTAAAAAATTTAAATCTAAAGCAAAAAAATGGTGTTCCTCAAGGCTCAATTTAAGGTTTGTTGCTTTTTATTTGTTATATTCTAATGGCATGTCAAGATGTTTAAGTAGATTGCAAAACATAAATAAATCGGCTGTGATTATATGCAGACAATTATAACATGATTATGGCTGCTAAAGTAGATGAGGAATTAGAAATAGCAACACACATATAAATTTCAAAATTAATTGAATTTTATTGAAGAAAAAAAACTAAATGTACAGAAAAAAAAACTTCATTGCATTTCATAGAAAAAAGTAAAATTCACCAAATGCTCTCATCTTAGGTCGTGATGAAGAATTAATAAAAAAATTATGTTTTAAAATTTATTGGTTTAGTTGTAGACAAAAAGTTAAGTTCGGATGTACATATTGAAAATGTTGTTAAAGAATTTAAATTTAGGATTTTTTGTGTTAAAAAGAGACTAAGATTTTTATGCAATCTATCAACATTAAAAATGATTTATTATGTACATTATTCAATCACATATTGCATATGGAATAGTTATGTCCGGAGGGACTTCCAACAAAATTTTGTACTGTACAATTTTAACTCTTTAAAAAAAAAGCTTTGAGGGTATGCTTGTAATTAGTAAAGATGAGTCTGTCAAGCAATATTTTGTGGAATTGCAGATTTTAACTGTCTATAGTTTTTATATTGGCTCTATACTCTAATGTATAATGTATGATTGGGTTAATGAATCAAAGTTTGTAGAATCCAAGAATTATCATTGATACAATACTAGGAGTAATAAGGAGAATAAACTACCCAAACATAATCTAGAAATGTTCAAAAATAAAACTTCCTACTCTGGTAGAAAATGTTTGAAATCTGTTCCAAAAGGTATTAGTGGTTTGAAAGATGATGTTAAGTTTAAATCCCAGCTAAAAATGTATTTCATAGAGAAAGCTTGTTACTCTTTTGAGGAATTTTGTACAAATTGAAATATGACATGGTGAAATGTAAATATTAAATGATAATGTAAAATATGGAACTGTATAATATAGGCTAAGATGATTGGCGCTATTTGTTTTACCATGTAAAATATGAAAATAAACATATTTGAATTTAATTTAATTGAAATTGACTTTATTTTAAGTCCAATTTTCATCTGATCAACAACAAAATAAACAACAACAGATCCTCTCCAATGACACCAAAACTTGAAATTCGGTCGTAAATCGTAAGAGGCGTTCCGATTATAAAGAAAACCCCTCAGAGAATTAAATACGTATAGAAGATTATAATAATTTTCCACAATGACAGAAGTTCTAATTCAGTACTGACCCGCCGGTGATGGTGTTGCAGGACTCTTGCTTCTCAAGGCCTGCAGGACCGGAAGCCGGCGCGGGTGCAGAAGCAGAACCTAAACCGAAGGCTAGGCCAGCTCCTAAGCCTGAACCGGAAGCTTCACCGGAAGCTCTAGCCCTGGCCAGCTCTCTAGCCGAGCTGCTGGCCGAAGCTACACCAGAAGCATTCCTCCGAGCCTTGCCAGAACCAGTGCCCAAGCCTCTAGCAAACGCTGTTGCTTTCGCCCATGCCATTCCAGCCATACAAGAGTTTGCCGCATTAATAGCCCAGTCGTTCAAATAAAACCTACGGTTATCTTCTATTCCTAATATGTACTATGCCCGTGTTATTTATCTATTTGTGATAAAAATGTGTTGTATATCTATTTTGTTCTTCTTTATTCCAGAAAATTTTGAATAAAAAAATAACTCTAAGAAAAATATGTTATTTATACAGAACGATTGATTGGATGTATAATAACACTTTTGATTACACATACCAAGATTGTAATTACATACTTTTTTTATAAATCACATAAGGAATATTGTTAGGGCTGGTATGTGAATTTTAGTTTTTTCTCTCTAAATCTAAGGTAAATTTGTTTTCAAGCGAATTGCCTTTTAGGGAATATACTATTACGGTAGTACCAAAGGGAACACCCAAGCTTGGGACCATGATACTTTTTGTTTTGAGGTCCCTTGAAGCCAAGAGCACCGTTTGTTCAAAGTCATATATAAGTGTTTATATACAGGGTGTGTTTTTTTTTAGAATTTGCACCTTAATTTATTAAGTAAGTAAGTTAAATATTATTGTTCAGTCTACTAAAAGTGTCTACCAGCATTGTGGGAGGAAAATTTAACATTAAAATTCCATCCCCTCATCAACTCCCTTCTGACCATAACCCCTGACTCAAACATTTCCAAAATACAGGGTGGTTATAAATTATTGTACACATTTTAAGATTGAATAAATAAATAACCAATCAACTTAAAAATATGGAAATTGTTTGATTAAATAGCAAATTTAAAACAGTTTTATTACCAATGAGGGACAAAAAGATTACTGTTACTCATACTTTTACAAGGAAACTAAACTAATTCCACGTGCTCTCCGAGGTTTGCATGCAAAGTTTGTAGTCTAAATTCAACCTCACACCATGTTTTTCTATGAGCATTGCTGGAGTGATGCTTCCAATAACCTCTCGAACTCTATTCTTGAATTCCTCAATATCTTGAACTTTTTTTTTGAAGACTCTGTCCTTGACATAGCCCCACAAAAAAAAGTCTAAGGGTGTAATGTCGGGGAACGTAAAGGCCAAGGAATTGGACCATCCCGTCCAATCCAACGACCAGGAATCTTGTTATTTAGGTAGTCACGTACTATCTTACCCAATGTGGAGGGGCACCATCTTGCTGCCAGTAAACATTTGGTTGTCTATGCTCAATTTGCGGTATTGCAAAAAGTTCAAGTATGTCGAGGTATACCTCTTTAGTGACTGTCGGTTCTGCGAAGAAAAAGGGTCCTATAACTTCATCTATAGCCAATGCACACCAAACATTTATTTTAGGGCTGTCTCTTTCTTGATCTTGAAAATTACGAGGATTTTCAGTACCGGGTACCCCAAATCCTACAATTCTGTCCATTCAGTTTACCAGAAACATGAAAGGTTGCTTCATCAGAAAAAATTACTTTTTTCAAGAAATTGCCTTCTCTATTGTTTACTGTTTGTTCTTCGAGGTCAAGTAATCTAACAGCAAACTCGTAGCGTCGAGGTTTATCGTTAGGTTTTAGATCATGTAATCACTGAATTTTGTATGCATGGAGCTTAAGGTGTTTGTGCAAAATTTTTAAGACTGTTGATCGAGGTAATCCTAATTCCAAACTTGCACGCCGAGTAGACTTACCAGGCCTCCTCGTAAACAATTCTCTTACTTGATCAACAATAGCTTCAGAAACTGGAGGTCTACCATAGCACCTTTTCTATGTTGGACACTCCCCGTCTGTTCAAACTGCCTATGCCAGCGTTTTATAGAACTGTTACTCGGAGGATTGCGGCCATACTCTAAACGAAACCTTCTTTGAACAGTTATTACAGATCTGCTTTCATGAAACCAAAGAACACACCTTGCTTTTTCTTGCACACTAGCCATTTTGATACTGAGGTTAGTTTAGTGTTTGTTTAGTCAACAATTAATTAACAGCTGGTGTGGAAAGATCCATTGTTGACCATCTGACTATGTCACAACACAAGTCATTAAGAAGAATCATACCTTACACTTACAGTTTAAGTGACATTTTTACTTTCTTTCTATAACTACTTTTTATAATTATTGTAATGTGTACAATTATTAATTTTCAGTCAGTATATAAAACTGTTTTAAATTTTCAATTTATAAAACGATTCCCATGTTTTTAAGTTGATTGGTTATTTATTTATTCAATCTTAAAATGTATACAATAATTTATAACCACCCTTTACTAACCCCCAATTTTTATGTCATTTTTGGATTTTATACGCAGTTTAAAGACTTTTTTTATGTGACATTTATCTCTAAACGTATAAGGAGCTACAGGCAATTGAAGTTTATTTTTAGTTCCATAAGAATAACATGGGGCAAACTTGTATTGCCTATATCTCTGAAACCATTGTATCCGAAACTTATTTATATTTATATAAGTTATGTGTCCGTTTACATGATAACTTTTGAAAGAAACCTTCGATTTTGATGAAATTTAGTATGAAGGTGTAGGGTAGCGTTTTTCATAGGGAATTCAATCCCGGGATTTCGGGATCCCAAAATGTCAATCCCGAGATCCCGGGACCAATCCCAGGATTGGCCGTAACGCCCGTAACGGCCGCAACTTTACCGTAGAAACTGTATTAAGAATATTTAAGTATGGTTTATGAGCTCGTTTAAAAGTAGATTATATTAAAACACAAATTATTTGTTTAATTAATTAACATTTTATTCCTTAGTTAACAATGGCAAACATATAAAAAATTAAATTTTTACTTCAATATGTTTTAAATGGTTATTTACTGCACTAATTAAATGGGAAGGCAAGTAAAAAAAACACAATAATGAAATTACAACAATAAAATTATTATTGTGTTATGTACTAACAGTAGGCCTACATAACGCATGTCAATTGATGTTCATATTTATAAACAGATCATTCTTTGTATATTGTAGCTCTCCTTATGCACATTTTTCTGTCTTTAAAACTTATTACATTTGTAAAATTATTGAGATTATGTGTAATTATAGTAACAATGAAAATTCTCGTAAGATATGTATATTTGTTTAACTTCAATATATTTTTCACTTTAAAAATATAACTAATTTTGTTATTCGCTAAGTATGCAGGTCTGCTACGACGGGGGTATTTTTTCTGGTCTCTTGAATAAAGCAATTAATATTCCACTTGTTTCATTGGTTCATATAATTTTAACAATGATGAGTATGACAAAAGTTATTGTGGCCAGCCTTGCACAGGGGTTTCAACGCCTCAGGGGATATTCACCGCTGCATTCACTCTCCTCTCAACAATTACAAATTATTTATTAATCATAATTTATTTTGCTTAGAATAAATTTACTTATCGTGTTCCAAAGTATGTATTTAATCACAGAGTAGTTTGATCCTATTACTAAAAACTAAAATGTTAAAAAAAAATTTTAATAAACAAAATTTTGGTTTTATAACAAAAAATTCAAATAAGTTGTTAGTAATCAATAATTTGTGACTAAATAGATTTAAATATTTGAACCAATAAATCCATGGATTATTATTTTGATGTTTGATAATAAAACATATTTAATTTATCATGTTCTTTCTACACACCCATCAGTGATTCACACGTTTGGATTACATTAGCAACTTTCACTGAGTTTCTAACATAAACAGGAAAATGGTTGCCCATTATATCCAGCTTCTTACGGCCAAAAGACCAATTTCATCCAACAAAAATTTTATAAAAGATACCATACTGAAATGTGATACTTAATCTCTCCAACGAATGAATGTTTTGTTTAATCAGACAAGAAAATATTAGGAAATTGTTAAAAACATTATTGATGATATATGTCTTGGAAATATAAACACTTTAATATAAAATGGTCTCAAAAATTGTTGCAGGGCTCTGCCTTTTCCAGACCTGCCGGCCCGGAAGCTGGACAATCAGGACCAGAGGCTGACCCGTCGCCGGAAGCCGCACCCAAGCCCTACCCGCTAGCCAGCGCATTGGCCCGTGCCATCTCGGCTGCCACTCCCGAGGCCATCACTTTGGCCATAGCCAAGGCCATCCCCGACCCGTCGGCAGTGTCAAAACCGATGGCCAACGCAATTGCCTTCGCCCAAGCTATACCCGCACTTGAAGAGTTGTTCGCACTCTTGCTTCAAAAAATTTCACCATTGCTAGCAGCGACACTACGATGAAAGGAATTCTTTAAAATATTTATTGGCAAAACTATCAATATATAAAAAAAACTTTATTGTTTCAATTGAAAATAAAACAATTGCTTTCTGAATTAGTTTTTTTTTTTTTTTTTTTTTTTTTTTTTTTTTTTTTTTTGTTAAAACATCAACATCATTTTTTTAATCCAAAGAAAGAACTAAGTAAATTTTATACTCTAATCAACATTGGGAGTTAGGTTTAGAGTTTTTAATGTATGAAGCTAGATTCTTAAAAAACGTATTCCCTAAAGGACACACAAAATTTATTCCCTCTCTTAACTGGTCCAGTTACAAAAAATTCAAAGAACGCTGCGATTGATTAAAAATTAATTTTTATGGTTTATCAATATTTATTTATAAAATTCTTCAATTTTGCAAATTTGACGAATAGACCTAATTTCAGAGACTGACTGATTCCAGTTGGTAGTAAATACTAACTGTTTACTTGTCTTTCGTGCAATAAGTGAAGATTTTAGTGGGTGAATACTGTTCGTTAATTTAAACAAATATGTTAAACACTTGTCTGGTTGGTTTGAATTATTTTATTTCATGAAACATGGTATGGAAACTCTTTTTGGTACAACTTGTAATCAAAGCTAAACTGACAACTCAAATTAGTCGGCAGGGATAGTAATGGAGTACTTAAGAGTTAAGTAAAAAATCGCTCTGTAACAATAATAAGTAAATAAATAAATATTTTATTGTCATTCGGCTGTACAGCAATAGACAAAGTCAAATATATTACACCATGAAAACAGTCAAACCCATTTCTTAACATAAAACAAAACAGTGCATGTACATAACTAACCGCATATTCTATTAATACATCATCTTATAAAAATTGAGATAAAACAAATAATTATAGACTACATATAACAATCACTAGCCTTAAACAGTATTCACAGTATGTGTGCTGATATCTACATAGTAACAGGTACAGGTATACTATTAATCTTTTCCAAGTAAATCCATAACCATAACCTATGTTAGTGAGTAACAGGGTGAGTTTATAAGAAAATCAAAAAGCCCATTTTTTAAAAGATTGTCTGGCAATTTTGTTAATTCTAATGGTAGTTTGTTATATACCTTAAACAACTACTACCTTAACTTACCTTAAGTCCCACTACTTCATAGCTCATTAAAGATTTGGACAGTCTTTGAAAAGGTATATCTAACTTATAATACGCCCTCCATTGTGCACCACACATGGGAGGTTGCTGCTGGGAGCGTCTCGTTAGATATGTGAAAACTGCTCTGAGGTCCGTAATGCTATCACAGTACCCTCGCGATGAAGAATTTCAAACCCTTTAAGTCAGAATAGAATTTATTCTAAATTCCCAACCACTTACCCATGTATCTATGGATCCTCATGACATCGAACCCTTAACGCCGAATCATTTTCTCATAGAGGCATTTGAAATTCCCATTGATAAAGACAAACACCCTGCAAAAAACAACTTGCATGTGTGAAATCCCTTCTCAACAGCTTTTGGAAGCGATGGGTGAAAGAATATCTTCCTATGCCTGACTAATTAGGCGATGTAAATGGCATAAAAAATCTAAACTACCAAAAATTGGGGACTTGGCCATCATTGTAGGTGGCAACGCTTGAATACTAAGGCAAAACAAAATTACCCTGCCCTTTGTAAGGTTTTATATTTAATTTACATCACACTTTTAGTAACAGCTAGAGGGATCTCACAGTGATTAAGACCTAAATAAAAATTCTACTGAAATGGATCTACCTAAAGTTGACTACAGTTGGTTGCACGAGACTTGAGACAGCCCGCCAGGATTTGTGCTGCACATGGGCAGTTTAACAGCCTGAATTTGGATTTAAGACCTTAGTAATTAATGATTTTACGGTATATCATTATAATCATTAATCCACGCCATGTTGCATGAGATTGAGCCAACCTGGCCATATGTAGCACAAATTCTGGCGGGCTGTCTACGTCTTGTGCAACAAACTGTAATAAGTTTGTAAAATATTTAAACATTATATTGAAATTCTAGCTTCAACATAACTTCGTGTCAAACTTGAAACACGATCTAAAGGCCGGCAAAACGCCAATATCGGCCCTTGTAACGAAATATACTATTTTATTCCGTATCCAACCATTTGTTTTATCAAACTCTCCTTATTGGCCACAGAATATTCATGTAATGGATCTCTAAATAAATAACCACATTTCTTTACTGTATGTTTGATAGTCAACTCTAAATAAATTATAGACATACATATAATCAAAGGGTTTTTGTTAGTATTTTTACTTATATAAACAATAAAGAATTCAATAGCTTACATGCAACTTAATATGCTTAATTAATAGCATTAGCAGGGCCGCATTTAGCCAAATGGCGCCCCTAGGCACATAAAACAGTTGCGCCCTCCCTACCGCAATACCGGCTACGAAATATAAATAAAGTCACGATTATTTTTTCCGATGCGTGTAGTCTCAAAATTACGGCCACTTTAAATTCAAATATCTCAAAACCGGTAGATTGTATCAAAATTTCAAAAGAGACAAAAAAGTTGACAGATTTATTAAATTAACTAAACGATACCAAGATTCTACAGAGATTCTACAAATCATGCACTACGGCCGCACGGCTCGGACGGGCTTCATGGCACGGCACGCGCAGTTTTTTAAGCGGTTGCGCTTACTCGAACATATTCTGTGGTACTAGCAAACACCCGGCGTTCCAGCCATCCGCACTTTCCGTCAAAAGAGATCAGTCGCTTTATCAATTTGCTATTGCGAAGGACGAAAATAAGGTGTCGCCCGTCTCGGAGGGTACCAGACTGTTTCCTGTGATTCCTTCTCCCGAATCTTTTGCAAAACTGGGGTAGATGCGAATCGTCCGGGAGTGTCTGCTGCGTGCCGTATCGCCCTAGTTCGCACACTCTAATAGGTTTCGATGTTAAAAACTATTTAAAATTGCCGATCCGCCCATCCGTCTGTGCCATGCCGCCGTTGTGCGGGCGTAGCTTTTTGTAGATTTTAAATAAAATAAATTTAATTTGCATGAATTAAAATAAAAATCGAGGTTTTATGCAGAAAAATCTGAATAGCTCCGTTACTTTTGTTAAATCCGTATCTTTGTATCATTAATTGTATGATTTATTTTGTTAAATTTTTTTCTCCTGTAAAATATTGTTCAACTTTATCGGATTTGAAATATCTGCGTTAAATTCTTTTAGTGGTGACCATTTTTTAAAAATATTTTGAAAATATTTTACCCTGAAAATGAACATTGGTGTGATACAATTTAATGCCAAATATTGAATTAATATAGTGATCCGTTCCGGATATAAAAATTTAGGGTAAAAAACAAAGTGGCGGATAGAGGCTAAACAGAGCTGAAATAAAAAAAATTGTACTACACTTTTTAGATTTTTATTTTGATGTGTAGAATACTAATATTCATAGTCATAGTGACGGGGTTTAATAATATACTGTACACACAAATATATATTTTGAAATTTTAAATAAATCAAATCCTCAAAAATGTATAGTGTCATATTATACTTCGCAGTAATTGACATATAACCTAGCTGTCACTGTTACTTCAATCTTCTTCACTTCTTCAAAAATTCAATTTTAAAGTGGAATATCGACAATACCATTGTATTAAAAGAAAAATTTATTTAACAGGGGGTTTTTAATAAATAATAACTTTGGGACTGTCAAAACTTTATTTGGATGATGTATGAAATAACAAGGATGGAGTAGGCCTATGTCCGTGTAGTAGGCCTACGATTAGTTTCGTTTGGCCGCCGCCTCCGCCGCAAAGCAACGCAGAAAGGTCTGCACGAGCCTTGCGTTGGGTCGCCCTATTTTGCAGTTTACAATGAAATAATTACTCGTACAAATAACAAATTTTCCCTTTTTAACCCCTCAAAATTTTGCGCCCCCTAAAATTTTGCGCCCTAGGCCTGCGCGGGTTCGCCCACCCCAAGGGGGCGCCGATGGCCGAACCGGTGGCCAAACTGAAAGCCGTGGCCGAGGGACTGGCCGAAGCCCTTCCTCGGTCCAACGCTCTGGCCATAGCTCAAGTGTTGCCGGAAACTAACTTATTCTCCATTCTGATCAAAATGTTAGCCAGCGTTTTAGACGGTTTTGGAATGATCGCTTTGTAACAGACATCTCAACCAGTCACTATTATTATTTTAACTGTAATACAAAATTAAGTGTTAAATCTTAATTTTTTAACTCAAATAAAACATTGCAACTGAACATGTTTTGAGTTATTTGTCCCGCTATATAAATAATTTTGAGTGATATTTTAGAACCCAACTGAAAAAAGGAAATATTAATATATATATATATATGTGTGTGTGTGTGTGTGTGTGTGTGTGTGTGTACAGTGGAAGTTTTTAATTGGATTAAACATGAAATAACTATAAGCACTAAGCAATAAAGTTAGTTTAGTGCTCTGTAAACACTGTATAGGCATACTTTATTATACAAGTTTGGAACTCAAAGTTGAATAAAAAATATTCAAGTTGAAGTAATAAAATGTCTTCCAACACTACTTGATATATTTTCACTTATAAGGTAATTGTTTACTAGAGGGTAAATATATATAAAAGATATAATGGCGATCGATTTCGACCAGTCATCATCAGGCCCAATCCGAGACTCTCCGTCAGTACCAGCACGTATAATGCTAATCAAGAAGTTATACAAAATATGAAATTAAATTTGATGAGAAAATCAAGTCCACACAGGGCACTAAAATTGAGGTAGGACTATAATAATAAAATATGAGTAAGCCATATACAGCAAATAGATTAATATGCGTGGAAATATATATATATATCCGCGCATATTATGGACCAATAAAAAAATATTATTGAGAATGACCAATAAAAAAATAAAAAAACTAAACAAAAAAAGGGATAAGCCCAAAATTAATGTAAGATAAAAAGGTAATCAAGAAGAAAGAAGTAAGAAGAATATAGAAAGAAGAATGAAAAAATATATATATATATAATATATATATATATATATATATATATATAATATATATATATATTAACACATTGAGAATGACCATAATAAAAATAATAATGATATTTATTCCACTGACAATATTTTACATTGTATGGGAATTTACATTAAAATCTTTTAATATGTTTCTCTATTTTTAAAAGTTCACATTTCCAGATTTTTTTTCACTAAGATCATTATCATTTTATTTAATACTCTAATAGCTTTTTCCAGTCTTTTTAATTTTTTTTTTTCATTCTTCTTTCTATATTCTTCTTACTTCTTTCTTCTTGATTACATTTTTATCTTACATTAATTTTGGGCTTATCCCTTTTTTTGTTTAGTTTTTTTTTTATTTTTTTATTTTACTCTTCCTTTTTTACTTTTTTATGTCTCCTTCCACGCCTTTCCGAACAAAAAAAAAATAAATAATAATAATAATAACAACAAAAGGCACTTGACATGAGGAAGAAAAGAATATGGGTTAAAATAAATTGTTCAATAACTTTTGTTTGTATTATACATTAGAAACATTACTTAAGGAACCGAAGCATTCTGTAATGCATATTTTGAAGTGAATATGAATAAGTGTGAGTGTGATGGATCAGATGAGCTGACTTTGTTCCTGACAAAGACCAGCTGACTCATTTGCCAGGATCATTAATTAAGTGTCCAATGAACAAAGGCAGCTTTGTCCCCAGTTTAGAACATCTAAAAGCATCTAATTTTTCTCAGGATCAAACCGGCAACCTTCAGATTGAAAAAAGAAATCTATAACTACTCAGCCAGTTCAAATAAACATATTACATTGAGGAAAAACCCCTTAACATTAAGTATGATGTATATTGGCCAACAAAGTTTTCTGCAAATCTATACTTATTTAATACGCTAAGGGTTTTTTTTGTCTTAAGAACTCCTCCTACAATTTTCAACCGATTTTCATGTTTTTGGTGTCATTGGATAGGGCTTAGTCTAAAGTCTGTCTGTAGTTGTTTCCGCCAAAAATTGATGAGAATCGGACTGAAAATAAAGGCGCTATCCACCATTTAAATCTCAAAGTTTCCCATATAAATAACATTGGGATTGAATAAAACATTTTAAACATGTGTTAATAATCAGCTGTAAGTACGTGAAGGTTTGGTGATTAAAAGAGATTCACAATATTGGATTGGTCGGATGTCATTGATTTTGAGCTAAAGTTTTTGTATTGTATTAAAACAAAATGCTCGATTTCGAGCAACACGTGTACTAGTTTCTCTAAAGAACTAAATGCAAAATTTGAAAGTCTATAGTATCTGGCTTAGTTATTCTTATCTATGCTATTTACTCTGAAGGTCTCATTAAATAATAGCCCAGTCACTTTAGATTTTAAAATGCCCTAAATTAGAAAAATACCCCAGTCGCAGCAGACCTGCGTACTCAGCGAATTTCCAATGGAATTTTGGTATATTTTCTATTTCCCCATAAAATCCATGGGGATGAGAGTATGTAGGTTTGCTGTCATATGGGTTTTGTTGGTAAATATAAGTTAAACCCCATCTAGTGATTGTACATACCAAATTTTATAAGGCTATAGTGTTTTTTTTTTTTTTTTTTTTTTATATTTTCCCCATAAACCCTATAGGGGTGAGTACTTAGGTTTGCCGCCATGTGGGTTTTCTAAGCAAATATAAGTTACACGCTTCCTAATGAATGTACATACCAAATTTTATCAAGATATGTCCAATAAATAAGCAAGATAGAAGGTTTTGTTGATTTCCCTTAAGAATAACATGGAAAACATACTTTTTGGATTTTCTCCATAACCATTTAAGCTAGGTAAAAAATTCAAAATACTAGATTGTTTGTTTTTTAAGCTCTTTTAAATGGTTTAAGTTAAAATTGTTAAATTTTCTAAATAAAAGTAAAAAAAGCCAAAAACCCATTTTTACCCCTTTTGAAACCCCATAAAACCCCGTTCCCATGGGCCGATCATTCTGGTTCGCGAACTCAACCTAGTAGATGCTGGCTTACACCTTTGTACCAAATTTCATCAAAATCGGAGGTTCTGTTCAAAAGTTATCGTGTTCACGGACACACATATAGATTGATGAGAAAGCCATGAATTACACTTTACAGCTGTTTACATAGGCAAATATATATCAATTATAACTTATATTATCAATCAAACTTATATATATCAATTTGAACGAACGGTGTTTTTGGCTTCTAGGGACCTCAAAACGAAAACGTATCATGGTCCCGGGCTTAGGTCTTACCATGACTACTACCGTAATAGCGTATTCCCTATAGGGAAATTCGCTAAAATTAATAACTAGCTGAGTTTGTGTGTGGTGTCAGTATATAATGATATTCTAAAATATCCCCTCATTTCCCTCGCTTGCTTCGCTCTGTACAATTTACAAATGTTAATTCATAAAAAAAAACAAAATCATCAATTGTGTACCACCTATGACACCAATTAAGGGGTTATGGCCTTAAATTATTCAGAATCATAGGCGTCATTTCAGCATTCTGATTGGGGGGGCAAGATTTTCTTAATGCCATAGGTACCCCACCCCCCTTCCTACAAATAGGCCAAACATCTTAAATTTCCCTAAAAACTGTCAATAAAAACTAATTAAGTTTGCGACACTAAACTGTCCATAAACTGTGAACTTTTAATATTATCTCACAAACCCATGAAAACAAACCCTATGTAAAATTTTACTATATAACATGTTTCTATATGTACTCGTAGAAAGTCATTATTTTCCGGGAACTGCAAGTGGTTACTGTAATGAAAAACACCTTAAGAAATTCAATGGATTTAATTGATTAATAGATGCCATCGTTGGAATAAAAATACAAAAAAACATTGTTTTTATAACTATTTAGTTATTTTTATTGTATATTATATATTTACAACTCAAAAATTTTACAGTCGGATATGTAGACTAAAACTCCATAGGCCTACATAATGGTAAAACAGATTGTTATATCTTTATCAAATATTATTTTTTGACAAAGCACCTTTGCAGTCTGCCGTATAATGTACAAAAATTTCATTTAACTATTGTTGGTGAGTACAGTCACGTTATACATTGCCCATTACATTACCTAAATTGCTATTGAGGACAAGAAAGGTAAAAATAACTAATCAAAAATGATAAGTAATTATTTACAAAAACATCTATACATATTTAATACGTGATATGGGTTTTTGTACAAGAACTCCTCCCACAGTTTTCAACAGGTTTTAATGATTTTAGTGCCATTGGATAGAGCTCGGCGTGAAGTTGTTTCTAAAGTAAATTGGTAAATTATCCATTTAAAAAGAGAGGACCTACAAGTCCTTGAAGTTCTTAAATTTCCCATTTGATTACCCATCTTGATTTTCAAGTAAACAGCTGTAAAGTGTAAACATCGGACATCAGCGAAAGTACTATTTCTACGTTTTCACACACGTTATGTTTAACCTATAGGCAAGGCTCCGCTCTACCTGAGCCCGAACGACGTTATCGAATGCCGCCTCGCGGCCGAAGCGATATAGGTGAGTTTGATGGCTGCAGGAGGTTTACGGGAATCGTGTTTTATAACTATATTTGCCACTATAGGTACCGTATTAAGCTATGCAAATGACCAAGGTATCTTGGTAACGATGGCAAAGTGTATGTAGTCCTACAAAAAATGTTAACCACCCAAGCAGCATTTTAACTATATTAAAACAATTTCAAAACAACTTTAAACTTGTTTCAAAACTATTTTAATAGCAGTTAGGCGTGGAATTTTTTTACTATTGATAGAAGTTTTAAAATAGTTTCAAAACAAGTTCAAAACAATTTCAAAACAATTTTGAAACAAGTTTAAAATTGTTTCAAAATAATTTTGATGCGAGTTTTAAACAAGATTTACGTCAAATTTTATATTACAAAAAACAGTTTTATAAATTGAAAATATGGGGGTTTTCTCAAAATTTATAACAGGAAGTATTTCTATTATCCAACTGATTGAAAAAATGTAAATAAAATCTATCAAAATTTTCCTACCTCCCCCAGGATTTTAACCAGCGACCTTTAACATACTGTACCTATGTCTTACCAACTGAGCTACTTGGGATGTTTAATTTATGGCTCACAATCACTAGTTATACTTATAGCTTGGCTTTCACTGTTGCACTTGATAGAGTTTCAAGTCAAAAGTTTTGGAATGTAAAAAGTAGACTCTGTTACTGAAAAATTTGACTATTTCCAGGTGTCTCAGTAACTTATTAAAAAAAAAAAATTGTTGAATAGTAAAAAAAAAGTTTTGACTCTGATATAACACTTGTATGATAACAGTTGTCAACTATTTTTTGTTTTTGTTGAATCTAATAAGTTGACAGAAGTTTATGTGTATAGTGTTTTTTTGTGATATCACAATATAAGTTAAATAAATAAATAAAAATAAAGCCTTTATCTCTATTAATTAAATACGACTCACAAGTGGATAAGAAAAACATTCATAGCTTGTTCTTGATTAGGCAACATAAAATTTTAAATGCTTTGGAAGTAATAAGAATGATGTTGAATCTATCTTCTTATTTCTATAAGGGATTCGTCTGTTACGTCCCTTTTTCTCTCGACCTACTGAACCGATTTTTAAGATTGAGGTGTCATATTTTAAAAGCTTAGGATATAGCGCAGTGACGAATTGTAATTAAAAAGGTCATATCGTTTCGGGCTTCACCCCCCTTGCCTTTGATTTATTTCTAGAGGGCGCTTTAAAATGTTGACTAACTTTTATTGCAAGTTCTTTAATGTGAATTGTAATTTAACAGCTGATTACCTTCAGATGAATTTTAAAAGCCAGATAGTAAACAAAATAGATCTCTGTCACTTCATAATCAACATTCACGTACTGTAGGTGAGTTTCACTCATACAGAATCATAAATGCGCAATTTGCGCACGGGCCACCTCGTAATACTATAAATTAAGAAATGATAGGTCTTAAATCATTTGGACTTATCTTACATGGTTTGGGCAATTAAATCATAATTATTGTTGAAAATTAAAAAAAAAAAAAAAAAAAAAAAACAAGAGTACAGTATTCAAATGTGTTAAATCTGGAGTGCTATTAACTTTTATATGTCTCTATGTGATGTTAGTGGCTTTTATTTCAATCTCATAATTATATTATTATTAAAAAACATAATATTTTTCAAACTGATTTCACCAGTTATATCGTAACAATTTTGAACTTGTTTCAATTTCTATTAAAATTGTTTTAAAGAGAGTTTATCAACTATATCAAAACAATTTTGAAAATTTTTAAACTTGTTTCAAACGTGTTTTAAAACTGTTTTAAAAGAGAGTTCATCAACTATATCAAAACAATTTTGAACTTGTTTTAAATTTCTTTCAAACTTGTTTTAAAACTGTTTTAATACGAGTGTTTACCAACTCTATCAAAACAAGTTTAAACTTGTTTCAAACTTCTTTTAAAACAATTTTAAAACCAAACTTATTTTAAAATTGTTTCAAAACTATTTTAAAACAAGTTTTAACAATTTTCATGCTGCTTGGGCAAGAGTTGTTATAGAAAATGTAAATTTCTCTGTTGTAGGAAATGAAATGTTTTAACAGTATACTAACTAAAATGCTCGATTTCGGGCAACATGTAGCTTACACTAGTTATTTCATTAATTCACTGTATTTCTTGTAAAGCACAAGGACATGTTAGTTATTTGGCATGTCATTTGGCATGTCAGAGGGCTACGTATGTCAGCCCTGTACAGCCCTGTCAGCCATGTCAGACGTAGCTATGTCATTTGGCATGTTTGTTATTTGGCATGTCAGTTAACTGACCATGCCAAATAAGCCGTCTATATCGCCGCGAATCAAAGTAATTTATTACTTTTGTAATGTCGATTTCTACATATCTTTCTATTTGCCAAAAGCCCCAGAGAACACAACCTTTCTTGACCGATGGTGTTTCTACAATACATTAAAAAATTTAAAACTTCATGACACACAGATATACATAGCTACAATCAATGCAAATGTCTCATTCACTTGACGTTGTTGTTGTCCAGCTTCCAGACCCACTGCCGCTAAGCTGCGCTACCTGACACATTGGCGCTCTTTCTGTAGCGGAAACTCTAATGAACTATGGTTATAATAATTAACAAATCAACAGACGTGAGATGGGACTTCGTGCCAAAGATGATTGCAGAATGAGCCAATTTAAGAGTTTTACATAAATAATTGAAAATAGACATTTGTTAAAGTCAAAATATTTCACCACATAACCTAACATTTAAATTTCCCAATTTTTTTTTTAAATCACCGAAATTATTGGGGGGGGCAACTGCCCCCCCTTGCCCCCCCCAAATGACGCCTATGTTCAGAATGACAGTTTGATATGCTAAATAATAATAACTGCAATAATCATGGCATTTAATTTTCTTTGGCATTTTTATTACCGTATTTATTTTCATACATTTTTGTGATTTAAAGAACTTTTGCAGAATTTTTTTTCTGGCAGGCACAAACACCCAATATGTTTTTTCCTTTGTCCTATAAAATGTGCTATAAAGTAAAAAGATCAAGATAACACTTAAAACAATCGTTAAGTGTGCTGTAGGATATGATGGCTCGTTAAATTCAAATAAAGTTACATATTTTAAATTGTTATCTGACAGGGAGAAAAGTCGCTGATTGATATTTAAATCATTTTACAAACTTAAAAAGTAATTGATAAATCAAATTCTATAAAATAAAAAGATATAGATAGAGTGAATAATTAAATAAATAAACTAGAGACCTCGGCTTTAGAGGAGCGGCAAAATCGTAGTTTGAATCCTACCTTAGTGAAGAGTGCCAGCTAGTTCAAAGAAAGCACACAATGAAGGGCAAAACAAGAACAGACAGTTCAGGACTTCTGGGCATGACTAGAGGAGTTCCCCAGGGATCGGTGTTTGGCCCCGCTATCTACGCAAGGTCACAACGGACCTTCCAGACTGCGTGGCAATCTACAGCCACACTGTCATGTTTGTCGACGGTTCAGTCCTCTTGACTAGCAGTAAATCTCCAAAGAAGCTAGAAATCAGCAGTTTCATATCACTCAATTCTCAATAAAGCTATAGAGCAAGGAATCTAAAATAAATAAAGACAAGGTAGGGGTCAAGACATGCAATGCCCTCTATGTCCAGATGTTCTTTTGCACCTATGACATCATCATTATCATTACCAGTATTAGTAAATGGTGACGTCATAGGTGCAAAAGAACACCTGGTGCATAGAGGGTGTTGCATGTCTTGACCCCTACCTTCTCTTTATTTTATTTTAGATTCCTTGCTATAGAGTAGGCCTACTGTGCAGATAACAACTTGGTCTTCAATGGGAGCCAAATAAATCAGTTGTTCTCAGGGCCGGCCCTAGGTTTTCTGGCGCCCTAGTGAAATTGTCGATAGGTGCCCCCCTCCCCCTCGAATCCTTTCAAGCCATTTATTTTAGCCGTTATAAAATATTACAAAGAAAGTAACGTTTAAAGTAAAAATATATTTTATTACCAATTTATTATCAGATAAAAAAAACTAAAAAACCTATTCATAATTTATTGTAAACAAAATTAAACAACGATTATTTATTCATTGTGAATATGCGAAGATTCATTTCATTGGGAAGTGTTGAGTGGGGGCGCTCTTAACCTCTGATCATAGACTCTCTTTACTGCCAATCTTGGGTGCTATTTACCGCATATTGGGAACACTTGTTTTACCCTTTAATTAATACTATCGATCAAGGGTTCTATTTATAGCTAAGGGCGTTGTTTACCGTGAATCGGGGGGAGGTGTACCTCTGGTCGGGATGCGCTCTTTACCAATGTGAGGGACACAGGTCGGGGGCACAATTTAACTACGATCAGGGGCGCTATTTACAACTATTAGAACATAATGTTTTCCGCCAGTTAGGGGGCACTTTTTACTGGCGATTGGGGGTGCAATTCTACTCTGATCCCTGTGTATTAGGCCTGTGTATTTGGGCCTATTGGGGGCGTTGGTTTAACGAAGGTTGGGGCGATTTTTAATGCTGATCCCGGGCACTATTTGTACCTATCGGGGGCAATTTTTAGCACAAATACAGGGCTATTAACCATCTTTTGAGGCCACCCTTTACCATCGGTCAGGGCGTTTTTTATCGCTGATCAGAAACACTCTTTACGGAAAATCAGGGGTGCTAGTCTCCGCCGCAATGGCGCCCCTCGTGCATCGGCGACCTAGGCGGTCGCCTTGTTCGCCTATATGGTAGAGCCGGCCCTGGTTGTTCTTCGGAATACACAGGAATGAGGTCTCATCTCCTCCAAACGTCCAAGTGGCTGATTCAAATAAACATCTTGGCCTTACATCTTTGGCTTTTTATAACCTGAGGCAAATTTGGTACCATGTCCAGTCTCGTGTATTTTTCACATCTCTCTTGGCTTTTTGGTTTGATCTTTGAGATTAAAAGATATCTAGAATCGTAATGGTTAGCAGTTGTGTCCAACGATAAACATTTCAGCTGGCTTACTATATGTCTAGGAAGGGGTATAATAATTTTTAAATCATAAACAAATTTCAGTACACTGTTCTTTAGATGGTTTAGAATAAAATATAAAATATATAGTTCAAAATCTGTTGTTTAGCCTAGTCCGGATTTAGGTGAGATGGTGAGATGTCTATGGTCGCAAGCTCACCAAAAGGTATATAAGGTGAACTTTGTGTTTTTTTACTTGCATAAAAAATAATAAAATTACAATTCCAAAACTAGCAAAACAGTGTTGCAAAAAAGTAGTTTTCATCACTAGGAGTAAAAGTGGGTCTTTCTTTAGGTGGGCAATCGTGTTTTTAAAAACTATTAACCATCAAAAAGACACTTTTGTTGTGAACAATGAACAACGTTTTTTATCATAATGCGGAATTAAACTTTTAATCAGTAAAAATATTAACTATAAAGTTGTTTTTTTCAAGGTTATATTTACAAAGTAAGTAATATAGAGTACTTACATTTCTGATACTTACAAACAATGCTCTTTATAATGTTTGAATTTCAAAATTCTGCATCTAAAAAGGATTTTACAGTCCTAGGACCTAAATGATATTCCAGCTGATTTTGTAGTCCTAGGACAATGAAACAATAAGGTTTTGGTACTATTGAGAGAACAAAAACAGGCTGATTTCATGCAGAATAATAAAAATAGTAGTTTTCATCACTAGGAGCAAAAGTAGGTCTTTTTGGTGCGCAATCGTGTTTTAAAAACGAGGCGCAGCCGAGTTTTTAAAAACGATTAAGCATCAAAAAGACACTTTTGCTCCGAGTGATGAACAACGTTTTTTATCATAATGCGAAAATTAGACTTTTGATCGTTAAAAATATTAACTATAAAGTTGTATTTTCGAGGTTATATTTACAAAGTAAGTAGTATACAGTGTTTGCATGTCTGTTATTTACAAACAATGCTTTTCATAACGTTTGAATTTCAAATTCTGATAAGCAACATTAATAAATCAATAGTAATATACTTGGCAAACAGCTGACTTTTCAGTACTAGGACCTAAAAAATTCTCCAGATGATTTTTCAATCCTAGGACAGAAAAGAATCGGTTTTGGTATTATTTAGAGAACAAAAAACAGGCTGATTTCGTGCAGAATGATAAAAAAAATAATAATAATAAATGTAGTGACATGTACCTTTTAACTAAACACAATAGAAATCAACTCTAGTTTTGTTAATTAACATGGAGTTTTATCATTTACCGGTAACCAATTAGTCAATTTGTATACAGTGCACAGCTTTGCTGATTTCCGTAGTAAATTTTCCGAAGGCGGGCGTAGAACGCTGTTATTGAAAAGGAATTTTCAAATCCGACTATGATCTTTAACTAAAAAAATTTTAAAAGAGGGCTTTTATTAAAGAAGTGTTAACCAATTAACAATAACTAAAATAGCAAAAAATAATGGAGTACTCAATCATTACTCCAGTAGAGCTACCCCCGAGAGAAAAAATTACAAGCTCAAAGTTACAGAACCTTTTAATTATCATAGAACCCTTATAGTCCTGTAACTTAATCAACTAGTGTACTTGTTGCTCGATATCGAGCAATTTAGTTTAGGTAAATTTTACTGTTTACACTTTTTAATCAGTTCGTTAACCAGTGTTCCGGACAGTGTACCAGACAAGTACTCAGCAAATTCCCCAAGGAATTTGGTATTTTGTATTTTCCCTTTAAACACTATAGGAATGAGTATGTAGGTTTACTGCCATGGGATTTTGTTAAAAAATGTTAGTTGTTAGTAATTGCAATGGTTAGGTAAGGTAAAAATGAAATTGTATCAATATTCAGCTTTTTTAATTTTTCGCATAAACCCCCATGAGGTTATGAGGGATGTAGGTTTGCCGTCATATGGGTGTTGTAGTCTAGGCAAACATCAGTTAAACACTATTGAATGAATGTGCATTCCAAATTTGATCAAGTTATGTCAATAAATATGCGAGATACAGAATTTTGTTGTTCCCCATAAGATTAATATGGTAAACCTATTTTTGGCTTTTCTCCATAATCTTTTAAGCCAAGTTAAAAATTCAAAACCCTAATTTGTTTGTTTTTTAACACGTTCGCGGCGGCGAGGTTTATGCTTGAACCTCGTCACCATCCTAGAAGTAATATTTTCGTCACCCCGCCGAAGCAGCAGCACTGCCCATTGAAAACCCACGTGGTCCCGAAATACATTATACTATTCAGCAGTGCTGTGAAAAGTATCTGATTTCTAGCTCAGATCCTGGCTTAAAAATAAATCACATTGTAAAGCAGTGCAGCTTGGGAGCGATCGCACCCATCAGGATGGCATTAGGGTTCCGCGTGGGAGCGATCGCTTACATGCCGCCGCGAATGTGTTAAGCTCTTCAATTAGCAAATATTCCCTTTATAGGGAAATTCGGTAACCCCATTTCATACAAGGTAGTCCCCACTTTGAATGACAAGGTCACTCTAGGCTACTATTAATTATCTATAGGATTAAGATTTACAGATCTTGTTATGATAGATGTTGATAATTGTTGACTTTTCATAAGAGGGATCAGCTATTAACTAACATTTCTCCTTGTCTCAGAACCTTGCACTTCTGTGCAGGTAGAACATTTTATTTAACTGCACATTGCAAATACTACAAATTATATTTTACTGTAGGGAAAATTCATGCTGCACAAGAGATTTATTGTTTGTGAAATTGCTGTTCCAGGTGATCGAGTGTTATCCGGCTGCCAACCCAGATCCCAGACCTGCGCCCCAGGTGGAGTTGTTGACTGGACTGCTCGACATCGTGGAAAAACTGCTGCAGGACGTGCTCCAGAGTGTACTGGGAAGTCTGGTGCTTGGCCTCGGGGGCAGAATCCTGGGAGGAGGCAATGGACAACCCGAGGGATCAGGGAAAACCCCGTGTGAAAAATGTGGTATTACAGGATCTGAAATTGTTGAGGTTCCCATTGAATTCTTTGCTCCTCCACCGCCTATCATTCCTGCCCCACCTTTCCCGCTCGGGTAGTTGTTGAATAAATTAATGAGTTAGTAAAATCAAAAGCAATGTAAAGGACTCAGAATAAAATGACAGAATTTTTTATTTGTAAACTGAAAACTTATTTTGAACAGCATCCAAGTTCAACTTTTACTCCACTCCTTACTATTTTTACAAAATTGTATAAGTTTTATGCCAAGTTCATAATTAAATCAAATTAAAGTTAAGTAATTTTGTCAGTGAAACAATATCTGGGAGGTTGTACTCAATATCTTGTATGTATCTTTCTCTGCTATGTTCCTTAACGTATGACAGGGCTCAGATGACCATTTAGCATGAGATCAACCCCTTCTAAATAATTACTTTGTTTCTGTCAAAGCCCACTCTTGACTCTCATTTCATTTTGGAGTACCGGGGAGCCGAGCTTCGCTCTATAAATATTTTGTAAAATGTTACAAAATGTTTAAGTGGCACTGAAGTTATTTATGTGAGGGTGAGACATTAGAGTACGCCAGTCTTCTTGTTTATATAGGTAGTTTTTTTGTTTTTTTAACTTGATCCTTCTCAAGAATATTGGGATGGTAGACATATTTAAACTGTAAACAAAGCATTTAAACTTGTGATAGACCTTTTTGAGTAGCAATTTTCCTTAAATAACATTTTTAGTCTCTATCTATAAAAATATCCGATTTTTAATCATGGACCTGTTGTTTTAAAAAACCAGACAACCAAAATGGAGTGATAGTAAGCTGTGACTGAAACAAGGCATGTTATATATCTAAAGCAGTCTTGGTAGTCAAACAAAATGAAAAAAAACCTTTAAGTCAACTCTTACAAAAACCTGGAAATCTGCAATCTATTCTAACCTGAGCCCTAGGGGGTCCTACACCAAATAATAACAACAAAACAACTCATTTTACAGTATTGAAAATAACTTTATTTTAGAGATAGAATTATTTAGTTTTGTACCTCTCAGAAAACTGAAGCAAGACTGGATGGGCAGGAGTAACTACTATACATCTCTTATCTATTTCAAGTGGAACTTGCTGTTTGGGGCTGAGATCTACATTAAAATTGTAAATCAAATAAGCTAGCCCGATTTTTATTTGCAATAGTCCAAAACTTCTACCTGCAACATAAATACTATGCTGTATCGCTTAATACATTATTTGTAGTACATGAGGACCGAGCATTTTCTCAGTAAACTCACACTGAAACAGTAATATTCTTTATAGTAATATTAGTTACAAACAGTGCGCTAAAATGCCCAGCGCAAAAAGGCTTATTTCTTGTTCAAGACGAGCTCGTTTGCTTGGATCCCCTCACTCGCTTCCATTATGAGCTCGTTTGCTTTGCTCATTCGCCTTTTATACTGTTTCAATATAGGCCTACGGGTGCTGCCAAGAAAACTAGAATGAGAAGGAGGTAAGTGACATCAACAAAAACAATAACAAAATCAATTACGTCAAAGGTGCAGTACTTAAAATATTCAAAGCAAACCACTCATGTGTCAAGATAAACAACATGACGCCAAAGGTACAGGAGAGCTTCAATCAGCTGTTGGTGTAACCTATAGTTGGGAGATGACTTGTTGGCTAGTGAAGGGGAAGATACCCCTACCACTATCAACTGTTAATTAGCATTTACATTAAAAAATTAACCAATAGGAGAGCTAGAAATCTCTGAGGTGGGGGTAACCTCCCCTCAATCCCTCTTTCTGTGGCTGGTCAACAAGTCATCTCCCAACTATACCTTGTGGTTTGTTCTAGATACATTGGGTGCTGCATTTTTTAGTATATTCGTTGAAACACATGTTGAGAGGGAAAGCACCCTAGAGGAAGTAGAGGGAACCTGTGTTGGTCCATGCCATGTTCTATATCATTTTAAAGGTCTTTGAATGTAGAGCATAACCCCACAAACCCAATCTCAAAAGGTCGAATGCAACGTGAGTTATTGCATTTTGAAAATTTGGTAATATGCTTTTTTTGCAAACTTTGACTGCCTGCCAATCTGGCTTGATCGTTCATTTGAAGTCGGCTTTGCAGCATTGTTTTCTGTTAAAGAGGACCCTAAAACTTGATTTAAATATCCTTTCCCAGATAGGGCTGAAAATCATAATGTATACATAATCTTTAGGACAGCAAACAGGGATAATAAACTTATAAAAAAACATGTACCGGTAACTTAATTTTCTGGGTCTTGTTTAGCTATAAAAACTATACATAAATACAAAAGAAATAGAATTGAAAACGATGCCGCAAAGCCGACCTTAAATTAGAGCCAGAAACAGCAGGCTGCCAAACTTGGCATAAAATCATGTTACCGAAATTTCAAAATGCAATAACTCGCGTTATATTTGACCTTTTGATATCGGGTTTGTATCGTTTTGCTCTACATTCAAAGGCCTTTAAAATGATATATAACATGACATAAGCCTATACATTTTCCTTTATGACTTTGTAGCGAACCCCAAAGGACCCTCTAGGATGCGTTCCCCATGTTGCGCCCACCCTGGAAAGTTGGCAACATAGATTTTCTTCATCTCTCAGATATTTCCAACAATAATTATAATAATAATAATACTAACATTTATTCCTCTGAGAATATTTAACATTGTATGGGAATGTACATAGTTTGGGGAATTTACACAAGTCGTTTACTTTGTTTCACAATTTAAACATTTCATTGCCAAATTTTATTTCACTAGTCTTTTTAATTATTTTTTCATAGTATTCCTTACTAATCAAAAGTCAAATTTTGTTAGACTCCCAGTGCATGCTCAACCTGTTTAGAGCCTGGGCTAATTATAAAGTAATAAGATTTTTCTTGGCATAGAGACGTGTATTTAAATTATTTTTATCCCAGAACTAAGTTATTTGCAAAGTTTGGAGGGAATCGTTCAAGCCGATTTTAAGATCCATGTTCAAACATACGTACAAATATAACATTACTTGTATTAGACATTACTTGTACCTTACTTGTATTAGAGTATAGGATAAAAAATCCTTACCCTAAAGCTGCGTCCGCACAGGCCAAACATATTCCATGCCTGATGTAAAAAATGTTCTTCTGAACTTTTGTTTCTTTTTGTTGGTAACTTTTTCAATGTAAATCATATAATCGGTAATTGTTCATTGGGAATGTTTGTTGATTTTTTGTGTTGCCGAACAAGTTTTACGCTAATGTTCAGCCAGTGCGGACCCAGCTTTAATTTTTAATTTAGAAATTACTTAGAAAAATTTAACTTTACAAACCTCGATTGGGTCACTTTTTTGGGACTTTTTATGGTTTTTTTCAATAAATGAGGACGGCCATAAGGAGTTAGAAGATAAGCTTACAAGCAAGCAAAAAGTTAATATGAACAACAAATTAGAACCACCTTGTGAATTTTATGTTTTATTAAAAATAATTTTAAATCCAATGACGAAATAGGCCTAAATCTTACTTGCTACGTATGTACTAATACACTAGATTAGAGTTAACATTCAATGTAAGATCATTAATTTTTTTAATTCAATATCTATGATATCTTATTATTTGTCTAAACACAATAAGTCGATAATTCGCATGACAAAGATCCGGACCGTCAATAACCCAGATTTGCAACTAGGAAAAAGTAAAAAATCATTTACAGTAGTTTGCCAAATATGCTATGCTCTTTACTGGTGAGTAAGCGATGGGGGAATGGTGCGTAGCAAGGTGTAGAAGAGTAGTTGTGGAATAGGGAGTGGCCATGTTCATGTCACACAGCCAAATCTACACCCTGCTACATGGCAACCATCTTGCTGCAAGCCAATCGCGTCAATCAACTCATACTGAGCTGTACGTCAGCTGTGTGTATTGTAACGCACAGAGTTTCATTTCTGTTACGTGTTACGTTACACTTAAGAACTTTTCTTGCAAAAAATAAATCACTACCACAGTTAACAAAGCCATCACACATTTTTTAAGAAGTTCAAATAATGTCTGATTTTTTTACCGTACAAATATAATGCAATACAGTACTTACATATTCAACAAGATTTTAAAATCATCTCACTTCTGGAACTTTTACAATAAAAGAGAAAACATAACATTTTAAAAAGTTTTTTTTACTTAAATAGTACATTCTAGCAATTTTCAACGCAAGATAATTCATATAATTCGATAATTCGGATGGGGTCCGGTCCCAATTAATCTGGATTATCAATGTTGTAAAGTATTTTTTAAATTATAAAAATATCAAAACAAATACGTGTAAATTCAAATTGAAAAATTGTCTATAGCAATGTGGGAGACCTATGACAATAACAAACAAAACTCTCACCTATGCAATTTCTAGGTCCTTCCCCAAATGGTAGAAAAACAAATGGGTGTCGGTTCTTGTCATTTTTTGTAGCAAATCTGTCAGGGTTGAATTTATAAGGTTCTGGGAAATACTTGGGATCATGATGAAGGGAATATGTTGGTATAACTACTCGTATTCCGGGTTCCAGCACAACATCTGAGTTTGGTATCTGGTATGGCTGTGTGCATGTCCTTATCAGTATTTGACCTGAGCCGTACATTCGCAAAGTCTCTGAAATAGTTAGCATAAGTAATATTTAAGATACACATAATCACAAATGGTTATTACTGAAAAAAAACTTCAAAAATAAGGGTTTTACTAATTGAAAATAAGTTTTTAACCAAAGTTAACAGACCAATAAAAAAAAAGAAATGTTTTCTTCTCTGAACACAGTCTGCAATAAAAGTCTGCGGTTTTCCTGTTATAAGAATAAATAGGGTTTGATTCCTCATTTGGTGCTTGAAAGGAAAAACTACTACAATTGCATTCTAAATGTTTAATGTCTGTATAAAAAAGGACAGGTGAAATAAACAATTCTGAACATTTCAATGAATATAAAAAAATAAAGAGGGTCACATCCCATCTTAAAATGTGGCAAAAAATCTTTTTGCTGGGTGCGTAAACTGAAATTGAGCACTCCAAATAGAGATGGCGCCAGCTGCTATGACAGCTTTTCAATCATGTGGAAAGAGCTCTGAAATTTCAATAGGAGGAAAGAATAGTAATTTTCATCACTAGGACGAAAAGTGGCTGTTTTCTGTGCGCAATTGCGGTTTACGAGCAAGGTAAAACCGAGCTCGGAAACGCGATTAAGCAAAGAAAAAGCACTTTCCGTCAGAATGATGAACAACGTTTTTCATCATACTGCAAAAATATATGAATACGGTAAATAATAAAAATATTAAATAACAAAAATTTTAGGATCTTTTTAATTTCAATAGTTAACTTCCATCTTAATTTAAATATTCTATAAAAACAGCTGACATACAAGTCAAATGAATAGAATGTCAAAATCTTGCATTTAAAATGAAGTCTGCAAGTCGTTTTTGGTTTACAATGTTCTTATTTGTTTTAGTTATAGGGCGATTTTTGTTTAAGGCAAACACAACTTTTGAGGTTAGCGCACGGAAAACATGAACAGATGTTTTTTCGGTGCACTTTTAAAATGTTACGGCAAATGCCAACTTTGTGGACTAATTACAGGTCAAAAAACGGATGTTCTGTGTGCAGTATGATGAAAATAACATTACCCTACTCATACTGTTTCAGTCCCTTCAAAAACGTATGATCCAATTGAATTAGGAAAATTTGTTACAAATTAGATAAACACGGAGAAAATACTGCATAAACGTATTTAAAACAGCCTTAGTTGTTATAAAAACCTCCATACTGTAGGGGATTAAGGTTTTTCAATAATCTGCTGAGAGAATATAATTAATGGTGTTAAAGCATTTAAAAATAATCATAGCTAGATTGTGTTTTTTTGGGGAAATTATTGTTTAGTACTACTGTAATGATAGTTTTAATAACAATGTGTTAAATCACAAGTTAAAGTTGAGATAATAGATCTATTTGCACTGTGTTAATACTCTCTTTAAAGTTCATTGTTGGTGATGGTGAGTTAATGTTATTGTTTAGTAAATTGTCACAGACATTTTCCATCACTGATTAATAAACAAAATTCACGACATTTCGGGTCTGGGATCTGATCCCGTCTTCAGGTGGAAGAAGTACCTAGAACATAACAAAGTTAGTGAAAACACGCCAGGCGAACCTGGCAAGCTGCGTGGAGAGTGCTCGGAGTTGGGTTTCCGGTTCCCGGATGTGTTGCCATCTTGTTTTTTTGCGAGGCGACACCATTACGTGGACGACATTGCAAGTGTGTGGTTGGCTCCCCTGTGCTGTCTCCTGATTGGTGCTGTATATTTTTCAAATTTAATATTTTGTGTTTTGGTTTTGTTTTGTTGACTGCTTTCACAGTTTACTGTTTGAGCTTTTTCAATTTATTAGTGTTTTATTTAATTTTTGTGACTGCCTTTTCTGTTTTTAGGTTTGGCTATGGAATTCTCCAGGTTCGCCTGGCGTATTTTCACTAACTTTGTTATGTTTTCGGTACGGTACTTCTTCCACCTGAAAACGGGATCAGATTCCAGATCCCAAAACGTCGTGAATTTTTTTTACTAATCAGTGATGGAAAATGTCCGCCACAATTTACTAAACAATAATGTTAATACTATTCATAACAATTTATACCATCCCCGCTGGCCCAAATGAATAATAAAAAAAGAAACAATATAATTTACTCTATCTTTTATACAATGTGTTAACAATTTTATCTAAAAATTATTTATAAATATTAGGGGGACCTGTGCAGCGCAATGTGCCATATTTATTAGAGTATCTGGTGATCAAAATTTCTGGGTAGTTATTTTCTTATTTATTTTGCGTCCATCTATATTCAATCAAAATTTCAATATAAAACCTATTAAAAAAAATAAAAACTAAGACAAATTGTTTGACAATTCAAACATTAAAATCGGTCCAGAAATAAGTGTTAACAAAAAAATCATGTGACCATATTGGTTGTCCCAAACCACCCGTACACCCCTTTAAAAATTAGTTTTGCTGCATTGGTACCCCTAGTAGTTATTACTGGATAGTTGTTAAAAATGCTCAGCTTTACCATTAATTATCTGATCCATGTAGTACATGTCCTGTAGAGCTTCGTAACTTATTTGTCCTCCGTTTTTGTTCACAGCATTTTGTATGTCTTTATACAGTTTCTCTTGGATGTTTTTATGCTGGGCCAGTTCATATAAGCAAAAGGATAATACTGATGTGTCCGTTGTGTACCCAGCAATGAAAAATACAAATGCTTGGGCAGTGATTTGCTCTATTGTGAGACCTAAATTAGATAAAAGATGGATGCAAACAAAAGATTAGACCACAATTTATAGATTATGAATCTAACTATTCAGTGATGGTACCATAAAAGAAATAGATTTCAAAAGTTTTCAACTGTGTATGGTTTTAATGTGAACAGAATTTAAAACTAATTAATCAAGTTAGCTATCAGCACCATAGAATTATTTTAAGTTTTAATTAGAGAGAGAAAAGATGTGCTGGCATTGAATTTAAAACAGACACAGCAGATTACGCTTACTTAAAATCTTATTTATTCTGAGAAATTGTTCTTCCCATAGTTAATAACTCTTCGGATGGACTTACCTTTATATGTTGGCTTTGATTTTGTTTTAAATTCTCTTCCATAATTCTCTGTTTGTTTTGATCTTGTATGAATTAAAACATCCAAAAAATCATTCCTTTGTAAACCGTGTTTTGTTCTGTAAGCTACACTGTCTCGAACGGCTTCAGTTAGCATGTTTGTTACTTCTTGTGGAATTAATTTCACAGGAAATATTCTTGCCAATTGGGGGAAAAAGTTAACAATGAACCTCCTGAAGAACCTCCCTTTTGAGGTTTTAAGCATAGCTCCTACAGTATGAAAAAATTTACAGTTTTTATCATTTACACAATCAGTTTCCAAACCAAAAGCACAAGAAGCTATTACATCCATTGTAAAACGTGCTAGAATGTCAGTGATTTCAACTACTTCTCCATCACACATTGCTCTGTAAATACACTTTACCATGCTATCACTGCAAGTTTTCATTAAATCAAAAGCCAACTTCATTTTTACCGAAGAAAAGGCAGGAATTAGCATTGCTCTCATTTCTTTCCACTCTTCACCATTCATGTTTATGACATGTTTGAGAATGTACTCTTTAGGATTTGCTCCAATATATGTTCTGACTGCAAAATAATTAAAATCTTTCACCAAAATACTTTTTATTAGGTCTGGGTCCCTTAAAACAAGGACAGGATTTTGCACTTCAATTATTCCAAAATATCGTTCACTTGGAAATTCTTTGTACATTCTATCATAGCCATTTCCAATAAAGGTTTTGGCCAGAACCAAATCTTTTGTTGATCCAAAGGGGAAAACAGGTGCTTTGAAAGCTATTCTCCTATCCTTCCAATAATTGTAATTTTTTGTTAAGTACATGTACATTTTCAGAATATATATTAAAAAGAAAATAATAATTAAAAGTGCAAATATCTCAGTAATGTAAAACATTCTGATTTGAAATTATTGTTTTATTTGTTCTGTCGATCGTTGGTAATTGTTTGTTTCATATTTCTTCTGAATTATTATTGAAATCACCCGTTTGTATATTTGTTATATTTTGTAGACAAGATTTAACGTTTCACAAAACATTCTACCACGGCTTCCGCTGGCTGGCTGTGTATTCCTCGCCACACATGTGCAGCTGTTCCATTGTAACCTCAGTGTAGATTCTACATTCTTAGCAAGTTGTTCATGTATTTTTGTTCCTGCAGACTAATAATAGGGAAGTTATAACCACATTGGGTTTAGAAATTTTAATTTGTTAATTAAATCAATCATTTTTTCAGTTATAAAAACTTGAGCATTGTTTGGAATCTCACTCTCTTTTATACTTCAGCCTATACAACCAATTTTGTCGTTAGTCATAAAAATTGTAGATATAAATCAAACTTATACTGCATATTGTCTTAATATCTAACTCTCATAAAATCAATGTTTTTAAAAAAAATACAATGTATGCCATTTCAATTTTGTAAATTTCATAAATTTTTATTCCATTAAACGTTTTTATTCACATTTGTATTTTTGTGTATGTTGTACATTTTTAAAAAGGTATAGAGTTCACAAGCAAATTTAATTGTTTTTTTTTTCTTTTTATTTCAACAATAATAAAATCAAATATTTTATTCAATTTGCGTTTTGTAAATATATTAAATTTATGTTTTAATTGTTGTAGTGTCTTTCAATACTAGTAACATAGTTTTAATGTGGAAAGATCGAAACCATTTAAAAAATTATAAAGACAATAAATTTAATATGAAAATTAACAAAGAATGTTTTTGGCTTTTGGAAACCTCAAAATAAAAAAGTAACATGGTCTCGGGCTTAGGTCTTAAATTAATAGTGTATTCCCTGTAGAGAAATTCCCTAAAACAAGTATTGAGTGTATTTTATCTCACTTACCAAAGTGTATTTATTCTCCAGTTGTTAATGCCTCCTTATAACAATAAATCCAAACTACATAACATCAAAGTTATTTTGGGAAAGGAAAAACTTGTCAAGAGGCATAACAATTTAAACAAAAACTGATTCTCGGGTTGACATATAGCCAAGTCCAACAGAGGACAAACAATAACAAATTTAAAACACAATTTATATCAAGGTTACTTGAATCAATAAAACCAGGAACTCAAACTTTAATTATAGTTCAAATATGTTATATCTCAGCAAAGTAACTACATCAAATGGGTACGGTACTCTTCTAAATGGATGATTTAATCACCTAGGACTAAGATAACTCCTTATCTTTCAAAAAAACAAATTGCCAAATAAACACAGATAGAGTAGTCAACAGTTGAAACTCTGATTCATCTTTATGTGGCGGTTTACATAAATGAGCAAAAACAAGACCCCGCTTAACCGAAATCTCTGGTACCTTCAACTAGGAGAAATCAGTAAAATTTGAAGGATTTACATGTATTAATATATTTCTTGAAATAAAACTACCATGACCAACAAAAATTTAGTTACACCCCAAAAAAAAGTTAGTTTGTTTTGCTAAATATAAAAAAAGTTATATTTAGTCCTTGCTTTTTGTTTGATTTTAAAAGGGCTTAAATTCACTGACAAGTAACTAACTAAAATGATTTACTAAAAATTCGACATTCGCATTAACAATTTAATTAAGTGAAAGATAATATTTTTTTCCAAAAAAATATGTTGAAAATATGAATATCTCAGACTATTTTATCCCTATTGGACGAAAATGGAATAAGTTACATTCTCATTCCAAGCTATAAATAGTCGCCAGATTCAGGTTATTTTTTCAGAGTGGATCTATCAAGGACTTTATCAGTCAAAGCAAAAATTTATAAAAAATGAGATTGGTATGAAAACATAAAAACATATGACTATTTTTAGTGAATTTCCCTATAGGGAATATAGGTTAAAGTGCTCGCCTTTGAATCCAAAGGTTGCCGGTTCGATCCTGAGAAAAGTTAGTAGCTTTTTAAAGGTTCGATTCCGGACTTAGTTGCCATTTGTCATTGGGCTATTAATTAATGATGCTTTCTAATTACTGGTCGATGTTAGATAGTAACAAGACTGGTGTTTGGACCGTTCCCCGTCAAAACGTAAAAAAAATGCCTCTGTCGTAGATAGGCACACAAATAAAATAAAAAAAATAAAATAAAATACGCTATTACGGTAGTAGCCATGGTAAGACCTAAGCCCGGGACCATGTTACTTTTTCATTTTGAGGTCCCCAGAAGCCAAAAACACCGTTCGTTCATTTTCATATATATGTAAATATATATATATATACATATATATAATCAAAGAAAAATGCCTATAGGCTAAATTAATTTCATAAGAAACCAAAACTTACAAAAATTGATGTATATATTTCGCTACATACGCTTCTTCGGCATCATTACAAAAAATACAAAAAACAATAAAAAATAAAGTATAAAAATAAATCTATATATATAATACGTGATGCCCTTTTTTTGTTAACACTACTCCTCCCTTATTTCTGGACCAATTTTAAAGTTTGAGGTGTCAAAAGAATGGTCTCAGTTCGTAGTTTTGCAATAAGGTTTTAGATTTTTGATATTTTAATTCTGAAGCTCACGGGAAGCTCTCAAAGTTCATTTTTTGTCCATAAGATTAACATGGGAAATAATTTATATTGAATTGCTAAATAAAACAGCTGTTGATAGTTAAACAAACAAACACATATGATAAAAAATGAATAGAAGCAAATTGAACTGGTACTGAAATATCAACACAATTTCATACTTTAATATGAGGAGTGTCTAATCTGAGATTTTAACCTTTTCTCAAAATGTAGCAGGTAGATTTTGCTTGAAAGTTTTATCCAAGCGTATTTGGGCAAAAAAAAAAGTTTTGTAACTTAACCCTAAAAAAATTTATTTTTGTTTACGAAACCAATTTTGGAAATGGAAATTTTTGACATGGGTCTTATTGGTTGTCCGACTGGTATTGAAACAATAATGAAAGGTAACAAATATTAAAATAGAACCCTAAATTTGTGTGGATGAGTTTTCAAACTGCTGTAAACTATAAGGAAAAGGGATAGTTGGTTGTAAATGTAATAATCTTTTCATTTACTATCGTAGCATAGACATGTTTTATACAGAACGCTACACATATTAAAAATCCTGTGTAAAAGACAACATTTAAAGGTTTTTTTACCTTCAGTATAGAAAACAAGCTTATTACAAAAATTGTTTTCATAAAGAGAAATTTTAACCAAAATTAAAATGCAGCTTAAACAAAATTAATCACACCAACAAATTTGTAGATTCTCTTAATTTTTGTGATTTCTTTGTAATGCCATTGAAAACTAAGTTAAAGAGGATTTAGACATAAATAGTAATGTGGACTCATTCACTATGTCATTGACTATTTAATACAGTAGTAGCCTACTACAAAAACAGCCGAAGTGAGTGCTGCATAACTCATACAGGACCGGGGAGTAATGAAATGTTGATTTTTACTCTGTTGTCATTAACGTTTAATGTTTGATGAAATATGTGGATCCAACGTGAATTTATTCTAAATTTAATAGGAGGGTTTAAACAAAGGCCCTAAGACATATCGGAACAACTACTTAATCTTTTAGCTAATTTAGACCTAAAAGAACGAGCACCACATCTCAACACTATCACATTGGGAAGTTGGAGAATTAGTAATGAAGATCGATCGATGAAACGCCAAAAATGTTCTATCTGATTTTCACTATGATAATTTTTTTCAGAGTATTACCATGGAGCAAAGTTTGATCACCAGATACTCTAACAAATGCAGCGCATTGCGCTGCACAGGCCCCCTAGTATAACCTAAGACATGATTGAAGTATATAAAATTTAAATTAAATCACTAAGATAGTCAGCTGGTCTTCATTTTTTCATTTTAAATTCCAAGTTGGTTGGATCAATGTCAATAGAATTATATATAAAAAATATATATAAATTTTCTATTTTTTAACTAACGGAGATTGAGGCCACTTGGGTGTTTTGATCTGGTCAATTTTTGATGGGCTTGCTCCATGCTTCTAAGGGAAGATACACTGCATTCAGATTTCAGCTGCCTAACTGGTTTTACTTTATAGGTATTTTCAAAAGTGTCTTGACCATGTTCTTGACTATGTTTAACAAGAGGCTTGGTTAAATCTTCGTGGTTATGTGCAAACCTATGCCCCGTCATCCTGATACGCAATGTATTTATTGAAGATCCAATATAATCTTTAGGACACTTTTGGCATTGAATTTGATATATTATGTTACTTGACTGGTATGTCAGACTCCCAGGTATTCTGTATATTTTATTGGTGGTACTGCTTTTAAAGGTAGTTGACTGTTGCAATTGGTTACAAATCAAGCAACGGGGTTTTAGGCAAGGATGAGATCCTGGTACTTCATTATCTTTATTTATTTCTGCACAAATCTTAGGTTTTGAAATGATATCTCTCAATTGAGGTGGTGGTCTTTTGAATACTATCCTTGGAACTGACTTGAAAAGATTGTTAGTATGACTGGAACCTTCTAAAATTTTATAGGCAATGCGCATTATGTTATTAATTTTATAAAGTCCAGGGTGGTATTGCGTGATTAGTTTTGGGTCGTCATTATCAAAGTTGTAGATTAATATTTATAAATATATATAAATAATTTATATATATATATATATATATATATATATGTATATATATATATGTGTGTGTCCGTGGTACTGATAACTTTTCAAGGGGACCTCCGATTTTGATGAAATTTGGTATGAAGGTGTAAGACTAGGTCTATTTTCATGAGTTTCATGAACCAGCATGATCGGGTTATGGGAACGGGGTTTTATGGGGTTTCAAAAGGGTCAAAAATAGGTTTTTTGCATTTTTGGAGCATAATTTTCAAAATTCAACAATTTTAACTAAAACTATTTAAAAAAGCTTAAAAAACAAACAATTTAGTATTTTGAATTTTTAACTAGGCTTAACGGAAAAAAGCCAAAAATATGTTTTTCATGTTAATCTTATGGGAAATCAACAAAACCCTGTATCTCGTTTATTTATTGGAATAACTTGATAAAATTTAGTATGTACAACCACTTGGTAGGGTTCAACTGATATTTGCTTACAACACCCGCACGGTGGCAAACCTACGTACTCACCCCTATGGGGTTTATGGGGAAAATGAAAAGAACACCATAACTTGATAATATTTTGTATGTACATTCACTAGGTAGAATTTAACTGATATTTGCTTACAACACACACATGGCGGCAAACCTACATACTCACCCCCATGGGGTTTATGGGGGAAATTAAAAAGTGCCGAATATTGATACAGTTTGACATTTACCTAACGTAACTATTACATTTCCTAATAAAACTAATATTTTCTAACAACATCCCAAGGCAGCAAACCTACATACCCATTCCTATGGTGTTTATGGGGAAAATACAATATCTCAAGATCGTTTGGAAATTCGCTGAGTACGCAGGTCTGCTGCGACGGGGTATTTTATGTACCGTAATACTGAATAAAACGGTATGGACTCTCTTGAGTAAAGTAACAATACTTTAATCAGGAGTATTGTTTACATTTATAATATTAAACCTAACATGGTTCTTATTTGATTTGTTTGACTTTCCATGGCAAACACCAACCAAAAAAGTTGTCTTTCCCTGACCACCACATAAAATTTCGCTGACCACCAATATAAAATTTTTTGAAGTGGGAAAAAAATTTTAAATACATATTATACAAGGTGTTTAGTTAAGCTTCAACCTTTACAAACTTTTCCAGGTGGAAATAAACAAAAGGTTCTCATGAACATATATCCTTAAAATGCTTTGTTAAGCCGCTAGCCGCCGTTTAGTTTTTTACACTTAATAATTTTTATTTCCTTAACGAGTCATTCTGTTGAGTTCATTTGGCATGTATCTTCATCACACCAATACTCATTTTCAGGAAAAACGTATTTTCTTCCAATTACAGGGTGTCTACTGATATCTCATTTTGGAATTCCAGTACATTTCCAGTACCTTTTTAAAAAAAATTCCAGTATCACTCGCGAACTATTAATCTAAATATGGAGTAACAATAACAAAATTTGACACATATAAACAAATTTAACATGGATCTTTGTATTTAGAGATCGCCACTGGTCAAAATTCTACCAAACAATCACCTCATTTGGACTCTAATTTATTTAATAAATTACCCTTCTTCCATAAGATTAACATTGAAACTTTGAAAGCTCACCCTGGAGGCTGATGTGAATTATTATAATGGCATTCTGTTCATCTACAGGATGAACCTTTCTAACAGTATGCGCGGATTTCTCTTACAAGCTGAGAAAAAAGGAGGAAAATAAACATGCTTGCCTATTAATATATAGATACTTATGATTGCGATTAATAAATACTTTCCAATGATAACACTTTTTAATATTAATTTTTTCATTAGGCCATTTAAACTCTCTTTAAAGCCCTCCATATCGCCAATGAATACAGAGTCTTATAAGAAGAACAGACCTTATGGCTTTAATTCTGCCGGTTTTTTTAATTGGGCAACTCAACACCAGGCTGCGCGCGCTGTATTCCTGTGCCGTTCCTTTACGTGAAATCCCCCCTTCAACCTAGCATCTACGGCGAAATCAGCGTTAATTGAAGGATAGCGCGCCGCCGTTTACACGGCCCTGGACCTAACCAAACTGGTTGATATGCTATAAAACGTATATATTCGGCTTCTGTATGAAATGCAGAATCTAACAATATGAATATTTTTTAATTTGTGAAATATATGTAATTTACAAGTTGGAAACTTTAAATTTTTTATTTAGTCTGACATTAAAAAGTTACTAAGCGAGGAATTTTTTTATTTTTGGGTCAGAAACAGACTTTAGCGGGAAAGTTGTTGACATTTAGATGAATTTCATCATGTAATTGAGAAATTTACGATTAAATGTTTTGATCGTTGGCAATTGAATTAATAGTGCCTTGAAGAAATTCACTTTGAGTCTCGCGCTCTCTTGGTTCATCGTTCGGTCTACGATTTCATAAGAATGACAAGGTGTATTGACTATCTATTTTTTACTTAATAGTTAAGCACATAGTTGTGAAATCTTATAATTTTTTTACACTCTATAGAATAACCATTATTTCGTCCAGCAATGCTGAAGTATTCTATGATGCTTGTTTTTCTAAACAAGATATGTTATTTTAAATCACGATTAAATAAATAATGTAATGCTAAATATTTTAAAATTGAAAATTACTTTTTAACCTATACTGTACTCATAAAATATGTAGGCTATTCAACAGTAATAAACACAACATCTTGCGAAACTTTCGATTCTAAACTATATTAAAGGCGCTAGATCGCAGAGCGAGGAGTCTACTTATTTTGAGCCCCAGACTTCTTTGGGGTCATTAACAAAAATTAATATTGAGCTGTTTTATTATTATATTATTAGTATAATCCAGTTAGTAATTTACTTTGTCTTCAATAAATTTCATGGCCGCATAAATATTAAATCAAATTGAATAAAAATTATGAAAACATTTGTTATCCTGCACATTCATTTGTTACAGTGCTATGAAATTGCTATTTCAAAAAATAAAAAAGTTGATTTATAATAAAAATAAATTAAGAATGAGTTTATAAAGGTAAATGTAAATTATATAATTAATTAAAAGTAACCCTCTAAGTTTTCGCCTTTAACATTATACAATGTCGTTAAAGTGTGGCCAACGTGAACGTTAGAACCATAATGTACTCTAGAATTTGAATCAAAAGGTCATGCAACAATAATTTTTAATGGTTTAAAATGTAATTTTAGCCAGATTTTTCGCTATCCTACCCATGTTATCAGCCTTTTCTGTAAGGAAAAATTAAATAATGTTTCTTGGAAAGGCAGAATTGGCAGAATTGTATGATGGTAAAAAATTGATTTTGCACATCGTTTAATGTATAAAATTTTACAACTATGTAACGCTCATTGGAATATTAGTTAATAAATTAATCGGTAGTAGCTCCTAGACAAGACAAAACTTTCTGATATGTAAGATACGAGAGTTTAATGTTTATGGATTATTGACCGACCTGGAAAGAATATCTAACTTTTATTAAAACAAAATTTTTAACGTGGACGAGCTTTCGTCCACAGCCAAAATACCTTTTTTATTAATGATTTAATAGGCCTTATTAAATATTTTGGCCATGTTCGTTCAATACATTTAAGTAATTTAAAATCCAAACAACTTATAGAATGAGTCATTACATTCCAATAAACATTTAAATACTTTTTTTTGAAACATTAATGGGGAAAATTGATATTTAAGTAAACTTAATATACTGTAATTACAAAAGTACAAGCTAATTAATCACGGCCCGTCGGCATGGCCCACGGCTACCTGCCAATCAACAATTAACTTTTACCTTTGAATAAGCATAGAAAGAATCCTACGGCTTTTAAATATTAGGCCAACTTTAAATTAACTGTGCAAATGTAAGTATTTTTCAACTACTTTCTCAAAGACAAAATTTACCAAACCAATTATAAAAAAAAACTTTCTTGCAGACCAACCTTTTCATGTGATTAATTTGAAAGAAATTGCTTCGCAATGTTTTTTACATATTTTTCAAAACGATCATAGATCTAAAATTAAATTAACACCGTAGTTATTTATAACTGGCTGGGTAGCTGAGTGGTTAAAGAGCTCGCCTTTGAATCTGAAGGTAGCCGGTTCGATTCTGAGAAAATTTAATGCTTTTTGATGGTTCGATACTGGACCCAGCTGCCTTTGGTCATTGGGCTATTAATTAATGATCCTCACAAATAAAACAGCTGATATTTGTCAGTAACAAAGCTACACCTCATCTGATCCATCACAATCATCACACTCACCCCTTCAGTCATACTCACCTTAAAATACGCACCACAGAGAGCGTCGGTGTTTCAAAATAAAGTATCTAAAGTATCTAAAGTATTTTTATTTATGCCTAGTGGTAGCCCAATTTTTACTATGAAAATTTACAATTTTCAATGTGAACGATTATTTTTTTTTTTTTTGCAATGAAACGCTGTAATTTAGAATTAATTGATGCTTTAGAGGCGGTGGCTGGAGGGGGGATGTAGTGTAACTGGAACAGCCAGCTGTGTGTAGTCCGTACTTTGGAACAGCCAACTCTTGACGCAACCTGGTGGTGAGATGCCCAATTAATTACAACAATGAGAGGCGTGGGGGCGCGTAGAGCAGTCGGAACAGCCAACGCTCAGCGCAGCCAGGTGTTGAGTTGCCCAATAAAAAAAAACGGCAGAATATTTAACATGGGGTCTGTTCTTCTTATAAGACTCTGTATGCATTGATATCGCCCACTTTATTTTTATTTTTTCGATTCCGTACAAAATAATAATAAAAAAGTACAGTTAACTGCAAAACACTAATGGAATAGAATAATACTAAAAGTAAAATACTCTGATGAATCAAATTTAAGAAAGAAAAGTTAATTTTTAGTACAAAATAAAAAATTGTCTAAGCTTAATCTCTACACAAATGTTTAGGTTTCTTAATTGCTGGATTAATTATTTGAACAGAACTACAAGTTTTCTGATTTTGGTTTGTAAACATACTTGAAAGACAATAATAAGATATGAAAAATTTTTACATTGGAATGTGCGGATCAAATGACAAAATCTATATTTTGCGCATTTTAAAAACAACAATTTCCTGATTTTAATAAAATTCAATTATTCCAGTATCTATTTTGAAATTCCAGTATAATTCCAGTATTTCCAGTATGGAAATAAAATTCCAGTATAATTCCAGTATTTCCAGTAATTCCAGTATCAGTAGACACCCTGAATTAGTATTTTTAATATGGTGGCCATTCTAAATTTTTTAACTCAAATATCTCAAAAATGATAAATTTAATCAATATTTTACAAGAGACAAATAAGGTTAAAAATTAAATTATCGAAATATTGATGGTATGGTCGTAATGATCTGATAACAATGTAAGGGGGGAAACCGTGGTAGGGGTCCGCGGTGTTCACCCTGGGAATGCGTCGGAATAGCTCTAAGGGTTCTAGTGAAGTTATTGTTCTAATTTTAAAAAAAATATGATTAGCCCACATGCACTCAGTGTGTTCTATCCTTCGGCATTTTGCCCATTTGTTTGATAGGAGCACTCATCATCGTACACGGGCGAAAAAAGGGAAATACGTCCTAACCGAATGGCCTATTTTTGTCTGTCAGTGGCGCTGGTTCGCGCTACCTCCTACGTGGGTGTGGTAGAAGAACACTTAACTAAGACAATACAGGCTATCAAACCAAAATTACCTCGCGCCTAATACAGAATTTAATTATTCTAGCGCTAGTTCGCACCAGGTGACGCAATTGAAAGCAATCTAAAATTACCCCGCGCCAAACACAGAATTTATTTAAATGTTCTAGCGCTAGTTCGCACCAGGTGACGCAATCAAAAGTAATATAAAATTTACCACGCGCCTAAACAGAATTAAATTAAATGTTCTAGCGCTAGTTCGCACCAGGTGACGCAATCAAAAGTAATATAAAATTACCCCGCGCCTAATACAGAATGAAATTATTTATTCTAGCGCTAGTTCGCACCAGGTGATGCAATCAAAAGGCAATATAAAATTGCCACGCGACTAACACAGAATTTAAATTAGTCTAGCGCTAGTTCGCACCAGGTGACGCAGAAGAAGGCAATGTAAAATTTACCACGCGCCTAAACAGAATTTAATTAATTGTTCTAGCGCTAGTTCGCACCAGGTGACGCAATAGAAGGCAATATGAAATTACCACGCGCCTAATACAAAAATTAATTAAATTTTCTAGCGCTAGTTCGCACCAGGTGACGCAATAAAAGGCAATATAAAATTTACCACGCGCCTAATAAAGAATTAAATTAATTATTCTGGCGCTAGTTCGCACAAGGTGACGCAATAAAAGGCAATATAAAATTTACCACGCGCCTAATAAAGAATTAAATTAATTATTCTGGCGCTAGTTCGCACCAGGTGACGCAATAAAAGGCAATATAAAATTTACCACGCGCCTAATAAAGAATTATTTAACCTCTCCCGCGCTAGTTCGCACCGGGTATCGAAATATAGAGAGCTAAGTATAAAATAACCTCGCCTAGTACAGATTTAATCAATTTATACTGGCGCTATTTCGCACCAAGCTGGAGAATACAGAAAAGGTTATTCATTATAATTTATCCTAGCCGGGCTCACCAACAACGCCGCGGTAAAACAAAACAAACTTCCCGCAAAAGTCCTACTAAATAATTCAACCAGTATTAAAACTGAATTAAAAATAATAATCACGATAATTACAAAATAGGCCGTGTACCTACGGTTCTAATAACCAAGAAAGAGATTAAATGTTAACCTTCCAAGTGTTCACACTAACCAAATAAATACAAAAGCTGCTAAAAAGGTCAATCAATTACAATACGTAAACTACAATAAATTTGATTTGTCGGCCATATTCCTAGCCGACCCTAATTAAAATAATAAAAACTGAAAAGTCAAAGCCTTAACTGTATTACGATTTTGCCAGCTAAACTCCTAGCCGCTCCTACCAAAATAATAAACCAAAATCGGAATTACGAAATAGACTGTATTTGATTAACCTTTGGTTAACTACAATTTCTCTAAAATAAAATTTGCAGCTACGTAAAAGTGCTGGATTTAATAATTACAATTTATAGTACAAGTCAGAGGAAGTTTTATTAATATGATGCCTTAACATAAAACTGAATACTAAAAATTCAGTAAGGCCCTTTTCATTAACAAAAATGATCACGCAATACTAATACCGTACCCTACAATGTACGTACCGTATGCTGTATGCTACACTTCAAGTGTAGCCTACCTTGCTGGCCTCGAGCCAGGAGCGTAGATGTGGTCAGCTATCCGCTCGACCAACGAATGACTCCACGTTAAAGTGAAGTGCAGGGTATCCTCCGGTCGTCTTCCTACCCTGTTGAGAGGAGAGTAGTGGCCAGCTCCGCGCTCGACCAACGAATGACGGTGCGACGGTCCCTTGAGAAGACGGCGGAGCGGCGACAGTGCTGCTATGCGCGCGCAGCGTGGCCGTCAGGCGAACTACTGCCTACCGCTCAGCTGTTTCGTCGTCAGCTGTTTGCCGCCAACCAGTTTAAAACCTTTGTTCCCGCCGTTCATTCTTTTAAATTTAAATGATTCATTTAACGATCGCGGTGATAATGGCATATTTAATTCTAATTTTATTTGTAAAATAATAAAAATTACCCCCTCATGAAATTTGGCCGTTACACCCTCCTCTGACTTTCGGATGGAAAAAAAAATTGAGAAAAAAAAATTCTCTCACTTTCACATTTCACACAACGAGTGGCTCTAACTTCTATGCGTAAATTGTGGCTTCAGAAAATTTTCCCGATAGTATGTACCGTCCTCACGCCAACGGCGTACTCTAAAATATTTTCTAATCCTCTTCGGTCTCTTTCTAACTTGGTAATCTAGCGGCTCCAAACTTGAGATGCTAACGGGGTAAACCTTCTCTACCCTGCCATCAATCACCTCACTGGATATGTATCTCATGTCCTCAGTCGGGGTCACTGCTTCGACCTTGACCTCAGAAAACTCATCTTGGTCAGCGGGACACTTATCACACAGTGCCACTTTGAATTCCATTAAACCAAGCCTTTCAATCGTATCCATTCCAATTACGATATCACTCGTCAGAGAATTTAAACGAACGGCTCTCAAAGTTTCGACTCTCCCATCTATTTGCGCTGGGAACTCGTACGCTTCACTCGACGTGGACTGGGTACCGTCCGCCGACTGAGTCACGGTTTCTATAGCCTCCGGTGCGACTCCATTTTCATTTAGGTGTCGAGCAACTGTAGAACTTACGAAGGTCACAGCTGCACCACTGTCTAGTAAAGCTAAAAATTCTTTATTGAACGCTTTGACTTGAACATGTGGGCGATTATCAGACATACACGCGTTGTTTGAACCTTTACCAGAAAATGATTTTACCCAGTCCAACCATTTCTTCCATTCCGGGGAGGTTGTTTTAATTGACCTGGGTACCGGAGACTCCCTATTCGCTGAGCCCCTGATTAGTTTTCCTGATTTCCTACAGTCGCATTCTTTCGTACGGATCCCCTCCTTTTTACAATTGAAACATTTGAGTTTGTTGGGTAGGCGACAACGCCAATACACATGGCCAACCTTATCACAGTTCCAACAAGTTGGAGGGGGACGAGTATCCTTCCCTTTAACTGATGCTTGTTTCATCTGACGCGCTTTGGAAGTTTTCTCCAAATCACCACGAGGTTGCTTATAATCACCTCTATCGTCTTTGGGGATAGAGTGCTTTTCTTTCAAAATCACAGCTCCGCAGTTACCAAAGGGTTTATCCTGTTTTTTCCTAAGGTAATAAGCTGTTTCCGGCATGATAGCCAGTGAAGGAGGGGGCGGGGGTCGATACATCGCTTTTTCGCGCATGTACATCTCGACGTGCTCCGCTTGCCTAATCATTTCCTCTAAGGAAAATACTTCACCACGCCTCATCGTCAATTTATACTCAGGGCGCATGTTGTTATAAATCATGTCCAGCTTCTGCTGAAGGGACATCCCACCCTTACGGCGCATAAGCGTATTGAGGGCCACTATGAAATCTCTAAAAGTTTCGTTCTCCCCTTGTGTCCTACGCCTAATTTCGTCGTCCATATGTCTCTGGTACCCCTGTGGCAAAAATTGGAGTTCAAAGCTTCTTCTAAAGGATTCAAAAGATGTCCAGGAATCTTTAGTATTCCTATACCACAGCAACGCCGTGCTAGTCAATAATTCGGGGAGCGCCTTGAGAATCTTAGTACCTGTGATACCGTATGCCTCCGTCAACTCATCAATGCGTTCGAGAAAGGATATCGGGTCTCGACGGCCGTCAAACCTGAGATTCCATTTTCTCACGACCGTAGAGAGGGTTGAAGTTCTATTTTCTTTCATAAACCCCTGACCTTGACCTAAAGAAAAATCCAAATTTGGCCTGTCCTGTGTGGCGGGTAAAGCACTCATCCTAGGCAACGCACTGTACGTCACTTCGCTGGGGTGCCGCGGGAAGGATTCTATCGGCGGCCTAGAGGGGAATCCCGAACTCTCAAGACCTTTATCTCCCTTATCTTGCGTCGCCAGCCTCGAGATAAATTCGCACAAGTCCTCGAATTTAATTCCCGGAGGTAAACCTAATAAGTCTTTGATTCGGTTTATTTCACCGCTACTTTCCACCGCGGTGACACTTATCGGGCGAGATGGTAGCGTCGGTTCGCTCGCGGGTACGTAAAATAATGTTCCTCCGACCGCGCCCTCAGATTGGCCAAGACTCAGATTAACCGATTTCTCTTGCGCATGTTTTTCCCTCCAAAATTTTGCAAAACACTTTCGTAATTCGTCAACGTTCCCGCCAGTGTCCAGTCCGAAACGGTCCATCTCCGTGATTAGCTCTTCCTTATGTAACGTCCGGATCCAGCTAGTTCGCGGATCATCAGTTGGGGATTTGTACGAAGTAATGGCGCTGGTCATGGTCACGCTCAAAGAGGACGGCGCGCTCCGTGGAATCGCTCCCGTGGGGCCACTTACCGCAGCCGTCGTTACCGAGGTCGACGTGGTCACAATAGTCGGCTCAGTACAAGTTACCTCATCACCCTTTTGTTTAGTTTTGGAGGCATCCTTGCTTTTCGGCGAATGAACCACATATAAATTACCACTTGCCGATACGAGCCATCGCCAATGTTTAAATGGCGAAATTAAAAACGAAGGGACCAGGCCGAATTCTCCAAACATTGCGAATAAGCGGTAATTACCTATTTGAAATTAGGCCTAAACAATTTTTTTTTTCGGGCGCCAGCCAATAAATGGCAATAAATCAATGAAAATTAAATCGAATAATAAACACTCGCTTTCAATGTCCCTGTTCGCGAGCGCCAATTTGTAAGGGGGGAAACCGTGGTAGGGGTCCGCGGTGTTCACCCTGGGAATGCGTCGGAATAGCTCTAAGGGTTCTAGTGAAGTTATTGTTCTAATTTTAAAAAAAATATGATTAGCCCACATGCACTCAGTGTGTTCTATCCTTCGGCATTTTGCCCATTTGTTTGATAGGAGCACTCATCATCGTACACGGGCGAAAAAAGGGAAATACGTCCTAACCGAATGGCCTATTTTTGTCTGTCAGTGGCGCTGGTTCGCGCTACCTCCTACGTGGGTGTGGTAGAAGAACACTTAACTAAGACAATACAGGCTATCAAACCAAAATTACCTCGCGCCTAATACAGAATTTAATTATTCTAGCGCTAGTTCGCACCAGGTGACGCAATTGAAAGCAATCTAAAATTACCCCGCGCCTAACACAGAATTTATTTAAATGTTCTAGCGCTAGTTCGCACCAGGTGACGCAATCAAAAGTAATATAAAATTTACCACGCGCCTAAACAGAATTAAATTAAATGTTCTAGCGCTAGTTCGCACCAGGTGACGCAATCAAAAGTAATATAAAATTACCCCGCGCCTAATACAGAATGAAATTATTTATTCTAGCGCTAGTTCGCACCAGGTGACGCAATCAAAAGGCAATATAAAATTGCCACGCGACTAACACAGAATTTAAATTAGTCTAGCGCTAGTTCGCACCAGGTGACGCAGAAGAAGGCAATGTAAAATTTACCACGCGCCTAAACAGAATTTAATTAATTGTTCTAGCGCTAGTTCGCACCAGGTGACGCAATAGAAGGCAATATGAAATTACCACGCGCCTAATACAAAAATTAATTAAATTTTCTAGCGCTAGTTCGCACCAGGTGACGCAATAAAAGGCAATATAAAATTTACCACGCGCCTAATAAAGAATTAAATTAATTATTCTGGCGCTAGTTCGCACCAGGTGACGCAATAAAAGGCAATATAAAATTTACCACGCGCCTAATAAAGAATTATTTAACCTCTCCCGCGCTAGTTCGCACCGGGTATCGAAATATAGAGAGCTAAGTATAAAATAACCTCGCCTAGTACAGATTTAATCAATTTATACTGGCGCTATTTCGCACCAAGCTGGAGAATACAGAAAAGGTTATTCATTATAATTTATCCTAGCCGGGCTCACCAACAACGCCGCGGTAAAACAAAACAAACTTCCCGCAAAAGTCCTACTAAATAATTCAACCAGTATTAAAACTGAATTAAAAATAATAATCACGATAATTACAAAATAGGCCGTGTACCTACGGTTCTAATAACCAAGAAAGAGATTAAATGTTAACCTTCCAAGTGTTCACACTAACCAAATAAATACAAAAGCTGCTAAAAAGGTCAATCAATTACAATACGTAAACTACAATAAATTTGATTTGTCGGCCATATTCCTAGCCGACCCTAATTAAAATAATAAAAACTGAAAAGTCAAAGCCTTAACTGTATTACGATTTTGCCAGCTAAACTCCTAGCCGCTCCTACCAAAATAATAAACCAAAATCGGAATTACGAAATAGACTGTATTTGATTAACCTTTGGTTAACTACAATTTCTCTAAAATAAAATTTGCAGCTACGTAAAAGTGCTGGATTTAATAATTACAATTTATAGTACAAGTCAGAGGAAGTTTTATTAATATGATGCCTTAACATAAAACTGAATACTAAAAATTCAGTAAGGCCCTTTTCATTAACAAAAATGATCACGCAATACTAATACCGTACCCTACAATGTACGTACCGTATGCTGTATGCTACACTTCAAGTGTAGCCTACCTTGCTGGCCTCGAGCCAGGAGCGTAGATGTGGTCAGCTATCCGCTCGACCAACGAATGACTCCACGTTAAAGTGAAGTGCAGGGTATCCTCCGGTCGTCTTCCTACCCTGTTGAGAGGAGAGTAGTGGCCAGCTCCGCGCTCGACCAACGAATGACGGTGCGACGGTCCCTTGAGAAGACGGCGGAGCGGCGACGGTGCTGCTATGCGCGCGCAGCGTGGCCGTCAGGCGAACTACTGCCTACCGCTCAGCTGTTTCGTCGTCAGCTGTTTGCCGCCAACCAGTTTAAAACCTTTGTTCCCGCCGTTCATTCTTTTAAATTTAAATGATTCATTTAACGATCGCGGTGATAATGGCATATTTAATTCTAATTTTATTTGTAAAATAATAAAAATTACCCCCTCATGAAATTTGGTCGTTACACCAAATAACAGAGTTATTGTGATTGTTCTATTAAAATAACCTAAATTAGCATTAATTATAATGCAATAATGAATGTTTTTCTGCAGAAAATAACTCTGTTGGTTGTTATCAGATCTTTACAAACTTGGTATTGTAGTTTCAATAACATAATTTGTCAACTTTTTTGTCTCTTGTAAAAGTTTTATAAAATTTACTGGTTTTGAGATATTTGTGTTTAAAAATTTAAAATAGCGGCCATTTTGAAAATACACACTGGGTAATTTTTTTTAAAATAAGCATTGGCTTAATAAAAGTACACACCAAATATGAACTCAATGGAACTACACATTACAGAAATAAAAAAGATTAGGTGTAAAAATCAAAATGGCGGCTAGCGGATTAACAAAACATTTTAGGACATATGTTTATACAAACTTTTTTGTTTTGGCTTGCTGTATAACACGGATAAGTTTGTAAAGGTTGAAGCTGTCAAAGCTCTCACTTTTGTAAAACAGTTCAAAATTACATTATTTTAATTAATTAATTGTTTATTGTAGCCTCGAGTATGTAATAGAGACAGAGGGTCAACCATATAAATAAGGTTGCTTGCTCTATGGGATCTAGTATTGTAGTCAAGGTAACAAATCTTAACTATCACTTCAAGGTTTCATGAGGTTAATTTGTTTTAAAATCATTAAAACACATCTAATAAAAGTCTTTATTTGAACAGTTTTATGTTGTAAATTGTTAACACATAATTTACTACAGTTATATTTACTACTACAAAAATCAGTCTTATAAAAGTTGCTTCTCTTTATATCTATGTTTTTAGATCTAGCTTTATCTAGGGCTAATCCATGAGTAAAGTATTTTGGACTGAGACAGGTCTTCAAAAGCAATAAAAAATATATTTACGAATACAAATACTGGATCTCTATTTATTTTTAAAGTACTGTAGGCTAGTTTTAAATTTTTTTAATATTAGCATTCACTTTGAGTTTTTTAATACACCTCAGAAGATCAAAGTACAAATTAAAGAATAATAATCAATTTTCAAAATAGGATAATAATCGATAACATATTTATATGCTGACTCTCCTAATGTGTTAAATAAAAAAAGACACTAAATAAAATGCAAAGACAGTAAATGTTATCATTATAAATAAAGAGGATTTTTTCAGTAAAGATTTATGCAGAATCTAAATTTCTAAATCTAAAAAATATTTTTCAACTAGATTTACTAAGAACATTAGGAATGGCTTATCGTGCATGTTATAGAAAGATTTATTCTAAAGTTCACTGACTCTAATTCGTAAGTTTACAAGACAAATTCCTAAACATAATTTATTTTGTGAAAATATTTAGTGTTTACTTATGAGATGTTTATTTCCAAATAGTTGTGCACATATAATTGGGATGAAAACAGATGAATGGTTTGAATAGTATATTTTAAAAAACAATTTCAGAAAAATTTACAAAATGGAACAAAGTTTTAATGGCACATGTGGGATGAGTAGTGACAAGCAACAACACAATGCAATGTTTCTTTTGACTAAGCACACAGCCCCCATCTTCGAATAATTATATGTCCCACTCTAAAAAGGAGCGTGGGCAAATCTTTAAAATTTTAGATACCCTGTCCTTTGTAAAATACGATGTTAAACTAAAACTGTTAAAGGTAATAAAGTGGTTGAATCTCACATTAACCGTGTATAGATGTATTTTTATTTATAAGTAATACAATTTACTAAACAAACTTAAAGAAAATTGCACACTTTTTCTGAATTTTATTTTGCATAAGACTTGAAACTTTATGAAAAGACCAATTATAATTTGTTTTATTAATTACCTTACATAAATTTGTTGTGCTGTGTAGTGCCAAAAGTACCTACAATAAAGTGAAAAGTGGCACATCATAACTATAATTCATCTCTAACCTGATTTCTTGGACACATTTTTATCTTTCATACATTTTTTTACTATTCGCTGGAAGGATAGTAGGTAGAAAACACTGACGAGACGAAGTAAACCCATGAGGAATACCTGAAAAGGACATCAAACTTACTTTAAAATTAGGAAACTAACTTAGCAGAAATGTTTTCTGACAATTTGGTTTACAAGGTTATAAGCCTACAAATATTTAAAAGGTTCACAAGGTTCGGCCACTATCCTTATGGGGTTAGTCTTAAAGGGTCTGTGTTTGCTTTCACAATATTCTCTTACACTAAACATATGACAACAAATATTGGCATTTTTTCTTATTTGTCAAAAAATAAAAAGTACTCCTAATATTGTTTTTAAAAGTCATTTATATCGTTTACAATAATTAATTTTGTATAATTCATATAGGGCATTACAATATTAGTTCATGCACTACAATATTCTTCATTCGTAAGGTATTCTTATTAGTGATAAGTGGGCAAAGAAAAGTTTTATTTTATTGCATCTTAACTAATTACTGTACCTTAACATAATCCAATTCTCTCTATTTTCTTACCCAAAATATTGTATCTTTAAATAAAAATCGAAACGTCTAAAATAAATTACAAAAGTTTTTGGCCCATTTTTAGAGCTATTATTTCATTATTCTGTTTAACCTCTCTTTATACTGCACATACAGGAAAATATACAAAAATTCAAGAAAGTTTCTCGCCTTTTCACAAGGAGATTATCTCAATATGCCAAACCACAATAGGCTGACAGAAAACTGAGATTTAACTATCAGTTTCTATAATTGGATTATTTATGAGACAATTTATCACACAGAGAGTTCATTCTGAACCGAAAAAAACTGCTCATACTGTTTTAACAGTTGTTACAGTAGAAGCCCTCCTAACCATGCTTTGTTAGCCCGTCCTTCAGATTAGCTAAACTCCTTCAAAGGAAAAATTTACATCCACCGTTGCAGCCGACTTAATGGAGTAGAACTAGAAATAAATTCTCAAGTTACTACAACTAGAAAACGTACTGACTGTAGATTTTCAACTACTGGTACTTAAAATATGGTCATCATACAATAAGTATGTAAGTTTCTTTTGATTTTCGGTAAAAGTGCACTTTCTTTTTAAATAGATGATTCACAGTCAAAAACCTTAAGTACCGGTATCCAGACTGTCTCATTTAAAACCGATGTTTGCCCACCTTAGTTATAACATTTTTAATTGTTTTAGGACTTTTTATGACAATTGATGTATAGTTATTATTCATTTTAACTGACCCACAGGCTCTTACTGTAGTCCTGGAACAATGAGGCAAATTGTAGTACAGTACAGTGTTTCATCCCAACAGATGTGGTAGACAGCCAGTTCCGATGTCAAACGATTCAGATGAAGATAAATCAGCCGTGAGCCATTGTTTTCATCGTTACGGCGATCAATTATGTTATATTCATTATTACTGAAGTGCTAATACAAGAGATTTTTTACAAAAAGATATTGAAACTTATTATGTACAACAATAAATTTTTAGTGTGAAAATATTAAAACAAATAAAGCATCAAATCCTTAACTAAAACATACAGAATACAGAGTACATACTATAACACGATATTTCAGTACAGTACGGTACAAAAAATATTTGAAAAACTGTAGAGTACTGTACAAAAATAACTGACAAAGGCAAGTAGTGTAGGTGCAGTCACAAAACTGACCTCCGGGAAGTGGATGTTTACTTCAGGTCCCCCCTCCTATCCTATGCACTGCCTACTCAATCACACCATAGAGGCAGATTACAAAGAAGATTCGCAGATGCAAAATGTGATACCTTAGTGTACTGCGAGCATAACGGATAACTCATTGAATATATTAAAACAAAACAAAAATTAAATTTTGAAAGTTGAAAAAATTTAGATTATTAGTTAGGGTGAAGCGGATTTTTAACATCATTGAGATGAATGAACGAGAGTGTACTGTAATCTTTAATTTGATAATATAAGTGTCATTAATACTTGAAAATCACAACAAAGGGCGAAAATAAAAGAACTTTATATGCCATGCATAGCACACAGAAGCAGAATGAACAATGGATTATTCGGTTCACCTGGCTGATTAGGTCCAAGAGAGAGGTGACGGGAGCCATCCCAGCACATGTCGTCACCAGCATGAAACCCTCAAACCCCACCGTACTGAAGAACCTACCAGCCTGCAAAAATGAGACGGATGTGGTAAATTTATATCTTCATCCATACTAAATGTATTTTGAAAACCTACAATGTTTTGTCATTAATTCTAGAAAAACCATAAAACACAGCATTTATGATGAATGCAATGTAATCATAAACTATGGCGACTACTGAAAACTATCGGCATGTCCATAAAGTTACCAGCAAATGAAAAATAACGTAAAGAGTCCTCCTTAATAATTTGAAAGGGGATTCAAAAACGTCTGCTATGAACAGAACATGTGTTTTTATTTTTTACTTAAAAGGAGAGCTAGGTGATAACACTGAGTGAAGAAGACCTAAGAGTAACCACCTGGAGTAGAAATACTATAACAGCATTTTTTTGGTGTTAAATTACTAAATAAAAAATCCACTTGGAGCATTACTAATCTTAAAAAGTATTACATATTGACAGCATAATTTTATTTTACATACCTTATATAGTTAAAAAGCAAGACACTCAATTAATTATTAACAATCTAAGAGTGTGCCGTGTGCCACACACAAACCTAGCATTTGGACTATATAGGCAATGAATTAAGGTTCTAAAAATGCCTACTTGGTTTATATTAGTATGTGTATTGGTTTGATTTTAAACTGAGAGTCTAAAAGAAAGAATATTACCTGTTAATTCAAACTTATAGTGTAACTAACAATGAAAAAATGGCATTCTGTAAGATATTCTTTGGTTCAAATCAAATAGAATTGTGCCAGTAACTAAAAAAAAATTAGTAGTTTGTTCAAAAACGTACTTAAGAAATGATAAATAAAGTAAAAGGTTCTCCAGTCAACGTACATTAGTAACAAGAGCAACTTATAGACCGCCCCTTATCAAAACATAAAAAAATTCCAATAGCATTGATAAACACAAAGTTGAAGAAAATGTGTTTATTAAACAATAGGTAGGCCTATGTATACTTTTTAACAGCCTTGACACCTATACAATAAGGTAAAAACAATAAGGTAAAGGCTAAAGTTTTTGAAGAATATTATATTTTTTAACATTTTTTTGAAGTATGGCAGTAACAAAATGCTAAATAAAAAAGATGAATTTTCAAACAAAATTACATATCAACTATACAAGAGTTTGGGGAATGCTATATCAGATGTGGAGGAAAACAAAAGACCAGGCAGAGATAAGACCTGACCTCTGCAGGCATGAATGGGCTGGAGGGCAGTAGGCCTTCAACTATTGAAGTGTGAGCATGTATAGTCCTCCATCTGTGTAGTGTTTGTGTTTGTAATTATTTATTTTTGTGTTTCGTGTAAAGTTTCTTTAAATTATGACAACCATTTGATGGGCTTTATTTTAAACTAAGAAGAATACTTTTTTAACAATATTTGACAACCACAAGATGGGCTTATGTTTTAACAAGAAGAGGCAGCTGAAGATGTACTGTAATTAGTACAAAACCGGTTCTGCATGAACCTTAAATTTGACACCACTGGCTAAACACGTATGTGTCTATTTATTTATTATAGGTAGGCCTATGTTCTGATTGAGAGAAAATGACGGCAATGAGTAAAGACTATTTGTTAAATTTAACTTGACAGTGCTGTGTTAAAATTTGGTGACGCTAAATGATACAAAAATCTGCCAGGAGCTCCACAAGTCATTCAACTTATGGGTAAACCATTACTATCCTACGGTGTATGATTATTGGTTATGATTAATTATGGTGAATGAATGATTATTAAAAGTCGATTAACTGTAAAATAGGAGCTGGGAGCCTGTCACTTATTTTTCTCATCACCACCCTGCGTTATAATATTAAAAGGTTGAAATTATTGATGATTTTTTTTATAAGGAACTTATTATATTTCATTGACTGATATAGGTTCTAACTTCTAACTATATAAACAATTGAAACACTCAAAGCGGGTGTCTTAATATTGCAATTTTGAAATGGGGTCTTTGCAGGCAAATGGTTTATGCAAACAATATCGGTGAAATAATAACGATAAAATTGAAATTTTCTATCACTGGACTTTCTCCACAACTATTTTTTATAAAAACCAATAGAGACACATAAACTTTCTTTTTAACTTGGAGGATATACTGTACTCACAAGAGCATCGTTGAGCAAATGAGTAGCTACAACATCAGGAGATACAAGGCCAGCGGCTTGGCTGATCAGTTTTGTCTCCAAAGGTTTTGTCTTTTCCTCTTCAGCAAAGCCTGGTGTATCGGTATCGGGTGGTAGACAGACAGTAACCTTCACACCATACGAACGTACCTGCATGAACCATTAAATTTGAGAAAATTGAATATCTTCATTAAGGAATTAGTTTATTTCAGGGTAAGGGGATTCATACATTGTACCCTAAGATGTCTGATATCATTCACTTACCAAAAGTACTGATTAAGATTTTTCGAATGAAAAGTAAAAACTGAGAGGAATATTTGTACTGAATTCAGGGTTGAAATTACTTTTAAAATATATTATGTTAGTGTCAAAAATACAGTAGAAACAAGATAGTTCAAACCTTAGATCAGTGACTACTTTCTAACAATCCAAAAATATCAAAATTAGGCCTAACAATATATTTTACAATGATTTGTGTGGCTCTTATCAAAAACCATTTGAAATTAGAGAATTCCAAATTATACTATGAAAACGCTTTAAAAAAGTAACAAAATAAAAAATAACAATAAACTGAGAAAGCACAAAATTATGTGGTTTTTGTTACTATGTTTGAGTGTTTGAGCACTGCCATAAAAATTCATCTTGCATGAGTTACAAATTAGATTTGCATGAGTCCTAGATCATAGGTTGATCACTATAGGTTGCTAGTAAGCACAAGACATGGGACTTAAAATTTTTGACATGAAAGATAATACCTTTTATAATACACTGCAATAAATGAATTTGGATATTAAAAGAATATATATATATATATAAATTATGCTAAAGAGCTCAACTCTATTCTTGCAGAAAACAAACCTCCATATCCATAGCTTCTGCAAATCCCCTCAGTGCAAACTTGGAAGCGCTGTAAGCAGTGAAGCCGTATATACCAATCATTCCGGCCTGGGACGAAGTGATAACGATGTGCCCATCCCCTCGCTGCTTCATACCGGCCACCACGGCTTTGGTTGGGTACACCGTGCCAAAGTAGTTTAGATCCATCATGTACTGCAATCACAATCATCAGTTTTGTTTTCAAAATCATTGGCTCTATTTTACTACAAATATTATAAACTAGCTGTTGCCGTCATGGCTTCGCCCGTAATTGAATTTATTTTATAGGTAATACAGTACACTCTCGTTCATCGGAACTAATGTGGCGGACGGAAGGTTCGGATGTAAAAAAATTCCGATGAAGCGGAGTCCGTCGTGAGTCATCATTTCCGCCCGTGCGGTGAACTATCGTGATTGTATTCTCTCTTGTTTTTAAGATAACACAAGAGGTTTTATGAAAATAAGGCACTCAAACTTTGAATATGGTAACAATTAATAGATAGGAATAAAAACAACACAGGAAATAAAGATCCAAAATCTTTATTCTCATATTCCACTCATATTCCAGCAGTCAACTGACTTCCATGTAACACAGGTGCAGTCGCGACGCGAGACAGACAGAATGACAGTGACAGTTTGGGAAGCGGTCGAACCGGATGTTCACTTCCTGCCCCTTCCTCTTTCTATTTTTGTGCGAATACTCCACGGCCTTGTAAATCACATCGATGGGTACAGATTATGGAACACGCCTGATGACGTTTGATGCAGAATGTGATACTTCAATGTTGTGCCGATAGAACGAATGGAAATTGAAGGCGCTAAAACGGAAAAATGATTTATTTCGTAAGAAAAAAAAAATTAATAATGTCCAGATTTTCAGTTCTGATGAAGCGGAGTTCCGATGTCGCCGAGTCCGATGAACGAGAGTGTACTGTACAATATTTTTTAAAAGCAACAAAATCTACTTCCTTTAGGCCTACCCTATTGGGAAATTTGCTAAAACTCATATATGGTGATAAACCTATATACCCCATGGATTTTAAGGGTAAATAGAGTACGCTGAGTTGCTGAGTACCGTACGCCGTTCTGTTGCCATGGGAGTATTATTTCATCAGTTGTTATTATTTCATTACTGTATTAGTATTATTTGGCAACCATATTCAGACATGAAAATTTTGTAAGCCAACATATAAAGTAGGCTATATATATTATAAAACATTATTGAGTGCTAAAAAGTTTAAAAAAGATTAAAGGTAAAGTAGATGGAAAATTTTTTTTCAATGCCAGTACTTTACATCAGGCTACTTTACAGCAGTCGAAAAGTTGAATACAAAATTGGGAATATATTAATAGCTTAATTTTTATTTTTAAAATGAAGAATGACACAATCTTGCTTCAGATCTCCTATTGTATTACCTTGAACTCCTCTTCAGTCAAATCTTCTATTTTGCCACAGAAAGACTGCCCAGCACAATTGATCAACATGAAGATAGGACCCGACTCCTCTTCTGCCTCTGCAAAGGCCTTTTCAATTGCTGCAGCATCCTTACTAACATCAACTGCAAATATTTTAATTTTGTAGAAACACTGGGCCTTAATGTTACTTTTTAGTAAAATAGTTGTTAATGAAAACGATAATGACAATTTTCACGAGAATTAGCCTTTACAATGTTTAAGCTCTGATAAATGTTAAAAAGCCTACCCAATATCTGATTGTAGGAATGATACACATAGACCTAATAAACTTTGTAAAAGGTAAGTCTTGATATTTTGACAATTTAACGCAAAGGTGAAGATACATTAACTGGAATCAAGGGCACTAGATTACTTCCATCAAAACCCACTTTTAACATATTTAAAATTCGAGATAAATTGAAAAGAGTGCATAAGAGTGTGTCATCTCATGGATTTTTAAAAACATCCAATACCAATGGTTACTGATTTATTGCTAATGCATTACTATACTTACGTGAAATAGAGGATATCTTTTGTTCTGTTGATATGCATGCGGCAGTGATCTCTTCCTTCGCTGCAGTAAGCTTGTCGATATTTCGAGCAATGATAGTCACATTTGCCCCTTTCGCAGCTGCTTGGATTGCAACACTTTTTCCTATTCCACTTGATCCTCCAGTAACCTGCAATCAGATAACCAATACATTCCACTGTGGTTGGCATAACAATAATATATAATAGGCTCAACCTACAAATAAAATTACAAAACATAATGTGTCCTGGTAGGTACGGTACCATCATTTATAGAATCTATTGTGGCACTAAGTGAGATTAAACACATTGGGAGCATAGAAATAATGTTAATATAATTAATATCGTTTTGCTCGTAAATCAGTATCCTTAAACCTAACCAATAATGTGATAACATAAGCTCTCTTGCATTGGCTCTTGCAAAACACTCTTTGTCAGGCTTGGCGTTCTGACTATTTATCTATCCAGTACATTCTAACTGGCCTCCTGCATGTTAAGGTTAATATAACAAACCTACCTCCTAGAAAAGCAATGGGCCTAGGCCAACATGGTTACAACACAAGACAGCGAGAACACCTAGATATTCCCAGGGCAAGGTTGAGCAGGACACAACACCAGGGTGTCTACTGATATGTGATTTTAGAATTCCAGTATAATTCCAGTATTTCCAGTATATTTTTTTTTTCAAAAATTCCAGTATCACTCACGAACTATTAATTCAAACATGGAGTAAAAATAATGACAATTTATTCATATAATCAATATTGACATAGATTTTTGTATAGAGATAAAACCCTTATGATTATGATTAATAAGTACTTTCCAACAATAACATTTGTTTAATATTTTTTGATAATTTTTTTGTGAAGGCCCTTACTCACTCTATAGCCCTCTGTTCCTACCACTTTGTTTTGCATTTATATAATATGAAAAATAATCATAAAGAACATTTAACTACAAAAAAAATGAAATAGGTTAATACTTAAAAGTAAAAAAGAAGAATATGATTAGAATTTAAGAAAGAAAAATAAATTTTTAGTATAAAATTAAACATTTTCTAGGCTGTATCATTACACAAATGTTTACATTTATTGATTAACTATTTGAGGAGAACTACAAGTTTTCTGATTTTGGTTTTCAAACATACTTAAACAGCAAAATGACTTGAAAAATATTTTTACATTTTTATATACGGATCAAATGAAAAAATCTATATATTATGCATTTTAAAAAATACACATTTAAATAAAATTCTAAAATTCCAGTATCTATATTGAAATTCCAGTATAATTCCAGTATTTCCAGTATGGAAATAAAATTCCAGTATAATTCCAGTATTTCAAGTATTTCCAGTATCAGTAGACACCCTGAACACTCTTATGCAGTGGCTCCCTGAAGCTTTACTTACAACAGCTAATTTAAGAATCTTGCTGAGAAAAAATTGAAAAACACACTGGTGGAGTTTTTTAAGAAGAGGCCATATACTCTGAAATAAATAGGCTACAGTATATATAAATTCTGTGAAAGAATTTACACTAGGCCCTATCCAATTTACACACTAATTGACGCTATCAATCCCCCAGTGGGGGCAAAAGATGAAGAGGATGGTAATGGTAATGGTTTCCTTACTAATTTATTTCTACTTAAATTTTGTGGTTATAAGAGGTTTTACAACATTACATCAATGCTTTTTTCCCCCGTCTGAATTAACTATTTACTGTAATCAAATGGCTTATCTACTGTTTGTATTATTTTTTAGAAGGTTCGAAACTGTTAATAACTTATATTTTGTTATTTCGTGGTCATCTCTGCCAGTGGAATTTTCGTAACATTGCGAAAGAAGCAGACCAACTCGGGTATTTTTACTATCTAAAGTCAACCTGCTTAGATAACATCATTAGCATTTTAAAACAAGCAATTCATCAATTAATTTACCATTTTTGAGAAATGGCAACTGGGTCTGAAATTGAATCGTCAAGAATCAACCCCCCCTGAGCACATTTCCTCAGGATATCCTAAACAGATATCTCATCTAGGCTATAAAAACAAACTTTAGAAAACCACCTTGAAACCTAGTGCACTTAACTTAAGGTTCTGGTGGGATTTTCAAGTTAGGCCTATATACAGAATTCTGGGTGATCAAAGTCCAGGTTTGCGGGACTCTACTGTATTATATTTTTATTCTTTACGGTATGATCTTTTATTTGTGATGGTATTAAAAATATCAATTTGTTTTTATTGGCTATACATCACTAAATAATAACTACAGTAGACTCCCTCTTATCCGGCCATCTCGGGACCAGGCCGTGGCCGGATAATGAATTGGCCGGTTAAACCGATGTTCATTTAAGATCGCCAACCTACAATTTTATATGGTCTGAATATAATTATCACTTGAAAAACAACTTTAAATACATTACTGTATATGATTTATAGCCAACATCCGACACCCATGAAATCCACAACAAACCTAAACTAATAATAATTTGTTTCATTGTGGTCTTCTGGATGGTAGGTTCAAACGCATTGACTTCCGATGGCATTCGTTTCCGTCCAGGACGTTAAATTTTAATTGTTTTGAGAAGGTCAGTATGAAATGACTTTGAATTGAATGATACAGTAGATAAGAAAACTACATTTCCGGCAGAACACGGCCGGTTAAAGCGATGTTGAAATAAAAAATGGCCGGTTAAAAAGATGTTATTTTTGTGTCAGGGTAGGCCGGTTAAAGCGGAGACCGGTTAAAAGGTGGCCGGTTAAGAGGGAGTCTACTGTAAAATTGTTTTATTATTTAGTGATGTGTAGTCAATAAAAACAAATTGATATGTTATATTTTTATGTTACGCTATTTGATTTTCATTTAAATAGATTTTAAATTACCTAGTTTAAAATGAGAGTAAAATTAAGTTCATATTGAAACCTAACATGCATTTAGGCCTAATCTGTTTGCAAATAACTAGCCTATAAACATTACAAATATGATATTTTAAATGTACAAAATTCTTCAAGACATCTGATCAGAGCAACACGAAAGAGCTCGTCTTGAATAGAAACATACGTTTTTTTGCACTTAGTATTTTAGAGTGCCGTAACCTATGTTAGGCTACAGTACTGACTCATTACTACAATTATTAAAATATTGTAAGCTTTGATATTTGTGATGGATTGATACTCAAGTATTTGTCGATAGGCCCTACTTCTATTTTAGACAACTAAAAATTACTGTAGCTGAGAAAAATTGTTTCTAGGCCTACTCACCACAACATGTTGACCATTGAAAGAGGTGCTTTTCAGTGATGATTTAAATTTCAAGAAGTAAAACAGCAAAAACACAAATAGAACTAAAATAGCTGTTAAAATAGGACCATAAAAACTTAAAACAAAAAGAGTAAACATATCTACTTTCTCTTCCATTTTTCACCAGGAACAGGCTACAGAAGTTTTGATTGAGGTTAACTAATAACTAATAGGCTCTAATAAATAAACTTATACTAGACAAATCGCTGCCGTCCTAATCAAGATCAAGAAAACTAAACTTTTAACAAATTACTTGAAACCATCATGAACGGTATGGACTTCAATAACAATAACTAACTGGAGGGAGGGAGAGTAGTGTGTTTGTTGTCTTGTTGTTGACCAGTTGACAGTTGTTTAACCACAGTCCAGTCCCAAGGTGACTGTAGGCCAGGGCCAGGTGAGCCACATCCCATAAGAGCAATGGTGTCACTTTCTTTTTTTTTCTTTTTGCTTTGAGAGCGGGACCTGCTTGAACTACTGCATGGGTCCGTTCGTTCGGTTAATCTTGATTTTTTACTTCCACTTTTATTTAACACAATGTTTTCTCTTGAAGGCCTTTCCCTTTAAATGTTTGTTTCACTGATTTTTTTGTATTTTTCATCAATTAATTCACTTCCTGCGTGGCTGACATTCATGGGAGGTATCTGTAATTAAAAACAGAGGGGGATTTGGGTTAGTCTTAAACACTGTATGTAGACTTTTTTGTAGGCAATAATTTTAACTTAAATTTTTGTTTGTGTGAATGTTAGTCACAATAAAGATTTGGAAATATCTAATAGGAGGGTAATTTGGAAGATATAGGATTTCAGGATTAGGTTGATGGTACATAAGGACAAGAGGTCTTCACGCCAGAGGTCCATCAGGCGACTTCCTAACCCGAAAGAGAGTGAGACCTTGGAATTGAAGCACCTGGGATTGGGTTACATTCATGTTTGTTTAAGTCATGTTTGAGAGTGTTTGTGTGTGTGATTTTTTTGTTTTTTGTGTATTTTGTGTTTTTTTTTTTTTGTTTTTGTGTTTTTTTTTTTTTTTTTTTTTTTTTTTTGAGGGGATTTTCTCTTTTTTCTATATAAGTCGACCTATTTGATTCAAGTATCTTACGATTTCTACTAATGTGCTCAAATCATTTGTCCTTAGTATTTCCCTGAGTAAAAAGGGCGGTTTCCTCTTTTCGGCAAACAGTTGTTTATACATGTCGTTCCTAAAACTCTCAAAGGCTGGACAGTCAAAGACCAAGTGTTGAAAGTTTTCAACTGTATTCATAGTGCACCTGAGACACTTGGGAGATAGTGCTACTTTAATCCTATATAATGTTTCATTAACCAATCCATGTCCGAATCTTAATCTAATAATAGTGATTATGTCTGGTCTTGGAATGTTGCATGTATTGTACCAGGGGAGCTTAGGGTAGTCGCCTTGAATACTTTTGTACCATCTCGCTTTATTTGCGACATCCATGGATGTCGCCACAGAGGTTTTGTCGGTTAAGAATGTGTTAAAAAAACCAAAATATTACTCTTTGTTACCTGCAAGTGTTGCCAACACTACAGCAAACAACAATCGTTCTTCGTTCTCGTTTGAATTGGGAATTTTTTGTCTCAACAATTACTAAAATAAGGAATTTCAAAGCAAAATAGAGTAGAAATTATGGTTTTAGTTTTACCTTGATTGATAATTTGTAATTTGGTCATTACCTAATGGTGTGTTATCAACTAATAATCCAAATTTAAAATAAATATCGTACCCATGGCAAGACTGCTTCATTCTCTTTTTCAATCAGCTGTGTAATGTGTGTGCTCGGTAATCAGATGTGTAAATATTATAACGTAACTTGACTTCCGTTTTAGTTTAGACGCTTCATATCCGGAACACAAAAAAAACTATTCGGCTGACCTGGGAACATAGATATATACTATACACCTGGATCGGTAACTGAAATGGCGGAATAGCGGTAAAAACGAGCCGGCTTCCCCCACCACTAGCCAGTATTGCCGCCGCCGCGCCGCGCTGAATATCAGCTGACATGATTGTTGACGGTGCGACAGCGACAGCTGCAATCTTGTTTGTTTACATTCTTTTAAATGTAATAATTATGATGATGAAAGATGGTTCTGTACTGTGCAACTTTTGGATGTATTATTGCACATTCCTAATGCTGAAATTTATCATTTCATAGGTAAGAAATACAAAAAAAAATACAGTATTACTGTAGTTTATTTATTTAATTTATTTATTTATTTAAACTAAAGTACATAATTACTCGCACAGGGTTGGCAACACTGACCACGAATACTGGCTAGTGGTGGGGGTAACGGCTCGTTTTCGCAACACGGAGTTACCGATCCAGGTGTATAGTATATATCTATGCCTGGGAAGAAGTTATGCTTCTTCCTTTACAGACCTTGGTCCAGTCCAGTGTTTCCACTTTGGCCGTACCACTTTCCCCTCCGAAAATCGAAATATCCCCTTTTCCCCCCTCAGTCAAGCAAAATATTCCCCTTATATTTCACAACTGTTATTTTTATACATTTTCAGAAAAAGTTAATACTAAAAATTTACCTTAGGTATACATATTTCCATTACTTACTGAGATATTACCAATATTACAAAGTCTAAAGACAGTACATTGTATTTCTTGGGGTTCCAATGGTAATCTTATGGAAAATAACTAACTATAATACATTCACTTATTATTGTTTTTGGGTGAAACTTGGTGTTTAGCTTCATTTGGTTGAGGTCCATCTATCTGTCGTAAAAATCTTGGTTTTTGTATTTATTATGGCAGAAAACCTGCATACTATTTTCCCCATGTTAACCATATGGGGAATAGGCAAACTCTTTTATTTATCGACCGATATTAATGCAACCATTAACTATTGATACTATAGTATCTAAAGTCAATGATGCAGCTTCCCCTCAGGGGCAGTGGGCTTTCCACTGTACGGGTGTTTCTTGGCGACCCCGAGGTACCTGAGCCAAGCTGTGAGACCCTCCTCACAGTTCTTCCCGAGCTAAGGCCTTTCTTCTCATCTTTCAGGTCTTAGCTCACCGTCTTTATTCTTTCCTGAGCTAACCTTGCTCACCTTCTTGTTTTCGACCCCGAATCAAGGGTGTCTTTCCACCTTCTTTCGACCGGCGCATGCTGGGGGGTCCTGGGAGTGTCCCTGTTGTGTTGCAGGGACTGATGTGTGCCTCGCACTGCCGATGGTCTCCTCCAGTGTGTCGTCAGAAGCCAGCCGCTTCGGACCTTAGTCAGGGAGTGCGGCATGGATGCAGGGATCGGACTCTGCATTGCCACGGTGCGACCCCCAGCACGTCCGGCACATTTTGTGTATCGGTGCTGGGCAAACGGAGGTTCGGGCCCCGGAGTCCCGGGGTAGGGGTGTCTTATCTCCTACGGGGGGTAGACCTCCGAGGGTGTACCCGCTCCCGGCCGATGAAGGGCCGCCTCTTGCCGCACGATGCGCTGGTTACAAAACAGTATGGATTGTCAACTGCAAAACACGAATCTTGGAAAGGAGAACGAACAGGCTGCTTTTAGGCGCAGCTCACTTGTGCAGAGGTCTCCGACCTCAAAGACTGGGACGCCGACGGTTGGAATTAAAACCTCCCCTCCGCCGGCCCCGTTCAAGGCTGCTGGTGTCGCTGGATCATCGGCCGTAACAGGAAAGGAGAAAGATGAGGTTGATCTTGGTATGGGTGTGACCGAGCCGGTAACACCTCTAGCCAGGATGCAAGGAATCCCTCCCAGGAAGAGCCCTCTTCGTGCGGCATTCGAGCTGCAAATGCTTCGGCAGCAGCAGGACGACGCCCACGAGGAGGAAGACTCATGTCTGAAGAAGATGAAAGTTCTTTTGAAGGAGATGGCCAAGGTCCTCCTAATTCAAAAGAACATAAACAAGGCGATAAAAGAGGGGATCCCGAAACTCGAAGATGCTCTAGAAGAAATCGAGGAATGCCGGAAAATCAGGCTAAAGGCAGTGAAGCAGGAGCGCGATGTCACGAACCGAGTCATCTCTGCTTCACCTCAAGCTCATCTGGCTGAGTCCCAGACTCAAGCCAGAAAGCGAAAGAAGAGGCAGAGCGGTTCTTCGCCGGGAAGCCCTGAGCTTATTGAGGTGGACTCAGTGCCGAGACCGGTTTTTGTCACTGCGGCATCGCAGACATCTCCTGTCCAGGCTACTGAATCCGCCCCGGGCGCTGCCGTGATTCCAGCGGCTACTCCTGCAGAGGTTCCTGCTCCGGCGGCTAATCCTGCCTTGGCAGCAAACTCTGCCTCAACACCTTTGGGGGGCTGGAAGACGCGCCTGTCTAAGAAAGAAAGGAGGAGGCAGAAGCAAGCGGAGGCAGCTTCGAAAAGTGCGTCGAGGGTGGAGCGGACGCAAGTCTCAAACCCGGTTGGGGAGGCCTCTGGCAAGTCTGTCAGAAAGCCTAAACAACCCAGGCCTAAGAAGCCCAGGACGGAGGCAATCTTGATCAAGCCCTTAGGGGGGCGATCTTTTGCCGATGTTCTGGGTCAGATTAGATCGCAGGCCAAACCGGAAGAGACCGACACCGTTATCAAGTCTATTCGGCGAACCCAGAACGGGGATGTCCTCCTCGAACTGGGGAAGTCGAGTGACAAGATCGGTTTTGCCGCTTCCCTCAAGACTGCACTTGGGGACAAAGGCTCCATCAAGGCCCTAGAACCGAAGTGTTCGGTCGAGATTCGGGACCTTGATGTCCTCTCCACCGAAGATGAGGTGACCCGTGCGATCCAGGTGGCACTCCCGGAGATACCGGCCGATGGAGTGAGGGTATGGCTGACAAAGCCTAACCGAAGTCAACTCCGGATGGCTGTTGCTGAGATGAGCGAAAAGCACGCCAATAAGCTGCTTAGCCTTCAGCACCTCAGAGTTGGTTGGGTTAGTTGCAGGCTCAAACGGAGGGTGGTAGTTTCGAGATGCTTTCGCTGTCTCGGTTTCGGCCACTCCTCCCGAAACTGTAAAGGGCCCGACAGGAGTGCCAACTGCTTCCAGTGTGGAAGCCAAGGCCACAAACGTAAGGAATGTTCCTCGAGCCCCTCCTGCTTCCTCTGCAAGGATTCAGGCTCCAGTGCCCTCGGTCACTTACCCGGGTCTGGTCAGTGCGGTGCCTTCAGAGCCGCACTTGAACAGGCAAAAGGCAGCGGCCGGTAATTCGCATCCTCCAGGCCAACCTTCATAGATCCTGGGGAGCTGATAACCTTCTAGATCAGCTCGCCCGAGAACTTGGTGCTGACGCGCTCCTTATCAGTGAACAGTATCGGGACAGAGACCCAAACATTTGGATCTCGGACAGCCTCGGTACTGCTGCATTTTGGGCACGTAATACACGAGATGTTTTGGTGCGGAGTCACGGGCGCGGCCGAGGATTCGTCTGGGTTCGGTGTAGGGACGTGACTATCTTCAGTTGCTACCTCACACCCAACGAGGCCGTCCAGGACTTCCGCGACAAGATAGATAGCCTAGAGGAGTGCGTTCTTGGCACCACCGGGCATGTCGTCGTTGGTGGCGATTTCAACGCCAGGGCCGTCGAGTGGGGAATGCCCTCTACCAGCTCCCGGGGGAAATACATCCTGGATTTCATCGCCAGGGCCGGTCTTGTCGTCCTCAACCAGGGCGACACACCTACTTTTCGGCGCCCCGGGCAGAGAGGCACGATCCCCGACGTCACCTTTGCGTCTGAGTCGCTCCTTCCGAGGATCTCAGGCTGGAGGGTTGTGGAGGACTACACGGGTAGCGACCACCAATACATCGTTTTTGACCTGCATGATCAGGCAAATCGTCGAGTTTCCGCATTTCGGGAAGGGCCACGCCGGTGGAACACCAACAAACTGGACGTGGTCAAGTTCACCGAAGTCATCTCTCGGGGAGCACAGGGGAATCCTGGTGAGGCTGGGGCCGAGGCACTAGTAACATCCACGATGGAACTGATCGTCTCGGCCTGCGACCAGTCTATGCCGCGAAGGAAACCCCGACGCGACAAACAACCCGTTTACTGGTGGACTGAAGAGATTGCGGAACTCAGAAGAACATGTTTAAGAACTAGACGAGCCGCCACAAGAGCGAGAATTCCCGCAGACAGAGTTCGTAAGTCGGAGGCCTATAAAGCTGCGAGAAAATCTCTCCGCCAGGCGATAAACAGGAGCAAGGCGAATAGCTGGAGGAGACTTCGTGACGACGTTGACTCCGACCCGTGGGGCCTGGGTTACAAACTTGTAACACAGAAACTCGGCGCCCGCTCTCCACCTTCCATCATGGAGGGCGCCACCATGGGGAGGATCGTCGCTGCGTTGTTTCCTGAACATCCACAGCGACCGCTGGTTGACTTCGGACGGGTAGAGGACGTTCCACTCTTCACTTTCGAGGAGCTGGAAACCTCCGTTCTCTCCCTGAAGAGCAACAAGGCTCCTGGCCCGGACGGGATTCCCAGTGAGGCTTTAAAGAAAGTATTTTCAATTAACGCTGACTTGTTGTTGAGAATGTACAATGCCTGTTTGGTAGAAGGGGTGTTTCCGGCTCCCTGGAAAACAGCCAGGCTTGTACTGATCAGCAAGGGCAAAGGTGATCCCGAACTGCCGTCGTCCCACAGGCCTCTCTGCATGTTGGACACGGCTGGGAAGCTGTTCGAGAAGCTGATCCGTTCCCGCCTGACTTCTGCCGTGGAAGCTGCCGGGGACTTATGCCCCCGTCAGTACGGCTTCAGAAAGGGACGGTCAACGATCGACGCTGTCACCGAAGTTCAGAGAGCTGTGGAGAGAGCCGAGAGCCACAACCATTTCTCCCGCCGAGTAGTGCTTCTTGTTACGCTTGATGTCAAGAATGCCTTCAACTCGGCGAGGTGGGTCGATATGTTGGATGCGCTTCGCAACACCTTTCGTATTCCTGCATATCTGTTGCGGCTCATCGAGGATTATCTACGCTCTCGAAGCCTGATCTATGACACAAGGGACGGAACGCGGACGATGGAAGTCACTTCTGGTGCCGCACAAGGTTCAATACTCGGCCCGGATCTCTGGAACGTTGCCTATGACAGCCTCCTGAGGTCCGAGATGCCTGAGGAAACCACTTTGGTTGGGTACGCCGATGACGTCGCAGCTCTCATTGCTGCACGCAACGTTGAGCTGGCCCAACTAAAGTTGAACCGAGTTATGCGGGTTGTCAACAACTGGATGTCCGATCACGGTCTCTCGCTTGCTCTTAGTAAGACGGAGATCGTGATTCTCACGAAGAAGAGGATCGACACCGTCGTCCCGTTTAGAGTGGGAAGGGAGGTGGTCACATCAACTCGTGCCGCCAAATACCTTGGGGTTATGGTGGACACCAAGTTAAGCTGGAGGGATCAGATCTTCCGTACGGCGGACAAGGCCGCTAAGGTAGTTACTCACCTTAGTAGGCTGATGGCCAATGTCGGGGGTCCCCGATCCAGCAGAAGACGTCTGTTGATGTCCGCGGTCCAGTCCGTGCTCCTTTACGGGGCAGAGGTGTGGGCAGGCGCTCTAGATAAGGAGTGCTACAGGTTGCGACTCGCCCGGGTTCAGCGTCAAGCCGCGCTCAGGGTGTGTTCCGCCTACCGGACAGTGTCCGAGCCTGCCGTCCTGGTGGTCGCCGGAGTCATCCCTGTCAAGCTCTTGGCAGGGGAGAGGAAAGCGATTTATCAGAGTCAAGGCGAGATCGGCAAGGACACGGCAAGAACAGAAGAGCGCTCCCGAAGCACTCCTTCCAGCAGTGGCAACACAGCTGGGAGCACGACACCCGAGGACGATGGACTGCGCGACTTATCAAGCAGGTCCAACCATGGGTGGAACGGCGGCATGGGGAGGTGGACTACTACCTGACCCAATTTTTGACAGGTCACGGCTATTTTCGGTCGTACCTGAACCGGATGGGAAAGACCGGTTCACCGGACTGCATTTATTGCCCGGGTGTTCCCGACGATGCGGAACACACATTCTTCCGATGTCCCCGTTGGGAAGGGCCCCGCCTGGAGGCCACACAAATATTTGGTGCATTTTCGGTGGACTCGGTCTGCCAAAAGATTTTGGAGGATGAGGGCAACTGGGATTGTTTGTCACAGTTCGTCCGGGGCATCCTCCTGGAAAAGAAAACCGATCTGGACCGCGAAGTGGCCCAGATCCCTTGATAGAGCGGCTGGATAAGGAGCGAGCCCGACGGGCGTAAGCCAAATTTAGGCCTAGCCTGACGTAATGTGATAAACAATTCCAGGTTAGATTCCTAAAGAGTAGAGGAGGTTTTTTAGTGGGTAAACCCGTTTTTTAGGGGAGCCCCACACTACAGGCTGGCCACCTGTGTGCGTAATGCATTTTTCCGCCTCTCCCTCAAAAAAAAAAAAAAAAAAAAAAAAAAAAATGATGCAGCTTAAGCTTCATATGGTCAGATATATATCAAATTTTATATGCTAAAAAATACCTAATTTCAGTGCTCCCCATGACAGCATACTTGCATACTCATTCCTATAGTGTTTATGTTGAGAATACAAAATCTCAAATTCCTTTGGAAATTCGCTGAGTACGCATGTGTGCTGCGACGTTCAGCGTTGCCAATTCGAGGGTATTTTCGAGGGTAATCCTTTTTGCTATTAAAAGGATAATTTTACTGAAATTGTCAAGTTTGACTCAGATATGAGAATTTTCGGGAATAGGTTAAAATCCGAAATAGATTTAATACAGGAGTGATTAATATTACTTGAAAGCTAATACCAATTAAACAGCTTATACGCTTATATTAATCACCCCTGTGTGTTAACAACTTAGATGGTGGGTAAATTTAGCGATTTTCTGGTATTTTGGCACTTTTGAGGGTATTTGAGGGTAATTTTGGCAAGGACCGAGGGTAATTTGATGAAAAGTGATTGGCAACGCTGGCGACGTTGGTATTTTTCTTATAAATTACCATATTGGTATGAAGTTTAAATAGTCCCAGTTTAAATCAGGATAACATCACATATTAAACTCTGAGGCCTTTTCGTTATTGTTGAAACTATTATTTTTTGGTAGAGCGAGAGGTACTGTACGAGAATGTAAACTTTTTCTCCGTACTTTTTTAAAGGTTGAATTTACATACTTATTTCAAGTTAGTATGTAAAGTCAATGGTCATATTAAAAATTTATTTAACGCTGAATTTGAAATTGACTGTAGTCAATGACGAACATCTCGCTAGAGATCGTTGATAAACCATTGATTTTAATAATAAAACTTAATATCTAACAAAAAATACTTAATAATATTTATATAAATATATATTATTCTGCTTTGAGGTGAAAAGAAAAGAAGTATAACTACTAACTGTCACTATTAAACACTGTCTGCTACACTGTCTTGTACCTCTTGTTTCTGTTTGTTGTTTACCTGTATTAATTCATATTTTGTTCTTATGCGACTTGTCAAGATAACAATAATTCTTTAAATTTTACCTCGAACACCCGTAAGTTGCCTTGGAAGTAATTTGTTTTTTATTAAACTTAACTTATATACCTATGGTTATTGGAGCTTAGGCCTCCTCTAAATTTAAGTTGTACATATACTTTAGAAGTTGTTCCTAAGACCTCAATATTTTCTTGGATTGTTATTTTGCCTTCAAGGTTATCATTTAATTTCAGAAACATAAAGTTTCAGTTTGCTGTTTAATTTGTTTTTAATATTGAAGAACTTGTTATTTTATGTTCTATTAAAGAAGGCTTTAAGTTACTAGGTTTCAAGGGCGAAACTTCATTATCCGTCTCCACCCTTCTTATTGATGTGGAAATTTTGATATTGCGATTGAAATTGAGCTATGGAAACAATCAAATCAACGACGATACTGAGAAAAGATATGTATCATAATAATAATCTAACCTAACAGTGTAACTGTAAACCTCCGTCACTTTAATTGACAGCGATGTTTATAACAACAAAATCAATGTGTTTGGAAACATTTAAAACGCATATTCCCTCAATACATTAGAAAAAAAAATACCTTTCTGATTTGTATTTGGCAGCATTTGTGTGACGCCATTTTAGATCTAACGAAGTCTGCTTCTTCTCACAATTTGAATTTAGATACAGCTACACAACAAACTTGGTTAGTTTATTTTGTGTTGTTCTTTGTTACAGGTTACCGTACATTAGCTACAATTTTTACTTTTTTCAGTTACTTGTTTGAATATATACGGTAGGGCCTATTTGTTTTAGTGTCAAAAGGTTTATTTCATTATATTAGAACGAGAAACTAGTGATAAAATCGTAATCATATCGTGTAATTGTATCATCGATATAATAGCAATATTATCACAATATCGAAATTTCCACAGATAACGAAGTTTCGCCGTTTCAAGATTCAAGATTTATTTGCCTTTAAATATTTACAATAAATACAATTGGCAATGTCACAAACAAAGGTACAGGTGATCAGCACTTAAGTTAGCATTGGTTTTTGGTAGGCCTGATCAATTAATCAGTTTTTTGGCCCACCCATTTGAAAAACGTAAGAACTTGTTTTTTCTCAATTACTTATTATAAAAATGTGCAAAATGCAGAAAAAAGTCACTTGCCACACAAACTCAAAAATGTATGCTTATGATAAAAATAAGTTGATTTGTATTTTTTTTAAATAGGCTACCTTATAATGGGAAGAAATTTTTGTGAAATCATGCCCAATGTCACCTCCGCCATTGTAGATAGGCCTATTTCTTAGCCAAACACTGTCACTTTGTGCACTCTGAACCCCAACAAAATTGGTGGGACAGGGAAATGAACTACACCGAACTGAGCAAAACAACCTCTCCCTGCAATGGCTAAGCCCAACTGAACCAATATGTTTCATGCGCAAGAGCTACACAATGTAACTTTGGCTGCCGCCTGCGCTGCTGTCGCACTACGTTAATAATTAATGTACTTACCACCCCACACTCAACATGTTAGTCAACAATCCTATAGGCTTAACTATTTAGGTTTTCCTGGTCATAGAAATTGTAGTAGCAGAAAATAGAAATTCATATGTAGTCTTAAGCACCTTCCTTACCCTACTTTGTGCGCAAGTCAAGGAGGATGTGCGGGGCCGCCGAGAGGGGGGGGGGGCAAATGTGGCAGATAGCCCCAGGCCTCAGGTGAAAGGGAGCCGGCTACATCTAACATTGTGGTAAATCTTGAGTTTAGTTACGACCATCGGAAATTGGAATTTTTTGTCGGAAATTTCACACTGATTCCGAAAATTATAGTTTTCCTTTGGAAAAGCTCGGAAACCCCCGGAAAATCGGAAAAACCAGAAAATGTATATATTGATTTAATAGGCTTAAACAAACTAATAGTGAATAAAAAAAAACCGTTTATAAATCAAATAAAACCACACTGAAAATTACAAGACCACTAACAATGAGTCAAATTGGTTGTGATCAGCTTAACATCCCGGTTTAATTAGAATATCCACTTGACATATTTCAGAATGAAAAAGACCATTTTTTCCGAGGATCAGCGACAAAAAAGTGGTATTTATCTCGATATGGGGGGGGCGATTTTTTAAAGTACTTTTTTATAATGAGTATTAAAACTAAAGTTTTTTAAAATAAACAAATCATAAGCTGTACAGATAAGGATTTACCAACAATTTCCCCAAACTGTTGGTCAACAAACACAATGACTCTCTCTATTCATTTCTCTAAGGTTGGCGAAATCGAGAAGGCTGGTTGCTATGGAAATGGGCGAGCTGTAAATGGTGTGCACTATGTCGTTCGCGGAAGCGGCGGAAGTCGATGCCAAAGTGTTGACTCACTTGCCCATGTGTGTTTTTATTTTATGAAACAACCCCAAAAACAGACACATTAAGTGGTTTGTGATTTTGTCTGGAAAGTAGCATTTTTCATAGGCAATCAAATTTCACAAAACAGAAATCTGTGCGATAACCTCAAGAAGTTCAGTATGTGAGTTGGGCCTAGATTCAAGGTTTCTGTGGTTCAAAACCAGACAATTATTGAATTTTGTTCTAAAAGCTGACAATATTGAAAATATTGTATTAAAACCATCCACAAAAAATGAACTATAAAGATTCCTGTGTCCCTGATGATTGATGAAACACCAAAACAGACGGAACAATCAAATACAGTAGTATATGTAAGTTTTAGTCTAAGGATGCTGTGCCTTCCTATTCACATTGTCAAAGATCGTGACACCCGCACATTTCTCTTTTAAAAGGGGACCTCCGGTTAAAAAAAAAATTTTGTATGAAGGTGTAAGATCAGGTATATTTTCATGAGTTTGCAAACCAGTGTGTTTGCCGTTCGGGTTATGGGAACAGGGTTTTCAATGGTTTTCCAAAGTGTTAAAAAATGGGTTTTTCTGGACCTCAATTTTCAAAATTCTATATTTTAACTTAAACCATTGAAAATCCTTACTGTTTAATACATCTAAAGCGGGGATAATTGTTAACTATTTAACGGGGATGTTGGGATGTTTGTTACGCTTTCATGCAAAGCTACGCTACGAATCATCATGAAACTTTGTACACATATTCTGGGAGGTACTAGAAGTAACATAGGATACTTTTTATTTTAAAAGAATTATTATTTAGGAAAGGTTAAAAAAATTGTTTTATAAAGAAATTTGAAATCGGTTTTACCTTTTTAGCGAATTTCCCATAGGGAATAAGCTATTACCTTGGGTCTCATGGTAAGACCTAAGTCCGGGACCATGTTACTTTTTCGTTTTGAGGTGCCCAGAGACCAAAAATAATAGTCATTAAAATTTATATATATATATATATATTTATATATGTGTATATATATATATATATATATATATATATATATATATGTGTGTGTGTGTGTGTGTGTCCCTAGACACGATAACTCTCGTAAAAACGGTCCGATCGACACCAAATTTGGTAGAGATGTGTAATCCTACGTTTATTCGGATGAGTTCGTAAACCAGACGTATCGACCCACCAGAAGGGGTAGTTTTGGGGGGTTTTGTACCCCAAAAATGTTTTTTTTGCATTTTTCATATGTAATTTTAAAACATTTTAAATTTTTATTTTTACCATTGGATTTAGCTCAAAAACACACAATTTAGTATTTTGAAGCTTTGCTCTAGGCCTATCTCCATTGGTTACCGAGATATTCAAAAGTCTAAAGACAGTACATTGTATTTTTGGGCTCCAATGTTTATCTTATGGAGAGTAACGATAAGTTAATATTACACTTATCAACCAATATTTTTAGATGAAACTTGGTATTTAGCTTCATTTGGTTAAGATTCATCCATTTATGGTAAGAAATCTTGGTTTTTGTGCTTATCATGGCAGCAAACCTGCATACTCTTTCCCCATGTTATTCATATGGAAAATAGGCATATTTATGGACAGATGTAGATGAAACTTAGTGTATGGCTTCATATGGTCAAAATAATTTTTTTTTATGCTAAAAACCTACTTTTAGTGTTCCCCATGGCAGCATACCTGCATACTCTTTCCCTATATTTTTCTAAGGAGAATAGACATTTATTTCCCTATTTATGAGCACGTTATGAAATTTGTTTACAGGTTTAGCTGGTCAAAATTAATATTACTAATTTGGAAATTCGCTGAGTACGCAGGTCTGCTGCGACGGGGGGTATTTTATTGGTTGCTAAGAAAATAATTAGATGAAAATTTCCAATAACGAGCTAAACTTGATGGCGGTAAGCATGACGGCGAGTGAGCGTAGCGAACAAGCTAAACCTGGTGGTGGGCGAGCGTAACGGTGAGTGAGCGTACCGAGCGAGCTAATAGCTATAAAAAAGAAACAATGAAGTATTTTTTTCTAAATTCAATGTTATATTTTAAAAAAAATCATCTTCAATAGACAAAACACATTTTTACATATTACAAATGATAATGTACTAATTTAATTTTACCTTAGAAAAAAAGTTTATTCTTTAACTTGGCTTGACATACTGCAGAGAAAATCCAAAAATATTTTTCCCTATGTTATTCTTATGGGAAATCCACAAAACCCTGTATCTCGTTTATTTATTGATATAACTTGTTAAAGTTTTGTACATTCAGTACAAGGTTTACCTGCTCATTTACTTACAATACTCCAGCTAACCTACATACTTACCTCTATGGAGTTTATGGGGGAAATTTAAAATTCCTGAATATTGATAGAATTAGATATTGAGGCCTACCTTATCTAACCATTACATTATCTAACAACTCCCATTTCTTAAACATCATCCATGGCAGCTAACCTACATACTCATTCCTATCCTATAATTAGGGAATCCAATCCCAGGGCATATTTCCAATCTCAGGATTACGGGATTATTCTAAAATGTCAAATATATATATATATATATTGGGACTAGTACCAGGATTTTACGCAACGCCAGTAATGGGCACAACTTAATCCTAGAAACTGTAGTAAGAGATTAAAATATGATTTATTGACAATATTATTAACAATTTACTAACAATAGCAAACATAAAAAATTTAAAATTACGTTTCAATATTGTTTTGCTTAGTCTTATACTGCACTAAAAAAATCGAATGGTAAATAAAAAGTAATACATCAATAGGATTAAACAACAAAAAAGTTATGTATTGCTTTATACTGACAAAGTCTTATTTCTATAATTTATACGACATATAAAAACCATATATAAGTTAAAGCAAAATTGAAGGAATAATAAGATTAAATTTTACTCTTAACAAGTAAATACATCTTGAAATAACTACACTAATTAGAAAGGAAAAACTATCTCAGTTAACGAATTGTCACTTTTCCTGCATTTCTTTTGAATTTGATGGGTTTGGACCGCTTCCCGAAAAAGCATTTATGTGTACTTTGTACAAATTTCCATAACAAAATGCCTTTGGCGTAGATATGAGCAAAATAAATTTGGAGGGGGGGGTGGAAGAGGGGGGCCTGTCAAGCCTCATCTCCAGGCTCTGGGCGGACCTGGTACTTGCCTATTTCAGTATATAGATTTGAAAGTTGGTTTAATTAAGTTAAATAGGCTACATACATTTTTATTTTACACTTTTTTAATTAAAACTGTAGTCCTACAAACTTTTTTATTATGAATTTGTTGTTTTTATTTCAGGTAAATTATGGTGTGTGTTCCTTGTTTCATTGTTCCTGTTCTGCTGATTCTTTGGCGATTTATCATCTGGCCTTTGATACGGCCACTGTATGTTCGCTGGTATGGCACGGCTGAAGATAAGAAAACCCTCAATGGTACAGTTGACAAACTTGATAAACTTGGGGAAGATGGTTGTCCATTTGGATGTCCTTTGAAACCCAAAGACCAGACTGTATCAGAGAAGAAAATATCATAATGCGCTTTCCCTACATTCCATTATTGGCATTAATTGTTGGTTATTTTTTCTGTTTATATCATTGAGTAATTTAAACTTTCACACTATTTGTTGTAATTGTAAATATAAATCAATTAAATGTTTACTTACCACTAAGATTGGGCAAACTTTTTAAAATGACCTATACCCCTTTTTAGAAGTTATGACAAAGAGGAGACTAAATATGGAGTGCCTTTTAGATATATGTTTTGTTTTGTGGGGAGACAAAACAATAATCAGTACAGTTATTAATTTTAATTTTATACTAAAATCTGCATACATTCAGTCATAGTTGTTTATAACTGGTACACAAACTTAATTTTATTTCAACAATTGAAGGCTACTTTAATATTTTTTAAATTAATATTTATTATTCACACTGGATATATATGTTGATGGCATTTACACATTCATTTAACAGCTTTCAGTTCCACTTCAAAAACGAGCGTGCTATTAGGAGGTATCTTGGGTGGAAATCCCCTTGCACCATACCTGCAAAAATCTCAGGATTAATAAACATAATAGTTTACCTAAGAAATAACTTAGCTTAAGTTACTTAAAAAGGCTCTTAGGTTTGCACATTTTCAGTTTCAAGATCTTGTTATGCTGTTAGCATTGTCAAAGCTAACTCTAAATCGCAAGTTTATAGTATAAAGGAATCCAACTCACGCCATATTGGGAGGACAAGTGATCACTCTCTTTCCTCCCACTTTCATGCCGACTAGCCCAACATCCCATCCATCAATCACTTCTCCTCTGCCCAGACGGAACGTCAATCCCAAACCGCTGGTCATAGCATCAAACAGTTCATTGTTCGCTTTCAGCCTCCCGCTGTAGTAGACTGTGACCTAAAACAACCATCTAAGAGTAAACTTATTGATTTACAAAATAATTTTCTAGTGAAATCAACCAGTCTGGTTGATAACCAGTCTACTGTTAGTTTGATGAGTAGAAAAATACCAATGGGCTCTATGAATAGAAAAATAACAATTAGTTCTTGAGTAGAAAAATTACAATGGTCTATGAAGGTTTTAATATAACAATTAATTGAAGGATAGGGATTGGGGGAGCCACAATCTCAAGCATGGGACAGCACACTCTGGTCCATCCGACTCGGAAAATTGCTTCATTGGAACTGATAATCTGAACTCATTCAAAACAAAATAATTAATTTTTTAGTTTCAGTGCCTTCAATTTGTTATTTGTTGCCCGCAATACACAAATGCATCGCATTTTGCATCCCCTGGCCCTCCTTCATATAGTAAACCCAGATTTTGATAACCCACAGTTCTGGATAACTCCGAAAGCCTGCCAGAGAGGTAATATAGTGCACTTGAGCTCAAAGCGCTAAGCACCATGGCACTGTGTGTTTTAACAAATGAGGTTGAAGTTTTTAGTTTTTGTATTATGTACATTATGTAATTATGTAATAGTACCTGGGGCCGAGCATTTGCTCAGTAAATTCAAACATGTAGTAATATCAGTTACACATAGTGCGCTAAAATAGCCAGTGCAAAAAGGCATATTTCTTGTTCAAAACGAGCTTGTTCGCTTCCCTCACTCGCCTTTCAAACTGTGTCAATGTAGGCCTACGGGTGCTGCACTCTGGTGTACATTTGTTGAAACACTTTGTTGGAATCTGTAACACGTGGATTCTAATTATTTAGCTAGCAGCTGTTTTCATAATTTTTACTAATGTTTTAAAAATAAAATGCAATTATACAAATTGAGTAGTCTAGTTGTTTTTTTACATGACTCTTCTCTATCCAAATTTTTGTAATCAGCAGTATGAAGTATGATTAAAAAAGTTATAAATTATTTCTATCATACGGTATTTCCCATTTAATAATTTAGTAACTGGCTGCTATGCAAAACCACATGTTTAGACTGAAACACATGGTCTGCACTTTGACAGTTGAGTCAGCAGCTGTTATCATTATTATGTTAACTTTCGGAAGAAATTAAAAATCTCAAAATCAACAGACAAAGTTGTAGTTTTTAACATTATCAAAAACTCTGTTTATATCTTAAAAACCATCTATATGGTAATAATTTTTGTAAAAATAAATTAAAATTATATGTATTACACTGTGTCTACCAGGCAAACCATATATGCATGGTCAGTAACAGTTTCTGTTTTCTCTCTTTTTTTTGATTTTTAATTCCATAAGACCAATGTGCGGTCTAGACTCTACCGCCGCCAGGATTGCGGCGTTGTTAACTGTTTTTCGTATGTCTGTGTTCGTGTCCGTCGTGTCGTTCGTTCTGTGTGATATTTGTCCGTGTTTATTTATTAAACTTTTTATTATTTTGACGACCTTCATATGAAGAGAATTCACTTCTTTGTACCAGCCCGATGGTGACTCCGACGTGAGAGTCCAAACTAGTTGCTGTCGCAACAAAAGGATTACCATTAATCAGGTATTTACACCATTAATTGTATTCATTGGTAATACGGAGGCTAACATTCCATCATGAAAATACATGAATTCATCTATAGGGCTTTTTTGACAAGAATATTGTTGTATATAGATTCATGACTCAAAGATCGAACTCTGTAAAATAATAACCGTTTTATTTTGGAAACGAGGTTTAATTTATAGGCTTACACACCTTTAAGTATTTCCAATTTGGAATCTGTAATTCAGTATCTATAGTCAATGGTATTTATTTTCGGCTTCTCTTTTAGAAAATTCCAGCCACAAAACCACCTATAAATCTTCCACGGTCAAGGAACAAACTGGATACATAGTTAAAACATGGGAATTGCATTTTGTACGACTTTTTCAAAACATTTACTTGACGAAATGTTTTTCTTATGAAAAAAAAAAAATAGTTTTATTGATGGTTTTACTCAATAATTCTAGTATTTTTAACATTCTGATTAATTAAACTACCATTGTTTTACCCAAGTATAGTTTTTCACCCTCCATAACGGTTTCCCACTTGTACATCTGAAAATAATGTACAATCGCAAACACAACTACAAACCATTCTCATTTGCAATGCACTAACTGGCTACATGGTTAAAACATGGGACTTACATTTCAAAGACAATCTCAAAGACAATTTTTTTGTTATCAGATCAGGTGATTGCTCCAATGCTTTTCTTATGGTGAAAAATAATTTTTATTAAGGATTTTACAAAAGATTCCCGAGTGTTTTGAATTAATTTTAAAATTAATGTTTTGATTAATTAAACTGCCACTTTTTGTACCCAAGAACACTTATTTGCCTTCCGGAAAGGTTTTCTGCTTGTATATTTGGAAATAACTTTCAAGCACAAACCCCACTACAAACCTTTCTCGTTTAACATACTAGGATTATAATTTTTTTGTTGCATAGGCTATATCTTTGTTACTAGCTTCAGGGGTGTATTTACATATGGGCTAGATGGGCTATAGCCCAGGGCGGCAGAATTTGGGGGGTGGCAAATTTGGAAAAATCGGCAATTGTTTTAGGCCTCAAAATTAAAAACTAAAATGTTTGGAGGCGGAAAATTTATACGGAAATTATTATACAGAAAATTTGAGAACCGAAAGTGACTGTTTTCAAAGCGAGATCACAATATCTTAGCACAAGGTGTCATTCAAGAGCTTTAAAGGGGAAGTGGGAGCACTCTGCACTACGTTGATTTGTCACGGTAGCGATCCACGCGTCAGCGCTAACCACTGCCGAGCTGCGCCACCGCAGTGCATTCAGAACGGGTGGTTTGAGGGTATTTTACTATAGGTTATTTGGCAGTGGTAATTATTAATAGAGTATTAGCAATCATCGAATGAGAGAGGCACCAATAAGTAGAAGATAATTAATTGTATTTTTTAGTGGCTTTCTCCATTTCTACACAATTTTTTTATTTGATAGGGAATGGTCCGGCCCTAGCACTGGTTTTTTTGTCATTCGTTATCTTATACTCTAAAACAAGCTCCGTTTGTACGCGGTCAAACTTTTTTTTGCTCCAAGGATTTTTTTATTGAATATGGGGTTTTTGGCCACCAGGAATCGATTAGAGTTGGTCCTATGGCTGGGAAAAATCCGGTTTTCGCGCTAGAGCCCTTCAAAGATCCCATGTTATCCTTATGGAGATTTTATTAATTGAACAAAAATCAGCTGATAACTGTAGATATAAACTATACCAAAGTGAAGCACCCTTTAGTCTGGCGAGTGAGCGAAGCGAACGAGCTTTGTGTGAGAAACGAAAGTAGTAATTTTACCGAGCATAAGCTCGGTCCCCCTGGTACTAAGATTCATATGTTAATTAACTATTTACTCATTCTACATGATTTGTTCATTGGAACTTTTAAATGTTAATTGGCAAATTGGCATTGAGTATTAAAACGAGTAATTTTTTTAATGACCATTTATACTATCAAACAGATTCTTTGGTATTTAATATATGATAAAATAATTCAAAAATAATTTTTTATTAAGATTTTTTGTTAGTTTAACTTTTACTTCATATTGAGTTAAGTGCCCATAATTTGAACAAATTGGGATCGGCCCTTGTCCGAATTATTGACTCTTCGAAGTTTAACGGGAAAAACACATAACTAGCCATAATTTAATGCGTAATATTGCACTTTATCTATACTTCATTTTCAATCCTACTGTAGTAGGCCTCCTTTAAGGTTTTGTATCTTGACTAAAATTAAAATCACTTTGCCAACTTTGTATTGCTACACCCAGACGTGTCTAACCAACCTCAAAAAATCTACTGGGAACGAAGGTCACAGTACTCCGCCCTATTCCACCGGCCGTGAATGCACGCGCCTATATATGCTAGTTTTCGACTGTTGGCAACGGCACTTGTTATTGTGTCTTGGACTGATCAAAGAACCGTGAAACCTCTAATGGCCATGCTTTGAGTCACACTTTGGTAGTTCTTGCATCCCAACGCAAAAGCTTTGAATTCATTTTTATTTTTTTATTTTAAGTTCCTTATAATCACTATTTTTTGCTTTTTGTGTCCCTAAGCGTTAAAATGGCATGGGAATTGAGACAATAATTGTGGATATAAATTAAGACATTATGGTGGGAGGAGGTGGCAGCACTTTTTGAATAGCCCAAGGGCGGCAAATTTCTAAATCCGCCTCTGACTAGCTTACCTGGCATGCTTTGTAATGCTAACTTGAGAAACTTTTTGCCCTTCAGGTGAGCTCGTTTGCTACGCTCACACGCCGTCAGATTCAGCCCGTTCGCTGCGCTTACTCCCTGACAGGTTTATCTCCTACAATTTTTAACCAGTTTTTAGGTTTTTGATGTTAATGGATAGAGGATGAGAATAGGCTGCCAGCGGCCTGTTTAAAAAAAAGTGATAGGATTGACAATTCCGACAATTTGACACATTTGTCATAACAATTTATTATTTGTAAATTATACTATTCGACAGGTGACAATTTTAAAATTGTAAACTGTCACATGTTTTATATATCTTTTAAACAAATTGACAATTTTCACAAAAACACATGTCAAGAATTGAGTGTCAGAAACATTAATCTGACAAATTTGTCAAAACTTTGACATATTTGTAAAAACTTTGACATATTTGTAAAAAATATTTGACACAAAATTGTAAATTTTATAACTATGAAACAACAATTTGTAGAATTTTAGATATGTCAAATGTACCTGTCACCTATCATACCTGTCACTTTTTATGAAACAGACCCCAGGGCTGCACCCTAAAGGCTTTCAAAGTTTCAAGATGTTAATCATATGGAAGAAGAGTAATGGATTGAATAATTGTATTTTTACAGCTGTTGTTATATCAAATGCCAGCAATATACAGGACGAACAGATGTTTCATTGTAATTGGTTCCTGATTAACTGACAAAATTTTGGTCGAATTCTGACCAGTGGGGCAATCTCTAGTTAGAAGTTTAAAATCTTATTTTCTGAAGATGTTTTGTATTAGTTGCTGAATATATTGAATAGTATAACTATAATGGTCATCTGATGATGGCTCACAGTAGACTCTGCTTCATTAAAAAAAACTGCCAACCACCACATTAGTTTTAATGAAAGAGAGTGTAGTGTATGCAATTTCATCTGTCTGAGAGTTTTAGTCAAGAGCAGGGCCGCCGAGAGGGGGGGGCAATTGCCCAGGGGCCCGGGCCCCACAAGGGCGCGAGCCGGGACCGAAAAGAAGAAAAAAATTACTAAAACCATTAATGCATTGAATAAATCTGTAAGGATAAGGAACAAACGAGCAAGAAAAAGAACGAATGTAAAATGCGTTTAAAGCTCCGGTCTACCCGAGCCCGAATGCCGACTCGCGGCCGCGGCCGTGGCGCTAGGCGAGTTTTATTGATGCAGAGGTTTACGGGAATCGTGTTTTAAAAATAACTAATTAATATAGAGATTGGCTCTTATTTTTTTTCTAAAAGTACAAAGACGGATCTTATCTTCTGTGTTTTTAGAATTTTTAAATACAATTTCTTATTTCAGTTATAACTGTCTAAAATCATCTGTTTTTCTCTAGTGGCAAGTTTTATAGATGTAGAGGTTTACGTTGATCGTGTTTTAAAACTAACCAATTAAGATAGAGATTGGCTCTTAACTTTTTCTAAAAGTAAAAAAAGTATCTCGTCGGCTATCTTTTTCGAATTTTTAAATAAAATGTCTAGTTTTAGCTATAACTGACTAAAATTAGGGCCTATCTGTTTTTCTCGATGCAAATGCAAGGGTTATTTTAGAATCCGGTTATCTTCTGCTAAATGCAGCCTAGAACTATAACTAAGGTGTCATATTAAAGAAGAATAACGGTGCTAAATTTCCTTAGCTACAGTTTTTATAATCCCACTTTGGTAGTTTCATCAAAACTAATAGAAAACTTCAGTTAAAAATCGAGAAAAACAGATGATTTTAGACAGTTATGGCTGAAATTAGAAATTTTACTTTAAAAATCTAAAAAGATAGCCGACGAGGTTCTTTTTTCTACTTTTAGTAAACGTTAACAGCCAATCTCCATCTTAAGTGGTTAGTTTTAAAACACGATCCCCATAAACCTCTGCATCTATAAAACTACAAAAAGTTAAAACTAACCCCGTTGTATCCAAATGTTTAAATTGCGCTTCGGCTATTCATGACTCTTCCCGCATCAATAGCTGGAGCTGAGCGGTCATTTAGTGCTCTGAAAAGGATTAGGCCTAAGAGTTTCAGTCGTTCAATGATGGGGCAACTATACGACTGTGTGGCCTAACTCAACTTGCTATGGAATCAGATCTTGCCCTTGCCCGTACCTTAGATTTTAGGGATATAATTGAAGAATTCGCCAGCAGAAGAGCTCGAAAGAATCTCATGATGTAAATATTTTTTATATTTACTCCAGTGTATATATTAATCCATTTTCAATGTCTTAGTTATGATTGTTTACGCCCTATTTGCTATAACTTAATAACATCTAGGTAGGCCTATGTCAAAATATATTTCGTATACGTAGGAAGGTTATGTTGTTGTTGTTGTTTTTTTTTTTTCACGCGGAGAGGGGGCCCGAAATCTATATTGCCCAGGGGCCCAGGATTTCTCTCGGCGGCCCTGGTCAAGAGGGTGTTTTTGAGCTCGCTTCTAGGTTGTACTGTTCAGCTTTCGTAACTTTTGTTGTGTTATTGGAATTGGGTTTAATCTGAAAAGGTGTCTTGCTAGCCTTGCTAACGGTTAGCGTCTTGGACTTCAGTTCAAGAGGTCACGGGCTCGATCCCCGGGATGCCTACTGACTTAGAGGGGTTTGGACAGTTTCCCTAAAAACGTTTTGTACTCTCCTACAAAAAGCCACTGGCAATAATACGAAAAAAAGAGCACATCACCTAGTTGTGCCTCGGGGTTTCAAGAGGTAGGTAGATAAGCACATTTTTTTATAGTACCAGGGGGACCGAGCTTAAGCTCGGTAAAATTATTACTTTCGTTTCTCACACAAAGCTCGTTCGCTCCGCTCACTCGCCAGGCGGAAGGTTTGCTGCACATTCGTATGATTTTCCTAAAACCACAGGTTAAAGATGTAACACATTGGTTTATTTTATCTACAGTTATCAGCTGATTTTTGTTCAGTTAAAAAATTTCCATAAGGATAACATGGGATCTTTGAAGGGCTCTAGCGCCAAAATCGGATTTTTCCCAGCTATGGGACCAGCTCCAATCGATTTCTGGTGGCCAAAACCCCCAGTACACTCTCGTTCATCGGACTCGGCGAAATCGGAACTCTGCTTCATCGGAACTGAAAATCTGGATATTATTAATTTTTTTTCTTACGAAATAAATAATTTTTCCGTTTTAGCGCCTTCAATTTCCATTCGTTCTATCCGCACAACAGTAAAGTATTACATTTTGCATCAAAAATCATTAGGCGTTTTCCATAATCTGTATCCATCGATGTGATTTACGAGGCCGTGGAGTATTCACACAAAAATAGAATGAGGAAGGGGGCAGGAAGTGAACGCTTCCTCCGCGTCGACCGCTTCCCAAACTGTCATTCAGTCTGTCTCGCGTCACGACTGCACCTGTGTTACGTGGAAGTCAGTTGACTGCTGGAATATGAGAATAAAGATTTTGGATCTTTACTTCCTGCGTTGTTTTTATTCCTTTAGGTTCATTGTTACCATGTTCAAAGTTTGAGTGCCTTATTTTCATAAAATCTCTTGTGTTATTTTAAAAACAATAGTGAATACAATCACAATAGGCCACCGTGCGGGCGGAAATGATGACTCATTACGGACTCCGCTTTATCGGAATTTTTTGACATCCGAACCGGCCGTCCGCCACATTAGTTCCGATGAACGAGAGTGTACTGTATTCCAAAATTTGAAGGAAATCGTCGGAGCCGTTTTTGAGATAATTGTGCAAGCAAGCAAGCAAGCAAACAAGCAAACATTGCTCGTATAAGAGTATAGGATATCTCTAAATTTAGTCACAGAAAATAGGATGATTGAAACCCTGTTTAATGTGAAGACTGAAAACCAAGAGGCTCTGGGCTTTAAGCCAAAAAATGATGCTCTGTAAAATAAAAATCATCAATCCTTCCAGATTTTGTTTTGGATTATTCTGTAATGAAAAAGAAAATATGTTTTAGAAAGTTAAAACATAAAAATGTTCTCTCTTTATTAAGCAATTTTTAATATATAAAATAAGGGATTTTGTAATTACTAGCATAAAAAATTTAAGTGTTTAGGCCTACCGTTTTCCCACTTTTAGCAGATGCACCATTACCAAGTGCAACATCAATGACCGTTACCCCTCCTTGAAGTGATTTCTTTTTGGAGCTTGCTTCTTGGCTGTACTGTTCAGCTTTCGTAACTTTTGTTGTGTCTTTGGAATAGTGTTTAATCTGAAAAGTCAAAGAAGTAGGTATAAAAAATAATGAAACCTACAAGCAGGGCCGGCGCTAGCACTTTTGCCGCCCTAGGCAAAGGTTACAATTCCCGCCTCCCTCACCCTACCCATACCCTCGTTAAAACATGTACTCGATGTCAGATTGTGATGACACGTCGCTTTGTGTGATATAATATTTTTCACGTTCACAGTTACTATCCCAGATAGCAAGGAAGCTGGAATCAAGCCTTGACTTTTCCTCGATTTTTAATTGAATTTAATCATCTACCTAATCGATACCGATTCGAAAGCACCAAAAAGTGAAAGAAGGCTTGAACTTACCTCTCCCTTCAATTGCAATGTAAGCCTTGAATTTGATTATTTAACTAAACTCAATTCACGTTTACGAATCGAACTCAAATTGATACCGATTCACGGCACGACGTCCCGACCAATCACAAGCCGTCCAACGCTGTCCCACAATGCAGTGCGCGGCTCCCGAGGATCGATTTCTCATCGATTTTGTATAGATTTTTCGGGACGAGACGGGCCAACGGCATTACTTTCTTACCAGACTCCGAAGTTATCGGATGTGTATTTTACTGTTCCGATTTTTCAGTAAGTTTTTTGTCTTGTGTTTATTCAAGCCTTTATAAATTTTTTATCCTCTTCAAATCTCTTTAAGTCTTTGTTCTTCTGCAGCTGATATTACACATTAAAGTGGAATTACAAATCAGATAGAAGGGCAGTCATTTAAGGAATTCCTGATAAAAATCATAAACTTAGCTAACTCTTGTGAATTTGGTTCACTGAAGGATAGCTTATAAGACAAAATAGTTATTGGAGTACACGATGAAAAACTAAGGGAAAAAATTAACAAAGTCATTGTTATAAGACATTGGAGTGATATCATCAGCATATAAATATGACAGAGTTCAAACACAAGGGTAAGTCATTTATCGCTATTAGGAACAAGAGGGAACCAAGGACAGAGCCCTGTGGGACCCCACAGTAACTTGTGCAAACTTTCGACCATTCACCCCCAGTGTAAACTGCCTCACCACCTGTGTTCCCTGTCTTCGGTTTGATTGGTAAGATTGGAAAAGATTTAAAGCTGAGTTTTTATCCCATAAAATTCCAGCTTTTTAAATTTTTATTTTCAGCTTGACATTGGAAACTCAATTCAACCACGAATTCTATAAAAATGTCATAATTAAATTTATTTTTTAAGACATTTTATAACATGTTGCACGATTTTGTTGGAAGTACCGGTAGTGAATGCGCTATATGAAACTGTACCCCATCTTATACTAAAACCATTCTATAATTTTATGATTACATTATATTTTGTTTACTATGCATACATAACTTACAAAATTTAAGTTAGGCCTATTGTCCCATAAATATACTTCTGGTGTAATTCGAGAGGCCAAAGACGTAACTCTAACTCTATTGCACTTGCAAATTAGACTGGAATTAGAAATGAGATCTCGTAAAAGATTTAATCGCTTTAAAGGTTGAATGTAAAACATTCCTTACAAATGTATAAAATGGATTAGAAATAATCACTAACGTTGTCTAAGGAGTTTGTGTCAGTGACACTGACACTAGTGTCAGTCAGTCAATTAATTCGTAGGTTATGTTTTTGTTTTTCCCTGACCCTAGTCACAGCTTTGAGAGAGGAGTAGGGGTAGTGCTGCTCAAGATGACTTGACGCCAGGGCCAGTTGAGCTGAGCTACATCCTATAAGAGCAATGGTGTCACTTTCTGCGACATCCGTGGATGTCGCCATAGAGGTTTTGTTGGTTTAAAAAGTGTTAAAAAACCAACATTTTACTCTTTGTTACGTGCAAGTGTTGCCAACGCTGCAGGAACCAACAATCGTTCTCGTTTGCGATGGGGATTTTTTTGTCTCAACTATTACTAAATAAGGAATTTCAGAGCAAACTAGGTTAGAATTTATGGTTTTATATTTAAGTTGATTGCTAATTGTTAATTTGGTCATTACCTTGGTTTGTTATTAAATAATAATCCGAATGTAAAGTAGAGTAATATGGTGTCGTTAAATATCGTACTCGTGGCAAGGCTGTTTGATTCTCTTTTTCAATCAGCTGTGTAATGGTAAATGGTATAACGTAACTTGACTTCCGTTTTAGTTTTGACAACTCATATCCGGAACACAAAAAAAGCTATTCAGCTGACCTTAGAAAGAAGTTATGCTTCGTCCTTTACAGACCTTGGGTCTGTAGAGTGAAAACATAGAAATATTACAAGTTAATGTCGTCCCAGAGTTAAAGTGTGATGAATCTGAGTCAAAACACTGAAATACTACAAGTCGATGTCGTCCCAGAGTTAAAGTGTAGTGACCTTGAGTAAAAACACAGAAATATCAAACCCATGTCAGTCCAGAGTTAAAGTGTAGTGACCTTGAGCCAAAAACTTGTAAAACACTTACATGTACAGAGACGGAGAACAGCGAGGCGCACGAAGGTTGGAGACATACTGGCGGAGCGGCGTTGCGCAGCCTAGGGACTCGATTATGGTGGGGGTATTACCAACACTTTAGAATACAACTGTAGTGGGTGACCTTGAGGGTGACCTTGTACCCCCCCTCCCGAAAAGTTTTGCGAACCCCCCCCCCGAGATTTTTTTTCGAATTTTGACCTTGACCAAAAATTTTTTTTGCTCCGGACGAAAAGTGCCCCCCCTCCCCCTCCCCCACCCCCTCCCGCACCCCCGTTTTTTCGGATTTTGACCTTGACCAAAAATTTTTTTGCTCCGGACGAAAAGTGCCCCCCCACCCCCTCCCCCACCCCCTCCTCCGGTACCCTGGGCGTGGTCGCCCCGGTGGGGAGGGGATATAAGGCCCGGTCACAGCCGGTTCGCAGTCCGTTCCCGCACGTTGAACGTGAACGATCGGGAACGGATCGCCATGGCTTCACTAAACAGTGAAAGGCGCCTTCTCTGTTTAGCGAAGTCTACCGTCATTTAAGACATGTCCTTTAGTTTTAAGATATTGCGCTTGCTTACTGGTATTGGGAATTGTTTTATATTTGAGTGTTTTACTTGTACCCTATGTATCCTGTGTGTCTTGTTTGTCTTTTATGTCATATGTGTTTGATGTGTATATGCTTGTTCTAGCACTTACCATGTTGAGCTCAACCTATTCTGTAAGTGTGTTATATTTATTTAATGTGTATACGCTTGTTTTAGCACTCCCCTTTGAGCTTTTTTCACAGCTCAAATTAAATTGTAAAGTTAGGGAACGGGAGTAGGCCCCCGTGTGAAATCATTTTATACCAACGTTAGTATGGCTCCTCTCAGGCATGCGATTGTGCGGATGGGAAATGGGAGTCGGGCCGTTTGTATGCTGGCATGAGGGTAATTGAGTCGGCGGCCTCTGCACTCGGTCCGAGGACATAAGCCACTACACTAGGGTGTCCTCAAAGTTTGTTTCCCTTCTGGAAACTCAAAATTATGTAAATGAATCTTTGTTAGCTATTTGTTTTTGATGTCCCCAAGGCCCCCGAACATTCGTGGTTCGCCAGGATGTACGGGGGCCTAATTTTTTAATGTTGGTGTGGCCTGTGTGTACGCTGGCATGAGGGTATAATTGAGTCGGCGGCCTCTGCACTCGGACCGAGGACATAAGCCACTATAGGGTGTCCTCAAAGTCTGTTTCCTTTTTGGAAACTCAAAATTATGTAAATAAATCTCTGTTAGCGATTTGAAAGTTTAATGTAGTAGCAATGCAGTAAATGTTTTAAAGCCTTGCGTGGCCAAAGTCAAACAACATTGGAATGTTTGGTGTTGTCCATAGTTGTGCCTTTTCGGAGGCTACAGCGATGGCAACTTAAATGCCCCACACCCCCATAGGGGGTTTGGGGCTTAATTTTTAAGGTTTTTCGTGACCTTGAACTAAATATATTAAAGTTTTCTCAAAATTTTTAACAGTTAGGCATTATTAACACAAGTTTGGTGTTGGCACCCCTGTGAGGAGAGGTCCCCCCCCTTCTGGACTTAGAATATTTTCGTAGATGTAAACGAAGTACCTCTAAGTTTGAGCCAACACTTAGAAAATTTACTGTTGGTATATTGGTATAACAGTTCGATGTTTCGCTAGAGTTAAAGTCAGCTGACCTAGAGGTTGAAGTAGAGGGTGACCTTGGACTGAGACAAGAAGTGATCGTGTGGGTACGAATAAAACCCGCAATGGTTGCAGTACAGACTGCATTTCTTATTAAAACCATCACAGGTTGTAAAAAAAAACATGAATATTTCGTGACACCAGCCATAATACTACAAGTTTTATGAATATTAGAGTGCAGTCAGTATTCCAGAAACACTTTATGAAATAAATGTGTTTAAAACCTGATTTTTTACAATTTATTGAATATAAACCGTATTTATTTAACTTAACGCTTGTTGATATATTTATTTAAAGTGTTTGTTTAAGTCAATCTTAATCCAATGTTTTCCAACGGTGACCTTGACTTATAGTCCACTTTTCCCCCCACTCCTCCGTTGCCGGTATAAAAGGGCGCGGCCAAGTGTGCTGCTCATTATTGCGTGGACATTCACCGAGTTCACACTCAAAGCCAAACTGTAAAATGGCCCTTTGTGATATTTAATTTAAGTCTCACTACACTTTAACTCTGGGACGACATCGACTTGTAGTATTTCAGTGTTTTGACTCAGGCTCATCACACTTTAACTCTGGGACGACATTAACTTGTAATATTTCTATGTTTTCACTCAAGGTCACCACACTTAAACTCTGGCAAAAAGAGAGTAAATTTTTCTAAGTGTTGACTCAAACCTGAAGATTCTTTGGATACATCTTTAAAGACAATCCTAAAGTCCCAAGTTTACAGTCAACCTCAAGGTCATCACACTTTAACTCTGGGACGATATCAACTTGTAGTATTTCAGTGTTTTGACTCAAGGTCACCACACTTTAACTCTGGAACAACTTCCCAGATAGCAAGGAAGCTTGAATCAAGCCTTGACTTTCCCTCGATTTTTAATTGCAGCGTAAGCCTTGAATTTGAGCATCTATTCGAGTCCGATTCGAAATAACCAAAGATAATCAAGGCTTGAATTTGTTTCTCCCTTTAATGTCAATGTAAGCCTTGAATTTAATCATCTAATCGATTCCGATTCGAAAGCACCAAAAAGTTAAAGAAGGCTTGAACTTACCTCTCCCTTCAGTTGCCATGTAAGCCTTGAATTTGATTATCCAACTAAACTCAATTCGCGTTTACGAATCGAACTCGAATCGATACCGATTCACGGCACGACGTCCCGACCAATCACAAGCCGTCCAGCGCTGTCCCACAATGCAGTGCGCGGCTCCCGAGGATCGATTTCTCTTCGATTTTGTATAGATTTTTCGGGACGAGACGGGCCAACGCCATTACTTTCTTACCAGACTCCGAAGTTATCGGATGTGTATTTTACTATTCCGATTTTTCAGTAAGTTTTTTGTCTTGTGTTTATTCAAGCCTTTAAATTTTTTATCCTCTTCAAATCTCTTTAAGTCTTTTTGTTCTTCTGCAGCTGATATTACACTTTAAAGTGGAATAATACATTACGTGGTTAGTGTGTAATTTATTTAGTTTAGTTTAAAACAGAAATTAGTTAAGTACAAATTAATTAGATTAACTACTTAAGTAGGGGGAGTATCTCGATTTTTAAATTATTTGTAGGCCTAATTTATGAAATTGAGCTAGGCATATTCAGTAAGTTTATTCCATATTCTCAGTAAAATTTAAAAGTAATTTTTTTATAAGTTCTTTTTTTAGTAAATTTTTGATTATGTACTCAGAAACTCCGTTTTAAAACCCCCGATTTAAAAGGTATGAAATGTATATATGACTCAAACACATACATACCTTTTAAAACGGTGGTTTTAAAACGGGGGTTCTGAGTACATAATCAAAAGTTAACTAAACAAAGAACTTATAAAAAAATTACTTTTAAATTTTACTGAGAATATGGAATAAACTTACATATGCCTAACTCAATTTCACAAATAGGCCTACAAATAATTTAAAAATCGAGATACTCCCCCTACTTAAGTAGTTAATCTAATTAATCCTATTATATTAAACGAGAAAGTTTTGTAGTGGGGTTTGTGGTTGGAAATTATTTTGCGAAGTACAAGCCGGAGACCGTTCCGGATGGAAAATAACTATTCTTGTGTACAAAATAATGGTAGTTTAATTCATCAAAACACTCAAAACGCTCGAAATATTTAGTAAAATCGTTAATAAAAATCATTTTTCTCCATAAGAAAAGCATTGGAGCGATCACCTGATTATAAAATTTTTTTTCCGAAACGTAAGTCCCATGTTTTAACCATGTAGCCAGTTTGTGTATTAAAAACGAGAAAATTTCTTAGTTGTGTTGGGGGCTGGTAGTACAGTAAAATTAGGGTTTTAGATCGGCAACTAATGTGCATTCCCAAAAATTTGACAAGAGCTTCTTTTAAGCACTTTAATTAAAGATCCGATGAGTCCCCAAAAAATAAAGTTGTTTTTCACCTATAAAACTACTTTTCAAAATGGTGGTTTTTGGTAATGGGATACATTTTGAAAAATTTAGTATTTATTTTTCTTTTACACCTGCATTTCTCAATATAATGTTGTGACACCGCCACCGATAATTTTTTAATGGGAAGTACTTCATTATGACCGGTCGTTAATTTTTGGCCGCCATCTTGGATCCGCCATATTGGATGAAAGTTATTTTTTTGTAATATAAAGATAGTGTTGTGACACATCATTTCAAAGTTCATTTTTACGCTGACTACAATGCCGCAATCCGTTTTTGAAAATCTTGGTTCGTTTTAAAGATACACTCAATTAAAAATTCAACCCTATGAATTTCTTTTGGACATTTCGAACTTTAAATTAATTTTGCATTATTTTTCTTTTATATATAGTTCTAATTGAGGAATTCTTTTCATTGTGACTTTAAAATACTCAGTAATATTCCTGGCATTAATTAAAGCTATTCTTCATTCCATTTGGAGGATATTGAGACGAGTTATATCCTTCTATTTAATAGAAACTTCAATTTTTTTTAAATTAGCTTTTAGTTAAAGATTAATATCTCAAGTTCTAAGTAAGACACAAAGTTAGTTCTGGTCTTAAAACAACTAGTACATCATTGTCTTTAATTTGAGTTATTGACCATTGAAATTCGTTGGATATTAAGTGGCTTATAACTGTCTAATCAACATAAAATTTATTGGTACCTGAAATTCGTCTTCAGTTAAAGACGTACAACTCAAGTTGTAAATGCGATTCAAGGTTCGTTTTGGTCTTAAATTACACGGTACATTATTGGCTTTAATTCCATATATTGATTGTTAAAATTGGACACGTTTAAGATGTGATATTATACACTTTTCAACAAAAAATATTTCCATTTCTGAAATTTGGGTAAAGTTTAAAATTTACAAACCGTTTCAAACTAAGCCAATTCGAACGAACAAAAACTCTAAAGAAGCCCATCGATCCACTGAGTGATCTGATACCAAAATTAACAACCTATCTCAATTAGAACAGGATATATGAGGAAAAATAAGCAATAAATATGTTCAAAATTTGAAACGTCCATAAGAAATGTATGGAGAAGGATTTTTATTTCCGTATATCTTTGAAACGGAAAAATATTTTCAAAAACTGATTGCGGCATTGTAATGAGCGAAAAAATCTACTCTGAAATGATGTGTCACAACACTATCTTTACATTAGAAAAAAACAACTTGTATCCAATATGGCGGATCCAAGATGGCGGCCAAAAAATAAAGACCGTTAAAAATAAAGTATTTAGTACCCAACAATTATTGGAGTTTTTCCCACAACATAATATTGAGGCAATGCACGTAAAAAATGAAAAAGGGAAGCTTTTTTCCAAACTTATTTCATTACAAAAGAACCGCCATTTTGAAAAGTGATTTTATAGGTGTATAACAACTTTATTTTTTGGGGACTCATCAAATCTCTTTTTCTAGAGCTTAAAGGAAGGTCTCCTGAAAATTTCATGGACGCACATCAGTTGCCGATCAAAAGGGTGTTTTTGGCCTTATTTTACTGTACTATGGGCATAATCTTCAAAAGCACGAGTGGAAACCCAGTATTGAGCGATAAATTCTAGGGTATAAAATAACAGGTAGTTTAATTCATCAAAACACAAAAACCTTGGATTACATAGTAAGATAATGAATCAATTTTTTGCCCTTAAGAAAAGTATAGGTGCAAATCATATGATTATAATAAAATGAAATGGTTTAAAGTCAATTGAAACAATAACAATTTTTATGACAATCGTCAAAAAATCAAACTAAGGTTAGTTTGTTACATAAAAACTTAACCTAAAAAAACTCTTCAGGTTTATAAATGAGACTTATGTTAAAAACGTTTTTATAACATTCTTAAAATTAGCTCTAGATAAATTTCTTATGTTAACAGGCAAAGCATTATATTTTTTATGCCTTGATAGCAAAGGCTATTTTCAGTGGCTGAAAACATGCACCTTGACGTGGAAATATTACCTCTAAACCTTGTGGAGTAGCTGTGAACATTTGATATTTTGGTTAAATTTGGCAGATTGTCCTTGACAAAAAGCATGACATGACAAACAATGATGGTAAGTATTTTAAGAGCAATCAAGAGTGGTTTGCAATGTGTTTGGTTATGAACACCACACATTAATCTTACGGCCTTTTTCTGCAACATAAAAATTCTGTCAATTTCAATGGCATAAGAACAGTTAGCCCACACTGAGGTTCCATATGACATAAAACTATGAGTGTATGCGGAATAATACAGAGAAAGACATCAGGAGAAATACTAGCACTTAGTGATCTTATCATGAATATCCGTCGCAATTTTTGAAGCCAAGTAATCAATGTGTGTTTGCCACTTAATATTGGACTGCAAATGAAACCCCAAGAACTTAAGTGATTTGACATTGCTGGATCTACTGCCCAGACACAGTGTTACATCCTGAACCTTCTCAGCATTCATGCAGGGTTTCTTTGTACTGAACCACTCAGTAATAAGGGTTGACTTAGAAATAACAACATCATTGACATCATTTAGCTAAATTGTGGACTTAGGACAAAATTGTCTGCAAAAAAATTGACATACTGATCATAAAAAAATGTTAAAAAATGTAAGTAGCGTCCATGTAGGCCTATACACAACCGAATTAGCAAAGACATCCTTATGGGAAAGTAAGGCTTAAACTCTAAGGCCTGACCCAGTTTAACATAGTCAGCATCAAAGATCTTCAAGATATGTTGAAAAGCTTCAAACCCAAAAACCCTGCAGGAATCGACCAAATATCCAACAAAATAATCAGTTATTGTTAAATAGTAATAATTTTGTCCATATTAAACATTATTAACTCCTCCATAGAACAAAATGAAATTCCTGAAGCAGCCAAAATAGAATTAGTTTACCCTAAATGCAAAAAAGGAGAAAAACTATCTCACAAACCGGAAGCAAATAGTGGAAATAGAACACCTCAACAACAACTATGAAGTCAAAGTAAGATCGTCACACCAGAACACTACGCAAGGAATTCCCCAAGGAGCCATCCTCGGCCCACTGCTTTTTCTCATACACATAAATTCCTTTTCTAACCACCTCACAGACCAGTCAAAATGTATTATGTTCGCTGATGACACAACAGTTATATCTCCCAATGATAAAGCCAATCTTTAACTCCCATGAACAAGCAGTAGACCTTCTCCTAAAATCATCCGAAACTGCCTGCAACTACCTGAGACTGAAAATAAACCGAGAAAAAACTGTAACATCGGACTTCTTACCTGTTAAAAATTGCCGTCAAACCAATAATGCTCCAGATCAATCCACCACAAAATTTATAGGATTAATAGTCGACAATAATTTAACCTGGAAGCCTCACATTGAGAAACTACAAAAGAAATTATCTCATGTGCTTTACGCTCTCAAACGAATCAGAACAAAAAAGGACATAACTAAAACTGCGTATCATGCACTTTTTTCTTCTCACGTCTGGAATGGAATTATCGTTTGGGGGTCAGCAAATGAAACAGACGTTCAAAAAATCCTCATTCAACAAAAGAAGGCAATCAGAATCATGGAACAAGTTGGACCTCAGGAACATTGCAAACCTTCCTTCATTCTCAACCGCATCCTAAGCGTCATTTCCTTATTCCTCTTTGAAATAATAGTTTACATTAAATACAATCCCCCTCAACTAAGAATAAATTGTCACAGTCTTAGTTTGAGAAATCAAACTAATCTTAACTTAAACCACCATAGGTTAACCAAAACCAGCAAAACACCTAATTACATGGGGGTAAAAATGTTTAATTTGTTGCCAAATAGTCTCAAAGAAATTAATAAGGCCTCCATGTTTAAAAAGCAACTAAAAAATATCTATTGGAAATACCTTACTACAAACTAAGTGAGTTCATAGAAGAACACTCCCATAAAAAATAAAATGCTCCACACATGACACACACACACACACAAACACATTCATGCAAGAATTGACGACTCTCTTCAAGGACTGCAGAGATGACTTCGATGGTAAATGGTAAAAATGGTAAATGGTGTAAGAACGCCACATGTAATTTTTTATTTACGAATTACTAGTCTTCTTGTTGCTCGGAATCGAGGAATTTATTTTGATACAATACAAAAGTAACATTTAGTTCTAAATTAAAGACAACCGACCAATCCAATATTGTGAATATTAGTAATCATAAAAAACTACAAATGTTTACAGCTATACATTAACAGATGTTTAAAATGTTCAACCCTAACCTAATGTTATTCTAATGGGATAATCTCAAATTTAATTTGTGTAAAGCGCCCTTATTTTATGTCTGATTTTCATCGATTTTTAACAGAAACAACTACAGAATAAATAAAGCCCTATCCAACGACACCAAAAACTTGAATACCGGTTAAAAATTGTAGGAGGAGTTTTCAACACAAAAAACAGCGTATTAAATAAGTGTAGATGCTGCAGATTGGTTGAATGGAAAGAGATGGTCTAATAATTTTGCAAAAGTAAAATTACCAAAAAATAACAAAATAATCCAGTGCCTTGAACGAATAAATTTTAACAGCTGTTTATTTATATTAATAAATTGAATCAAAGAATAAATAAATTTGAACAAAGCTTGCCCAGTTTCAAGTTTTATGATTATATTGTATACACGTTTAAATTTCTATGTACAATACATATGCAGGGCCAATAGGGCAAAGCCCAGAAGCTTATAAATAACAGGAATACGCCTATCAATCTTTCTGCTACATAAATAAAGTATAGTTTTACAAAATCTCAGGTCAATCGGTCCAGTAGTCTTTGCGCCTATTCAAGATACACAAAGCTTTCGCTTTTAAAGATACAGACTTTCATTTTCATAGATAGATTGAAAATGTTATTTTAGGAGAATGCTACTCAAAAACCTCTATCGTAAGTTTAAGTTCTTTGTTTACATTTTAAATAATTTTCTCCCACCCCAATATTCTCGAGGAGGAAGTAAAAAAAGACCTATAGAAAAGGGAAGACTGAAGGCGTGCTCTGACATCTCACCCTCACTTAATAAACTTAAATGTAACTTTAAACATTTTGTAACATTTTACAACATAATTATAGAGCGAAGCTCGGCTCCCCGGTACTTTGTACTTAACTAATTTCTGTTTTAAACTAAACTAAATAAATTACACTAACCACGTGATGTATTATTCCACTTTAATGTGTAATATCAGCTGCAGAAGAACAAAAAATGTTGATTGTGTACTCAGAAAACCCCCGTTTTAAAAGGAATAAAAATGTATGTATGACTCAAAATGTGCTTCAAAAAGACTTAAAAGAGATTTGAAAGAGGCTAAAAATATATAAAGGCTTGAAAAAGACTTGAAAATCCATTGAAAAAGGCTCAAAAGAGACTCGAAAAAGACTTGAAAAAGGCTTGAAAGAGGCTCGAAAAACACTGGAAAAGGGCTCGAAAGATACTTGAAAAAGACTTGAAAAGAGCTTGAAAATATTTAAAGGCTTGAAAGTGACTTGATAAACCATTGAAAAAGGCTCGAAAGAGACTCGAAAAAGACTTGAAAAAGGCTTGAAAGAGGCTCGAAAAACACTGGAAAAGGGCTCGAAAGATGCTTGAAAAAGACTTGGAAAGAGCTTGAAAATATTTAAAGGCTTGAAAGTGACTTGAAAAAGAATTGAATGAAACACTTGATTCGAGTTGGAATCGATTTCACATCGCGGTGACTAAGAGCCTTGAATCAAGTTTGAATCAAGTTTTCAGGCTCGATTGGTAAGGTTTGAATCAAACTTTCAAGCCTCGAAAATCAAGCTTGAATCAAGTTCGAATCAAGCTTTTTTTGCTATGTGGGTTAATATTGTCATACCAAGAAAACTTTAACTCTTATGCTTAAGGTCACCACACTTTAACTCTGGGACGGCATCGACTTGTAGTATTTCCGTGTTTTGACTCAAGGTCATCACACTTTAACATGTACAGTACATTTAAGGTAGCACCAAAACGGTGCTACCCGGGTTGACATTTTCAAGTTTCCCAAGGTCATCGCAATTCCCCCCACCACTTCCCATACACCTAGAGTGCGCAGAGCCGGACAGTCAGTCGCTTGGTGTCTGTCGTAGGGTGCGCATCGCGGTTGCAGTAATGGTGAAACGCGGGAGTTCTATCGGTTCAAGGTCACTCGAGCGGTGTCACATGACGGTTTAGGCAGAGTCACGTTGCAAACTTCAAGTTTCCTCGGCACTTTTGCTGTTTCTCGTCTAATTTCGCTCCAAGTCGTCAAGGTCATGGGAACCGGACTGAAACTCGGAGCGTAGTGCGAGAAACAGCAAAAGTGCCAAAAAATTTTAGGTTTCAGCGTGACCTTGACCTTTGTAACATCGATGACGTCATAATGGTGACGTAAGGGGCGATGACGTCATCAGCATGTCATTTCTGTGACGTCATGGGTGTGACGTCATGGAAGTGACGTCATTGACCTCGATGACGTCATCGCTCGGGTGACCTTGAACTGAGCCAACTCCCGCGTTTCGCCACTACTGGCTATGATAAAATTTAACTAAGACTTACCCATATTTAGATATGGATAACTTTGAAGGATATAACTTAACTTAAAGTCTTAAGTTTAAGTCTTCATTTAAAGTCTTAAGTTAAAGTCTTACGTCAAACGTATTATCTCTATTGTAGCAGGTAATATTGTTAAATTAATTCTGATTAAGAATAATTTTAACTGATTTCTTGTTACTATTCATTTTCTTACAGATGTTTGTCTTATAATTGATAAAAATACTATTCGTGTATAGAAGAATTTTGAGAACATTCATGTTAAGATTAGGATTGTTGTCACAAAGAAGTGATTATTTTGTACTATTAATTGAGTGATTAATAACTTGATATTAAAACCTGAAGGTGGGAATCTTCTTATTGATAGTATGTTTACTCAGATTAAATATTTCAATCACAAATTTGTCTGATTTATTGCCATATGATTAATAAAATTGATTTTTATAGTTTTAAGTATGTAAGTATAAATTAAAATAAAAAAGTAAATAACTATAGAAATTAATTTAATTAATAAATTAATTAAATAGATATCTCTATTTTATTAATAGAAAAAAATTATTAATAATAGCTATTAAGAGCTATTTTATTAATTGCTATTTTATTAATAGCTGACTCTATTATTCCTATATTGTAAATTGAAGAGTATGCTAATGTTTTTTCATTGAAGTTTGATTTAAAGCTAATAAAGACACTACAATCCATTCTTAGGATTACTTTATGTCCTAAGAATGATTTATTTATTTATTTACCTATATTAAATTATATAAATGTAGTCTATCATTTAATATATATTCAATTATTTAATACCTGTGAGAATAACACCAATATACTAAAGCAAAAAGGTAGCAACTGCTACTTTACTAAGATATAAATGTCGTATGTACATTACTAAGGAAAAACGTATCTACAGCAGATAAAACTTTTAATGCTTAGTGAATGTTAGTTACTGCTGAAATCCCCTAGTAAAACATGCCATTTGAGCAGATACGACCAACTAATAAATATCATTTTAAAGGAAATTATTGGTTTTTATGGCCAAAATACCTTAGTAACTAGTAGATAAAATCATGCTGATTCACTAGGTATCAATATCTCAATATAGCCAAAAATTGCAGATACCACCTTTGTGCTTAGCACGGCAGTATATCTAATAGGCCTACCAGTTCATAGTTATAGATAAAGTTTTGGAGAAAATATTTGTCAGCAAAAATTTTTTGACACACAATTATAAAAACCAGAAACAGTGATACTAACATGCCAAAAATAAGTTTCCCAGATAGACAGTTTATTGATGTATAGTGGAAACTCTCTAGCATATTTTTATCATAAGCCAAAGGCCCAAAAATCCCTTGACCGATAAATAATGCTCTCACTTTGCACCAATCTAACGATAACGATTTTTTTGCCACCACACTCCCCTCCCCTCACCCTTAGACCTTGTTGTCCCTAACAAGAAGAGATCACAGCAACTAAACTGGAATAGGCAATATGTTGACCATAAATCTTCAGCCTCTGACAACTTTTTCTTGAACCCCTAACCTCAACTCATGGCAGCTTCAGGTCTCAAAATGGTCACAAATGATTAAATATTCGCTTGTTACTGATTTTCAACATATTTTGCAGTAAGCTCGTAATTCCCGACTTAAGATCCATGTTCTCCCCGGAAGAGACTACGTTGATAGATACGGACGTGAATGTCGCACTGGAGGTGTTGAGAGGGCTTGACGATGAGCTGGACACCATTGGCGTCGGAGAATACCCGTTGGAGAGTGCGCTCGTACGTTTGCGGTCCCACCATGATTACAGAGACACAGTCCTGAGAAGTGTGTTAGGAGTAGCACTTGCGTTCCCTGCCGTGCAGACGAGAGAGGGGACGGCGACCTTGACTAGAGCGACGTCGACGTTTGCTGACCTATGGCATCAGTGGGAGATTGGTGCGGAGCCTGACTTGGAGACTGGTCTATGAAACTACGAATGAAAACGTAATCACCCATTTAATGCTGTGTTTGGACTTTCATAATTTACTCGCTCAGATGTTGTAATAACGTCGCTCAGCATTGGAGGTCTGCGGGTAGTGATTTTTCAAGCCGGGGTAGCTACCCAAACTTCCAGATTAGACGAGGGGACTATTGCAGCCCCGGTGGGGACCGTGAGGACCTAGGACCTCAATAACCGGAAAAATTACCGACTAAATCCTGTGAAGAATGCCACGGCTATTCGGACTCACGTTTTTGCAGGCGCGTCGGTTCAGTCGACATGGGCAACACGAAAGTGTGCCAACCCGTTATCGTACCGAGGAGTTAGCCGTGGTCACGGGATGGACTGCTCCGATAAGGAGTATAATGACTACGTAATCTAATGGAATTATGTTATGTGCTTTAAGGATTAAAAGGGCGTCCTAATTCAGTTTGTATAGTTGTAAGACAATATAGATTGTGTTATGGAATTTTTAAGTTATTGGAACGATAGGGGGCTGATATTTTTTTCTCACTTTTGTTTAGATTACTAATATAACTCTTGAACAGAGAACTGGGAGGAGGGGGCCGCAGGCGCTAGTGGGAAGGCCGGGTGGGAGAAACAGTTTCCTTAAAAAAAAATATAAGTAGGGAAAAGCCCTGCTGGCGGCTTTGCTACCTGGCAGCAAGACTAGATGTCTCCCACTGTCAGACCCCTATATGCTTACCAGGTTTAGCGGGTTAGTTTTCTTGTTGTTGTAATTAAATCGACTGAAGTACCATTCATTAGAACGAGGTAGAAGGTAGTGAACGGAGGGCCTACCTTGCAAAAAGTAACAACAATTAAATTAATAAACAGTGGTACGTGCCTGGCAGTCGAATAATTATGGAGTAGTCTTTAAGATTGAAAAAAAGTTTAGAAGTAGTGTTCTGTGTAATCAATGTATTGGTGACGAGATCCGCCAATTGTAATAATTGATGTTCGTTGTTAATCTGTTTTGGTATATTATTCTGGTTTTAATTAAGGGAGTAGAAGTAGTTAGGTTGTATGATCAATGGTTGCTGAATCACACCATGTTAGAAATAAGTGATTTTAACATACCTTCTGAATTTACATAGGGATGAAAAACCCCTATCGTATATTTTCAAAGAGACATAACTTTACAAAATTTGTTGAGTCTATTAGACCCAGTGTTATACATAAAGGTTAACTATAGTAAGTTTGGTTCTTCCTCTAAATTACCATAGAGGCTAAAGCTATACTTTTCAATCAATGGTTCAAGGGAGATCTAGGATGGATGGGAAGGTATTCTTCTTCGCCAGGGGCTATGGGACGGGTTATCATTACTCATCAAACATGGCTGGCCTAAATTTTAGCCACACACTTTACTTCCAATGCTACCAATCACTGTCTCAAGAATTTAAAACTCTTTATTACAGTATCAACTCAGATTTTACAGATAGCATTTCATCATTGTAAAACATGATTATTGTGACCAACAGTAACCCAGAAACCGAATTTTTATCGGTATCCTATACTCTAAAACAAGCACTGTTTGTACGGGCAACATTTTTTTTGCTCCAAGGATTTTTAATTTTTTGGTTGAATATGGGGGTTTTAGCTACGAGAAATTGATTGGAACTGGTTCGATGGCTAGGAAAAATCCGGCTTTTGCCCTACAGCCCTTTGAAGTTCCCATGTTATCCTAAGGAGATATACTGTAGCTACTAAAGTGAACAAAAATCAGCTGATAATTGTAGATGTAAACCAATTTGTTACATCTTTAACCTGTGATTCAACAAATTTATACCAAAGTACAGCACCTCTGGTCCTGGCGAGTAAGCGGAGCGAACGAGCTTGTCTTAAAGAAAAAGGGCGAGTGAGCTGAGCAAATAAGCTTGGTCTGAGAAAGGAAAGTGACGCTTAATAATTTTAGCGAGCATAAGCTCGGTCTCCCTGGTTCTTTTTATATAATTTGAAGAGTAATATGTTCATACTCATAAAGTTGCAATAAAATATTATTTCAGTGCTATTTCAGCATTTTTAGTGCATCACGTATGTGTGATGTCGGTCTATAGTAATACTGTATACTGTTTGCGATAGACCGACTGTCTTACATACATGACATGATCGAGTTGGATGACTGGGAAATACATGAAAAATGGTTTTACTACAGTAAAAAATACTAAAATTTACAGGATAATGTGTCACTCAGAGAGAAAAAAAAACACTGCGTAGAATGAATAGTAATAAACCTTGATGAGCAGTAATGCTTTTCTTCTACCGATCTTCTATTTAACTGACAGTTCTCCTCGCCTGAATTATTTTCTATGAAGGGGGACCGACGGCTTAACGTTACTTCCGAATCACAGGAGCGGCCGAACGATCTTTTTGTCCCTGAGCCTGCACCCACTGGGAGATAACCGAGAGTTCTACCACTGAGCTACAGCCGCTGACTATTTTTGAAAAATTATAAGAAAGGTTAAGTGTTGTAAGAATACAGCCTATATGTTTTGTTTTAAAATGTGTCGTGTTTTAGTAACCTACCCTACTGTTTTAATGTTTGTTTTTTAAAATTAAATTAAATTTAATTTATTTTTTACTTATGACATGAATTTCACGCTGAAGACCACGATTTAATGGCCACAAATACCTCTAGTCTTTAATGCTGATGATGCCTTTGGGACATAAGGGCGAAACAACTGGTAACCATTAGTAACCAACTCTGGTTTGCTTGAGACGATGAGTTTTATCATACTTGCCAAAACTTGAGACTGCATGATATGAAACAAATATAAAGGAATTAAATAAAAATACAGCAAATAAATTGACATTTGTAATTGCCTTTACTTATTGCTTGACACTGGTAGCAGCAAGCCTTGAGCCTTGGGACACTGGTAACAAAACGACCAACTAACACTTTTATTGGGAGAGATAAAATGTTGGAGAGTTGCACATTATTGAAAAGAAATATAAGGTGAGCATTGTATTTCATAGAAATTACAGTATGAAGTCTCCATTCAAGATTTGTACAAATTTCTATTCATAAAGGAAATATTAGAGAGTTTTTACAACATACGGTAAACGCTAAACATGATTGTCAATTGGCAAAGTTAAGAAAAGTGTGTTATACAGCAATATTAAACCATCTATCTTCTTATTTCTATAAGGGCTTCGTCTGTTACGTCCCTTTATCTCTCGACCTACTGAACCGATTTTTAAGATTGAGGTGTCATTTTAAAGCTTAGGATATAGCCCAGTGACAAATCGCAGTTAAAAAGGTCATATCGTTCCGGGCTTCGCCCCCCTCGCCTTTGATTTATTTCTAGAGGGCGCTTTAAAATGTTGATCAAATTTTATTGCAAGTTCTTTAATGTGAATTGTAATTTAACAGCTGATTACATCAAGATGAATTTTAAACAATCAGGGTAATGTGTATGATTAGTAAACAAAAATAGATCTCTGTCACTTCATAATCAACATTCACGTACTGTAGGTGAGTTTCACTCATATAGAATCATAAAATGCGCAATTTGCGCACGGGCCACCTCGTATACCATAATGTGCTATACTCGCCATTGTTGACTTTTCAATGAGGTTTTGTATATTCAAACAGTAAAAATAGCTAAATCGACCATTATTTAAATAACATTGAATGTTTACTATATTCATTTAACGAAAGTGCAAAAACTCTCTATTAACAAAACATATATACAGTAGAACCTCGATAGCTCGACACTTTGTGGACTTAGACGATGTCGAACTATAGGGAGTATATGGGAAATTTTAACAATGAAGATATAAATAAAAATCATGATTTGAATTTAGGAAACACTAAATTTTAATGAAACCATAACTTATTGAACTTTCACATAACCAATATTAAAATCATTCGCCACTTAGTTTACATTTTCACCTTTGCCTGTCTCCAACATGCACACTATCAGTCGTTATTAACATGTTAAGTTGTCATGGACTGTGTCAAACTATTAGGAGTGTCGAACTATCGAGGTTCTACTGTACTAGTACTACTGTACTAGTAACAATTAGTAGTGCAGGAAAAAATAATTTTTCAATTTGAAACATTTACAAATGTGTGGAACATTTTATGAACACCAGGTGTTTCAAAATGAATGTCTGGGTTTAGAGAATTTAAAATATGTATTATATTAACTTTACATTTATTTATATACAACAGTGTAAGTTGGTTTCATCAGTGCGCTTTTGCACAGAATGTTTCTACCATAATCCACAGATTGTATTGATTGAAAAATTACAACTAGTGAACATAAAGCATATTGTATTTTAAAGTTTCAAAATATCTGATCGATAGTTATGGTGAAACTTGGGTTCCATATGAATTCGGTTCTGTTCCTCCAAGAAATAATAACATCTGTCCTTGATAGGATAATCAATTTAAAATTAGCAGCTGCCGTTGAAAATTTCACGGGATAGCACGGGAAGACCGAGAGAGAAGTCTGTTGAGAGAGTAGATCCCTTGTGAACGGCAAAGGCTAAAAATGTCTCCTTAAAAATCTCCAAACAGTTAGACCCAATAAAACTTTGAACTAACAACTGGTTTATCGAAAGTTTTTTTTTTAGAAACTGTAAAACACTAAATGCTTTTTGTGTTTATAGTAGGCATTTTTGCTACAAATGTAATACAAATGTAATCCAGCAGTTAACGAAAGAAACAGTGTGTGCAAGTGCACACTGGTGCTAAAAACTGTTGAGTTGTTCTTACATTTGACATACAATTTATAGAGTAGACACCCTCAAATTTGGCCACCTCGGGACCGAACCACCAAACGGTTTTGAAAATGGCTGGATTAACCGGTGGTTTATTGAATAAGTTACACACAAGGGACCTTATAAAATATATTTCAAATATGAACTATTAGGTGTATTTAACTACAAAGAATAGCGTAACATCAATTAATGTTTTGCTATTGTCTTTATACCTTAAAGGAATTATTTACTCACTCAGACGTTAGTAATAGGGCCGAAATTCAATCAGACATCAGATAAGAGGTTGCTAGAGATGAAACGGCATTAAATGAATGAATACCGAGCGAATGTTTTATCAGCTATCAACTATTAATAGCTATTAATATAAATGAGACCGAAATAGTGATGGAATCTGTTTGCTGACCGTAACGTACATGTAAATTGGACGATCGGGCCACAAAAATGCTGCTAGTAAAGATCTCGCTAAAAAACTATACAAGAGAAAAATATTTCAGAAGACATCTAAAAACTGAATCGTCAGTAAATCAGCAATTGTAAAAAAATATTTTGGTGATTGCACAAGGAAACCAGTTACCTGTGTCCATTTCCACTGTGGGAAATGTCAGGGGCCGAATGTTTTATTTCCGGAGGACCTCGGCCGTATTATCCATCTGAGGCCGGACTTGAGGGCTTCTAATGTAGTTCTAAATTTAATTTAATAAATATTATATAGCATTAAAGCCATAAAATTCATTCAGAAACCCACAGAATTGATTTAATTTTATATTTTAATTTTGTTTCTCCCAATTAAAGAGGATAGAGAGATATTTATATAAAAATTGAAGGTCTATAAAAAAAACATACTTAGTGCTCGTTGGTCGATCATAGAATGAATGGAGGGTAACAGGAGACAGTTCAGGGTAAGAAACAAGAATGTTTTACAAAAACGGAATAAGTGGTTTCTATTAATTTTTCATTAAAAATAAAACTCAAAGTAATATTCATATGTACATTTTCTCAAACTTCTGCAGCATAAATATTTTAGTTATATTATACATTTAAATTTTTTTTTCTTTTAAATTGAATTCTACTTTAAATATATGCACCATTGAACAACAATTTTTAAAATTAAATAAAACGTTATAATTTCACTTGTCAAAACATTTCAAAACAGTTTTGTGCAGAACTTTATACAAATAAACCCAACTAAATAAGTATTAAGTTCAATTCTTACCATCTAGATGTGCAAAAAGGTGATAAAACAATATTATTATAAGTTACAGTGCATAACCTTTCATAAACAGTGTTAAGACATAATTTATCTCAGCCATCACCATATTTATTTGTTTAACCATTACCACTTTAAAAAGTAGCACTATTTTGATTCTAGCACATTTCATAATTAATTACCAATTACAAATACTTATATAAATAACAGGCGATTAAACAATATAAAGTAGTTTCATTAGTTGTCTTTTACATGAATTCTTTAGGACAAATCAACTTTATTATCGGACTAAACTAAATATTTATTCTATGTACAAAAATATAACTTCAGTGTGATTGAATAAAGTATCCAATAAGACGGTATGAAAATTAACTAATACAACCTTCAAAGTACAAACTTAAGCTATGTTTTAAATCTAGCCTCCTTAATATACAGTTCATTATCTACAATAGGAAAGCTGAGTTGGTTTTTTTATTTAAAAAAGTCTTCAACTATGTTCACACAAAAACTTATCGTAATATATATTAAATTTAAAATAAAGTAATTTATAATACTTTTAAGGATTTAAACTGACAATACAATTAGGAGAGATAATTCTATAAAATCATTTACCGAATGAATTTAAATTGTGTAATACAATTAATAGTACAGTACTTTGGACATTAAATAGTATTTACAAAATAATGCAAAAATTGAGTTTTAATAGAAAATGATAATTGTTTTTACTTTGACTTAAAATATTGTTAATGTCAGTTCTTCTCTCATTACCACTTATAGATTAAGCAATTAAATTATTATTTAAGTGTGCGTTGCACGAACCGCCTTGTGCTTCCCAGTAAATGGCTAGAGCTAGATTGAGTGTGCCACTGCAACTTGTATAATTTTTTACAATAAATATATACTAGCCTATATTACAATTGATGTTTTAATTTTAAACCAGTCTCAGCTAAGGGAAAATAGGAGAAAATTCATTTACAAAAAATATTGAAACAACAGTTTGTAAAAAGAAACTAGTATGACATTTTTATAGCTTTTATAGCATAATTGAACTGTACAAAACCTGAGAAGCCTAAACTGCAGCAAAAACGCACTGCATAAAAATATTGTTTCATTAATTTTTAGTCAAAACTGAGTTAATTAGTAAATATATACCTAAGATAAAATATGACTACTGTAAATCCAAAGTAATACATTAATTTCATTTAATAATATATGCGCAATCAAATTAATAAATTTCTAAATTTTTCATAAATTTACAAATACACAAACATTTCTTGGCTCTTAATCTTAAATTGTGGTATTCAATTAAACTTGTGCAAAACCTGTCAATAAATAATAAACATTTAACAGTTTTGACATTTTTTTTACATTTCAAATAAGTTGACTACAGGTAGATAAAAAAGATCCTGGTGGGAGGGGGGGGGGGGGGTTGGAATATGGTTCTTAAACTCTTAATAAAAAAGTTAAACTCTCAACAAAAGTTGCAGAGAAACATGTTTCTTTTAGTAAAAATTGTAATAAAAAATTTCATTCAATAATGCCTAAACAGCTGTTTTTATAATTAATTAAGTTCTAAATATATATTTGGCAAAAAAGTAACAAGTTTTAAAGTAATTGATTTAAAAATCAATGTACAAAGAATATCTTGGATCAATTACACGTAAAGATTTAACATATAAAAAAGAGAAGTGAAGTAAAAAGTAAAGCTCATTAAATGGCAATTTTACAAGGATAACCAAACAACCAATCCCCCTCCTACCTATATCTCTACATTTCTCCTGTTTGTTCTATAAAAATGAAAAGTTAAAAAAATGTACCTATGTTACTTTGGCTACGCCAATGTATTAAAAAAAACTTTTTTAAAGTGTATAAACTCTCAAGCTTTGGTATTTTACTCTCTCATGAATGTCACTTAATTCTGACAGAGTAAATCGGAAACTTTTTCAAAGAAGTTATTCACTAAGGAACAACAATATTTTAGCCATATTTTTGCACCAACATGTATTTCAAAGGTAACATTTTTTCACGCACCAACATATATGTTCAACATAGAAGATTTGTAATTAATTGAAGTTAGCTTCAACTGAAAACACATATTGTTTAGAATTGATATTCCTTCTATTGATGCACAAGTCAAAAATTGAGCTTTCAAAATAAATTGAGAAAACTATAGTTAAACCTGAGTTCTTCCTAGACTAGTAAAAAACTATTTTAAAAACTAAGATCACTGTAGCACCAAATTTATTCAAAAGGTCACATAAACTATAAAACTATGGTAAAAGTGACCAACGAACAAAATTCAATTTCACACTCGAACTAAAAAGACAATTTATGTTGTTAAAACTACATAGCCTACATTTCAAAACAAATCATTTTAGAGCAACAACACATTTAATTATTCTAAATAAAATAAATTCAATTAATTTATTGGTAGATATGATTCAACAATCAATTTTGGGTATTCAATTTGTTTTACTTATTTGAATGGTTCTAATGGCTTTGTTTCTTTTAATATATTGAACAAAAACTCTGCCAGCTTTAATGAAAAAGGGGCCACAAAAGAGAAAGGTAAATTAAATATAAAAAAATTATATCATTAATACAAGGTGATCTGTCATTATACCTGTAATCTGATAAAGATGTTAAAAATAAGGATAGTTGGCTTGACAATTTTAAAGGCTGTAGTGTCATGAATTGTATAGATAAACAAAATTAAAAATGCTTTAGTAATGGAGAAATTGGTGATTTACCCTTCACCAACATTTTCAATCTTCACGCTTTAATTGTTGATAAAAACAGTTGTAAACCCTTAATTGAGGAATGTACATGTAACAATCGAGTTTTGCACAAGTATTTAATCACGACCAAGCAGAGAGGCGAAGAACAGTTGCAGGTGGCATAAGGACGGAATCTAGCACTCAGGCCAATCAGTGTGTCCCATGTCTCTGTCCTCACGACGCCCTCACGCGTACAGACCGAGCCTGTGGATCTTGGCTGACAGGAAGTTGTGTAGAATGAAAACCAATGGCTTCGGACAAGCCTCTAGGTCCAGTTCCTGCATCACACAGTTATTGTTATTTTTTTAACACCATAATAGTTACCTAAAGTGTAAGCAGTACAAAGACTTGTTTTAGAACTACAGTCAACCCTCGCTAACTCAAAATTCACGGGACTGTAATTTTCTTCAAGTTAAGTATAGTTCGGCTTAGGAATAGTTTGAGTCACAGAGGCAATGAACAGTACATTGTTGACCAACACCGTACTGGATTTCACTGATTCGTTACCACCCGTGAGCCGGGGTTTCGTCTTTCAGAGGTCTGTAGGGAAAACGTTGAGATATAGAAATAATATTCCACATGTAGACGTAAAGCGCAAATTATAATTCAACTTATCTACAACTCTGAGACTTTGAGAGGTAAAATATAACTGTGAAATAATTTAAACTTTTATAATGTTTCAATTAAATAAGATCTTTTTTTCAAGGGAATGGAAAATAATTGGAGATACTGAGTCTTTCGAGTTATCGAGGTTTGAGTTAGCTGTAGTTTACTGTCTGGAGAGTCAATGTTTAGAACTAGAGCACCCACTGTGAAGTAATTCTTCTATATTCTCTTTTGAGAAAACAATAAAAATGATGGTAAAATATCAGTGACTGAATGACATCCAAGAGCTCAAGATTAAAATATTTTGAGAAGAGAGTAGGTAAGTCATAGCACAATTGGGAACGTAACAGACATCTGTATTTGTTGAAAAGCTTAGGTATTAAAATATGTTTGATATAATGATGGAAATACCAAGTGTCTATAAAGTCTTGCCCTGATTTCATAGCTTTGCTGTACGGACACCATTATAGCCACACACTCTTAAATTTCTTGTTTTCAAGGAAATATAATCCAGTTTTTCTCATTAATTTGTTAACACCTAAACTCAGCTGATTGACAACTATGCGGTTTACTTATAATGCACTACATAAACAAATCATAAAGGGACCAAATAAATTGCCAGCTCGTTCACCACGCTTGACCTTCTGGATTTCTATGTGTCATTTGATTTGTCGAAGATTTGGCTTATTCTTTCCCTATCCCAGTATACCTAATTTAGGAACTCTTAAAGATGAAATAATGAATGCAGTGACGTCCATTACTCAGGAAATGTTATTTGAAACCAAAATGGTTGTAAATAAAAAACTAACTAAAAAGTCGCTTAGAAAAACAGACTTCAAGGCGCACACATTGAAAGTGTATTGAGTTTGTGCATAGCTGTAAAAAACTTAAGAGGGGACTTGTTAAAACTGAAAATAAAACTTTATCTTACCACCAATCGTTTTCATGGACACCCGGTATACATGGTTACATTAAATTTTTATTGTAAAGATGCAATGACACACATCACATTTTATTAACATAGTAAAATTAATAACAGAATAAAATTACAAATTTGAAATTAAAACTGCAAAAACTTACAATTTCCTCATCAGCACCAAAGTCGAGCCAAAGCAGACGTGCACCGTCGTCAGCCGAGGACCGAAGTCTTTCAAAGGGGAAACTCCAGAGGAGCTTGGGCTGGCGAGCAGGTCCTGGGGCCTCTAGCAGACTGAACCCGTCGTCATAGTGAAGCACGAGCTGAGCGAGCTGACCCTGCCACACGCACCCTGCAACCCACGACACAACTTTGTGTAGACAGACTGAACAAACCATAGTGAAGAGCTTGGGCTGGAAAAGCGGGTCTGTATATAACACCTGGTTTAATATCTTATCTTATATTGATTCATTAGCCTCAATAAGCCTAAAAAATGTGATGTCAACTATACAAGATGTATCATACTTGTCCTTGTTGAAAATAAATTCTTGATTCTTCTATTACAATTTTTTATTTAAAGCTCCACAGGCTCAATGATGACAATTTTAAAATAAATGTTAGTTTTCTTGAGGGTTGAATGAATTAAATATTTTTTGTAACACAACTAGCTTCTATCTTTTAAAGATTAGTAAACTGTAGATTCAAACGTGGCTGAGGGCTGGTCAAGATTTTGGGATATTTGGATAAAGCATATTGTGTCTAGAGTCATAATTTTTATCATAATGAAAGCTAATCAAACTAATATGTGATTCCATTAATGGGCTAATACTCAAACGAAGAACTTGGAATAGATTATCAACACTTCCCACAATGGAATACAGCAACCTTCTGGGAGTGCAAAATGCAGCATTAAATGTTCAATAAAAGTAATAAGACATCACAGAACAGGATGGAACAACACAATAGGGAAAATTAAGTTAAAATAACTGTAAGATAGAAAAAATTGTTGCATTCTATGCTCGTTACAAATTTATGTTTAATTTAATTAAAGCAAAGACAGTAAACTGAGAAAAGCTGACAGTTCAGACGAGGAAGTTTGCATCTATCCCCTTCTTTATCTGTGTGACAACACACACTGCCTCACAAATCATGACAGTGGTAGATATTGAAAAATCCTCTATTCATGCACATTACATTATGGCCTACTTTACATTAGTAACTGCAGATGAATATTGTAAGAGCTGAAGGCGCTAAAATATAAGGATTCTTTATTCTATACTAAAAAGATACTTCATATCATGGGTTTGGATTTTTTGGATACAGACACTCTTAGAGTCCATTGTACCGATATAATTTTCACAAATGAACACACTGTATATTAGAGTTGGAGTTCACTTACGGCAGGCTAGTTCACGCTGCAGGAGTACACTGTTGTGGCAGCCCTGGACGATGCATCTTGCCCACGTGGCAAGGTCTCGGTGTGTCTCCGCCCTCAGCTGCTGCGTCACCACGCCGTCAGGGGTGCCACAACGCACAGAGAACGTTATCACGTCTGTCTGCTTACTGGAGCTCACCAACCTGACATCACAAAATTACCATGGGTACATTTCCATGGGCAAACGTGTTTTTATATTAATAAGCCTAAATCCGGTGTGAGTCAGTTATTGCAAGGAACTGTTGTCTATGACATTTATGGACAAACAGTTACCAAATTACATTTATTATTATATTATACATACTACTGTACGTTAAATTATCACGGCCTACTTGGGGTGCTACTCTGTTTCAAGAGACAGACATGGCTGGCAGTAAAAAAACCAAGACCAAGATCAAAGGGATGGTTGACTTTCCTGAGTTTTTATTCCAATGTAGATCCTCTATTTTTTCTCTAGTAATTTTCTGTTATAGTCATAGAAAATAGTCAGAATTTTCCCTAGTTTTTTTCATAAAAATAATAGATTTTCAACTTAATAATTTTTTACTTTTATGAAAATTCCCAAACAATAAATAGCCTCATCACCTCTATTTTTGTAAATTCTCTAAAATAATTTGTAAATTTGTGTAAAATGACATAAAAATTTGGTATTTTGTCCTAAAACTAGATCTTCCCAACCTTTCAAAATTCCCAACATTTAGACGACTTCCCGATTGGTAGAGACCCTGGTGCTGTTCAAGGTCATACCTGGTAGAGATGAGCGGACACGTGTCGAGCGGTGCGCTCCATGCTTCAACGCTCCACGGCGCAGACTCGTAGAAGCGCAGCTCCCGTTGAGTGACAGCCCCGAACACTGTCTGCCACCTGCAGCCAGCCGCCGCCTCCGGCTCCTCTGAACTCTCTGAGCTCGCTCGGCCGTTCTGCAAAAAAATTGCTTCTGGTCTTATTGAAAGTATAAGGCATGTGTTGAAGTTTTGGAGACATTGAAGGGTATTCTGTAATCAAACAGACTCAAGTTAGATTGAATAAAGTAATTGAATTTTTTCACTTTCTTATTTGAAGATGGCAAACAGAATTTAATTAGTCAGTAAAACTACAGCTACCTCATACAAAAATCTTTAATCCACAATAAATGAAATTAGTAAAAGAGGTTTTTTTTTAAAGACCAAGCTACCTCATTTAACATTTTGGCTATAAGTCACGCCACATAAGTTGATGAATGGTCAAAAACAGCTGGGATGGGCGAAAGGAGGAGAGGGGGTACTTTTCCAAAAACATTGAGCTTACGTTACATGCAATTTTTATAGAACAGCTGATAATCCAATCATTCAAACTGAATGTAGTTAAAATTCATTGGTCAAGTTACGTGGCGACGGTTATACCTAATGTGTCTGAGACAAGAGAAATTATAAATAAATAACATTATTGAAATCATCATAACTTGAATACAGTTTGGCCCTCAAACCTCAATACAAATTTAATCTGAGCTCAATTTTACATTATTGTGATCACTGATACGAACATATAAATTTGAACAAACCACGTTTTTAGAATCAGACAACCGTTTTTTAAAATTTCTATTTTAATGATAAACCAAAAATTTATAATAGTCCCTGGCTTTGGTTTTACCGTAACTACCTTAGTAGTAAATCTTTTCTTTGGTGACAGAATAAATATAGCAAAGAGAAGAGAATTCGCTAAAAAAAGATTAACAACCCAGATACCATCCTTTATGGGTCTAAATAAGTGATTATTGATCAAAGAGAAATACAATTTTAAATACTGTATATGTTTTATTCACACTAAAGGAGGAATTGATTACAAATGAAAATGTAACCTGAAAGAGCAGTATGAGAACATCAATCAAACCAATATAATGGCTCTCTTACAAACTACACAAAGCTGTAATGTCAGACCACTTTCCATTGTGGTAGTTTTAATCACTTCCGTTCTGAATCAAATATTTGTTATGAATAAATATTGCCTTGTCGTAAATATTTTTTACGAGATAAGGCAACTAAATAATTAAAGTGGCCAGGAAATACTGAACAAAAATATAATTTCTAAAAACAAAAGTCATAAATATTTGTAAATCCAATTAATCTAACAGATAAAAAAGTCAATAGCTTGAATTCAACATTGTTAATTTGTATAATCTAGAAAAATATTAGTGATAGATAGTGTCTTTTGTTTGCATTTGGACACCTAGCAAAAATTATTTATGCTGACTAAAATTTTATTTAGTGACTTATTTTAATATGTATAGGCTTACATATACACATCCAATATCATTTGTATGATAAATGTTGTTTAGGCTATATAAAAAATAATAATAATAATAAAAGGCTGATTTACACGGGTAGAGTTGTTGGTAGAGTAGAGTTTCTAGTCTAGTAACTCTACTCGTGTAAACGGTCACTAGTCGACTAGTAGCTAGTAGAGTAGTTGATTATATAAAAAATAATAATAATAATAACTTTGTAAAGGCTGATTTACACGGGTAGAGTTGTTGGTAGAGTAGAGTTTCTAGTCTAGTAACTCTACTCGTGTAAACGGTCACTAGGCGACTAGTAGCTAGTAGAGTAGCTAGTAGGTGGTAGAGTAGAGTTACTAGCAGCATGTTGGAAAGTAACTCTACTCTACTTCCCCCACCACTATTACACCACTCTACTCTACTATCAAGTCTACTCGTGTAAATCAGCCTTAAGGGCAACTACAACAGCAAATCATAAGCATCATCATGTGTTCAGAGTCTTATAAAAAAACCTTTGCATTTAATAAAGTTTAGTTTTGAGGTAGAATATTTGTATAAGGGTAGAAAGTTGGAATTACTTTAAAAAATTATCCAAAGTAGTACACATGTTTTGTATAACGCCAACAATAAAAAATTCATAGTACAAGCAATTTAGTATTTTTTAATTTTTTTTAGCTATCAAACTATTAAATAAGTGAACAAGTTTACGGTATGTTTACACCATTAGTGTAACACTTTTGGTTAACAAGTGCTAAACTTGGTAAACATTATTAATAACAAAAAGCGGTGTTTGATTTGCTCTGATTTTCCTCTTCCATTTACAGTATGCAAAGAATAAAGATGCTGCGGGTAAAAAACATACGCTTTCTTTTCAGTATGGTCACATAACATACAAAAAATTAAAATAACTGATTTGAACATAAAATAAAATAAGTTTATTATCAGTATAGTTAATATCCTCCAACCACCATATTTTAGGTATTTATTTGTATATTTTATTTTAAAATTAATAATTTAAAGTGGTTTTAAAGGAAGGTAGTTAAAAATACGATAATCAAGGAAGAAGAACAGCTTTGACATACTCGTTATTACTGGAAGGGTTTCTTTTGTTTGTGGAGGGCCCGAGCCGTGCATTATTTACAAGTTGCTGCACCTGACTTGAGCTTTTAACCCGACAAGACTGCAAATGTTCTTGAAACCCACAGGAAATAATCCTTAAGAAGTACCACACTAATTAAAAATAAATGTCTATGTTGCAATTACAAATTTATATTTACAGAGAGCAAAGCAATAATTTTGAAAAATATAGGAAAAACTAGTCTATGATACAATACATTCTACGGAAAAAAATAGTGTGACTCTGAGTAAAGTAATTGACAAATAGCCAAGATAATGACTTAAGTTACGCCCCAGAGCCTAGCTGCTGCTCAATATCGCGTTGTCTGCCAGACATGCAAAGGGGCGGTTCACCAGTATTATTATCACTGCTATCACTACCGTTACAGTCACTATCTTTTCCCCAGTAATGCCTCGAAAACTCTGCTATGTTACAAGTATCACTAGTAATGTAAAATAGGTGTACCATAGAAAATTTAAACTCATAGCAAAAATATAAACTCTGTACATACCAGAGTATTGAATTGAATTGTTTTCAAACAAAGTCTGTAAGTTTTGACGCTGAAGCAAAAAAGCATGTAGCATAAAATTTTCTTTTTATCAAAATATTATTACCCATTTTATTTGCTTTCCCATGGGACAGTTACTTAGCCCACATCACCACGTATCATTGTTATCAAGAATTTTTTGACCGACAATACAAACTGAAACACTTTAAATAGCCACTTCCTAAGTCCAATAAAAAATAAGAAAGGTAACACCATTCAGATACAAAAAAATTATATAAATCTATTTTTTCTGTAAGGTACAAATCCAACTAAACAACTCATGTAGCGTTCAAAATAATAATTACAATAATAAATATGTAAATGAAATTAAGTGAAATATAAAATGGCTCGGAAGTAAAAATTGTGCATAGGTGAAATGTTATTATATTTTACTAGTAGATTAAAGGGGTAAAAGTGACGAGTCATTAAATTAAAATAGCAGGTCAAGTACTTCATTATGAAAATTTCCTGAAGATTTATTTTTTTTATTTAAAATACGGTACTGTAGGGATATTGTTTCACTTTTGTCTATTGTTAAAGCCCATATTGATCTATAAAAAATAATTTTTAAAAGAATTCGTAGTCCTTGAGTTACGAGAACCTATTAATATAAAGTCGAAAAGTGGCAATGAGGAAAAAATGTGTAAGATGCTCAGCCACCAATTTCAGGGTTACACTTTCAGTACTGGTATTTTTTATCATAAAAAACATTTTATTTGTTCATAAGTTAAACAAATTAGTAGTTTTCATCACTAGGAGCAAAAGTGGGTCTTTTTGGTGCGCAATCGAGTTTTTAAAAACTATTAAGAATCAAAAAGACACTTTTGCTCCGAGTGATGAACAACGTTTTTTATCATAATGCAAAATTAGACTTTTGATCGTTAAACATATTAACTATTAAGTTGTATTTTTGAGGTTATATTTACAAAGTAAGTAATATGCAGTGTTTACATTTCTGTTATTTACTAACAATGCTCTTTATAAAGTTTGAATTTCAAAATTCTGCTCCTCAACATTAATAAATCAATAATAATATACTTATGAAACAGCTGACTTTTCAGTCCTAGGACCTAAAAAATTCTCCAGATTTCTCCAGTCCTAGGACAAAAAAGAATCGGTTTTGGTACTATTGAGAGAACAAAAAACAGGCTGATTTCGTGCAGAATGATAAAAACAAATTTTCACTTCTGCCTGATTTCTTTCTTTTTTATGGTCACAAAATTTCAACATATCACCTCAAAGTAGATGGCCTTCAGTCACTATCAATATTCGGCTCTCCTAATCAAAACATGTGTTTTCGTCTAAACAAAGCAGACCACTTTTAAAATCACCAAATGTTATTTCTCATTTAGTTGTAAAGTTTTGGACATGCTAAAATTTACTCTAGTCTGTGGGATAAACGTCTTTAATTTAAACTTCCTCCAATCATAAAAAAAATATGTTAACAATTTACTCTGGGGAACTTCTGCTTACAAAAGCCAGCACTTCGTTGACTGCCCGTTAATGATTAAGTTTTACAGTAGCGGCCACGAAATCAGGCGGGTGACTGAAAACGCGATGTTGTCACATTGAACCAAAAGATGAAAGAGATTGTCGAAAATTGCGTATGTTGATGCATAATGACAATTGACAAATGACAATTCTTTATTGTACATCACATCTGTTTTGTTATTACAAAGGTAATATTCAGACAGGTACATTGTCAATACTTAAAGGCTACTAGAAAAAAAACCAAGACAAACATAGACATTGGAACCCAACCAATTAAAACTAATTTACATAATAAAAGAGATGATAAAAAAAATTGGATATTAAAAATATGCCTGTTACCAAGAATCATTGAAAAATTCCTCAAGATTATAATATGCTTTTTTTATTAAAATTTCTTTGATACTGCCTGCAAATTTTACTATGTTTAATTTTTTAAAGGAATTCGGGATCTTGTTATAAATTTTTAACCCCATATAAAGAGGACTTGTTTCATATTTTTTCAAACTATGAGCAGGATATTGAAAAATTTCTGGTTTTCGTGTGTTATATGAATGACTGATTAAATAATTTTTAAACATATCGGGATTATTGTGGACCATTTTTAGAATTTCTAAGATAAATATTGAAGTTAATGTTAAAATTTTGAAATTTTGAAATAGTTGTCTACATGGTGTTGTTTTGTGACAATTCGCAAGAGTTCTAATGATTGATTTTTGTTTTTTGAAAACTTTATCTATATCCGAAGCTGTCCCCCACAATGCAATACCATAGCTTAAAATTGAGTACACATAAGCATAATAGACATGTTTACACACATCCTGGGAGGCAATTTGAGTTAAAATACTTAAGGCATATCTTGTTGAACTGAGTTTTTTGTTTAAATAATTTATATGCTCTGTCCACCGTAGTTTGTTGTCCAGATGTAAACCTAAAAATTTTACTACTTCTGTGGCTGAGTCAGTAACTCCTGTATTGGCAGTTGAATTTCTTAATTTAAAAAATAAAACATTTGTTTTGTCTTCATTTAAAAGTAAGCCATTATTTAAAAACCAATTTCCTATTTCTGCTATTGTTTTTTCAACATCTTTGTGTAGGATTTGAACAGTATCTCGTTTGATGAGAGCTGTTGTGTCATCTGCATAAAGGGTAAAATTACAAATTTGATGAGAAAAATGTGAAGGTAAATCATTAATATATGTGAGGAATAAGAGGGGACCTAGAATTGAACCTTGCGGTACTCCGTAGTTGTTATATGCCCAAGAAGAGTATTTGTTCCCAGAATCTGTTTTAATCACTGTTCTTTGTTTACGATCGCTTAAGTAGGATTTTAAAAGTTCAATTACTTGATCATGGAAACCAAGTTCTGTAAGTTTATGTAGAAGAATTTTATGATTAACACAGTCAAAAGCCTTGGACAAGTCGCAGAACACACCAGCTGTGCACCGCGACTCGTCCAAAGCCTTCAATGTGCAGTTTACAAAGTTGATTAATGCCGATTGTGTACTTAGATTTTTTCGAAAACCAAATTGTTCCCTGCAAAACTTGAAATTGCACTCCAAAAAGTTAGCTAATCTAAAGTGAATAATTCTTTCATAAATTTTGGAAATGTTACTTAGCAAAGAAATTGGCCTGTAGTTTTGTACTTCATTTACACATCCCTTTTTATGGATGGGCACTATTTCTGAGAGTTTTAGCAATTGGGGGAAGACGCCTTCGGTAAATGATTGATTGATCAATATAGCCAAAGAATTTGATATTTCATCTGCTGACCATTTCAATAACTTTATGGGTATGCCATCCCAGCCACAGGCATTACTATTACTTAAACTTAAAATAGTTTTCTTTATTTCTACTTCATTTGTTGGAGCAAAACAACCTAGTTTTGTCATCTGAACTGCAGGATTAACATTTGAATTAATATTATTTGCATGTGGGGTATTTGGAATTTTGAGAATTTTTACAATATTAGAGTACTGGTAATTGAACAGTTCAGCCACGGCTGATGTATCATTAATAATTTCATTGTTTACCTTAAGTTTAATGGGAGGTTTAACAATTTCATTTTTCCCGCCTACTCCTAATTCCTCCTTTACAACGTTCCACATAGCTTTGGATTTATTTTTTGCTTGCATGATATACCTATCATTTGCAGATTTTTTAGCTTTTGTTACAACCTTTTTAAATATTTTTTTGTAATTTTTAACATAGTTCAAAAACTCAGGATCATTACTGAATTTTTCTTCATAATGTAATTTTCTCTTTTTGATTGATGATATTTTTATTCCCAAAGTAACCCAAGTTTTAGATTTCACTTTACTATTTCTTTTTATAGCTTTGACTGGAAAACTTTCTTCCATGCTTAACATAAACTTAGCCAGGAAACTATTGTAATTTATATCCACAGTACTATCCAAAGATAAAGACATTAAATTAGATCTTAAGCTATTGATAAATGGGACAATGGATCTCTCAGGAAAACGTCTCCGGTAGGATTTTACTGATTGTGATGGCTTTGCTTTAAATTTATTAAGTTTATCTAAAGGTAACTGAAGAAATAAAGCATTGTGATCTGACATAGCTAAATCAACATTTTTTGTAAGAGCTTTGCCAAAATTTATGGAAGTTAAAAAATTGTCAATGCATGTTTTTGTTTGTTTGGTAATTCTGGTTGGTTCTTTGATGTTGACAAAGAAACCTTGATTACTTATAATATTTTTAAATTCCTCTACTAAATTATTATTTTTATCTAAAAGGTTAATATTAAAATCAGCAGCAATTACAATAAATTTCTTTTTTCCCTCTTTATGTAAAATTTTGAGAAAGCTCTGAATTTTTTTCAAAAATAATTTACTGATGTCATTACCAGGTATTCTATAAATTGATGCAATTATTAAGTTAAGATTTTCAATTTCTACACATGATCCTTCAAAAACAAAATCTTCATTGAAAGCTTTACTTAAATCATCTCGCAAAATTGTAGTAAGGGAATCATGGACTAGTATACAAGATCCACCCCTAGAGTAATTCCTGAAAAAACCATCTCTCAAACTGAAATTGGGTATTCTGTTAAGCAATAATTTGTTGGATTCTTTTATATTATGTTCATTAAGGCAGATTACTTTAACATTTTCTGAACTTTCTAGGAAAACATTTAGCTCCTCAAATTTTTCTTTGATGCCTTGAACGTTGTAGTGCATAATACAATTATTTAGGTGATGAGAATCCCCAGTTTCGTTTAAGTTCCAATTACTATTGATTGAGCAGACAGATTTTTTGAGTTGTTAATGGGGCTAGAACAAACATTGTTGACTACTATGCTGGAACTGTTGATAAAGTCTGTGGACGTCTCGTTGTAAAGCAAGCTGTTGTTAAGAGTCATCTGCAGAGCTGGGGAGATCTCGTTGCGAAAAGTGCTGTTGTGATGAGGTTGTAAAGCTGGCGAGGCCTCAATGTGTATTATGCTGTTGTGATGAGTCTGTGGAGCTGGCGGGTCAGTGGTTCGAGGTTGTCCGATTGCTGTCATCAGGGTGATGGTGTTCTTCAGCCGATTGATAAAAGTTTGATGTGTTATGCCTCTTCTTAATCTTCTATTTGTTTGCTCATTGTAGGTGATAATTTGTATTTTTGCACCTGTCTTCTATTGAAATTGAACTAAATTTCTCACAAAGTGTTGGATTTGAATACTGTCTCGAATGCAACCCATCGGAGAACAGATAAGATACTTTAACTTTTTTCTTTCAAAGTCTGTAGTCAGATCTTCAAAGGCTGTGTTGTAATCATCCAATTTTGGTTTGGTGAAGTACTTGGGTTTTGTGATCAGACCGTAGACATGTGCACCATCAGTCTCCTGGCAGGTTAGGTGAGTTGTTATTAGGTCAGCGGCAATGGGTTTTCCGGGGTGATCTGCGAAGACTGTTGCTATGCCCTCACTCATATGTTTGCTTTCTCCAAGATCCCCAGAGATGCAATGGGCGAAAGCTATTGCATTTTCTTTGTTCTTTTCTTGAAAAACCCTTCCCATGTCGTCTTCAACAACCTTAATAGACTGGCAAGTTGTAATGGTTTCTTCTGCATCTGGAAGGGCTGATTTACTTTTGGTGGAGGGTTGATTGCTGATGTACTGTAGAATTTTTTCTGTGAAAACCTCCTTACCTTTTCTATTAAAATGCAAGCCATGATTGGTGTAGTAATGGCGAGGTAGATTATGAAGTGAAATGATTCGAGCATTGTTAGGTGATAGTTGCAACATTAATTTTTTAATTTCTTCATTAATTTTTGTTAATTTACTGTCCAAATCTGGTCGGTCATGGCGCATAGGCAGAGTAGCAATAATTAGGTTAGTGTGTTGTGTAATGAGGAGTAGGGTGCGAACATCATCCAAAATATGTTTTATCTTTGTCGTACCAACATCATTGGTTCCAGCCACTACAAGCAGGTAATCTTCCTTTGACAGATTCCAAGCAAGATCTACAATATCTTCGGTAACACCATTAAATTTAGCATTAGGTCTCACATGAGCGGTTACATTTACAGTAGTGTTCTTTTGCACCATGCTACTAATATCATGCCCATGACTATCTGCCATAATAAGTAATCTTGAGTTGGTGTTGGATGTTTTGTTACTTTCTAGTAGTTTTTTAATTGAAGTTACATTATTTTTATTGGTAGTAAGTTTTCTTTGTTTCAGTTCTTCTGTGATGTTCGATGTTTCTGGGTTTGTAATGTTTTTATCATCAGTTTTCCCATCTTCCTTGTTTGAAAGAACTTCATATTTATTTTTAACAGCGACTGAGGGCTTTTGAATGACAATCTTATTCCTCGATGTATGTAAAGGTGTCTGCCATAAATTTTCTTGTGAGTTCTGAGTATGTGGAGGGTTTAACATAGGGAAACAGGTAAGACATTTTTGTTGTATTCTTGTTTTATTGATACTTTCTTCCAAGTCTTTATAATCTTTTCGTAGTATGGCTATGATACTGTTTAGATTTTCAATTTCATTTTTTGCTTTTGTCAGCTCCTGGAGTAAAATTTGGGTTTGAAAATCCAATTTGTTAATAGCAGTCCTACCATTGCATTCACCATCTGATATAAATTGATTTTCTGTTGTACAATTAGAGTTTCATAAACTGGCAACACTGATCATCCAGCGTTGCCTATACCGTATGTTGAATGATCATTCTTTAAAAATGATCAAACTAAGTATCATATAATAAAACAGATAAAAACATTGACATAAATATAAAACATATGATTAAATTAATAACCATGGAAATTTGGCAACGTTGCAAAATCATTCTCCCGCCTGATTTCGTGGCCACGACTATAGTTAGGAATAATTAATGTATCATTCGTCATAAAAATTTACCCATAGTCTTTTCCAATTAACAAACATATGTTTACATTTATTTATTATTAGTAAGTTGACATGTTACATCATCTGGTTTTGTTTGTTTGTAAACTCATTCATGTATCTTACAATGGTGTTTTAAGTTGAATAAAACCTAGTCAAAGGTGTTTAGATTTCATTTCAATTTATTCAACTTAAAAGTGAAACAGAACTAATGAAATAGAAAATCTTTTCAAGCCAAGTAGATTCAATGCAGACCCAAACACAACCACTAGCCAAGCAGAGTGGGAACACTGGTATCAGACATTTAGAAACTTTCTAGAATCTCTAGAAAAGACTCCAAAAGATGAAAAGAAACTGGGTCTTTTGGTGAATTATATCAGTCCTAATGTTTACTGTTACATATCGGAATGTGAGACATACAAAGAAGCCATCGACACTCTTAATGCTCTTTATGTGAAACCTAAAAATGAGATATACGCGCACCATCGATTAGCTACACGTTCACAAGGGGCTGAAGAGTCATTAGATGAGTACATTCAAGCTTTGAAGATTGCTAGCAAGGATTGTAATTTCAAATCAGTAACAGCAGAACAAAACTGTAGTGAGTATGTAAGGGATGCTTTTATTACCGGACTGCGATCAAACTATATTCGGCAACGGTTGTTGGAAAAGTCAACCCTTACTCTTCAAGAAGCATTAGATCAAGCAAGAAGTCTTGAAATGGCTCAAGTTCAAGCAGATTCCTATTTGAAAAATACAATAAATGTCAACACAAAAACATGTTATTCTTTAGTGGAAAAGGAAAATTCTGTAGATCCTAGTTCAACATCGACACGAAATAATTCCGAAGTGAATATTCCTCAATTATCAGCTGCAACAACACTGAAATGCTTTTTCTGTGGTGAAAATAAACACAAGCGCGAAATTTGCCCAGCTAAGGATGTGAAATGCTATAACTGCAATAAAACTGGTCACTTTAGTCGAGTGTGTAGATCGAGAAGACTTTTGGAAAAGAAAGTAAGACAGTAATACCGGTACTGCTAGTGTTTGTGCATCATCTCCGCCTGTTCTGTCTAAAGCGACACTGTCAGTGAAAATCAATTCAATTTTGGCAGATGCTCTGATTGATACCGGAAGTTCCGAAAGTTTTGTCAGCAAACAGTTTGTACGAATGCATCAACTGAAATCTCAGCCAGGAAGATTAAATGTTGCAATGGCTTCCACAACGCTTAGTTCTGGGATAAATGAGTGCTGCCATGTTAAGTTAGAGCTATTAAACCATGTCTACGAAAATGTCAACCTAGGCTATATGTTATGGACAACTTATGCGCGGATATTATTATAGGACATGACATTTTAAGGAAACATTCGAGCCTTGAGATAACCTTTGGTGGAAATAAAGCACCTCTAAAGGTATGCGGTCTAGCTCAAGTAAGCATACCACCCGTCCATCTTTTTACAAATCTTACGTCAGATTGCAGACCAATAGCTATAAAGTCAAGACGTCTTTCTCAAGAAGATAACGATTTTGTAAAATTAGAGGTCGACAGAATGCTAAAAGAAGAAATTATAGAGGACAGTCATTCACCTTGGAGGGCACAAGTTCTTGTTGTCAAAGGAGAATCTAAGAAAAAGAGAATGGTTATAGATTATTCTCAAACAATTAACAGATTTACTGAATTAGACGCATATCCTTTGCCAAAGATTGAGGATATTGTCAATGAAGTAGCAAAGTGTAAAGTATATAGTACAGTGGAACCTCGATATATCGAACCTGAAGGGGAATGTAAAAAATTCGTAATATCAAGGTCTTTGATATATACTGAAGTTCGTTACATCAAGGTTATTTTTTACAAACTTCGATATACTGAGGTTCAAGACCACCTTATAATACCATTACTTATTTCCAGTAGGCCTAAAAAGTGAGGAATAAATATGTGTGTACTGTGATTACCAACAATTTGCTATTGCACAAAAGAATATAATAGCCCACTGTTATAAGTTGCTTAATGTTTATAAACCCTTTTATGAAAATTTCTATCACAGCTGATCAGGACAAAAACTATAAATGGTGACACAAAAAACTAAACAGTGCCGCAAACACAAAATTTATTTAGGCTAATAAGCATCAGTCGGGACTAGAAGACATTTTAACTCTTATACAGCAGTAAATAAGGGGTTTTACAATTATTACTCACGAGAATAATGTAAAATGCATTTAAACAAAATGTTAACGGCCACCTAACGGACACTTAAGGTAATGAATGGAACAATACTAACACAGTAAGTTAACTGCAAATGCGGAAAACAAGAACAGCACTGCGAACACAAGGCACGGCAAAAGGCAACGTCAGTAGAGTAACAGGTTGCAACATGAAAGAAAATGGATGAGCTCAATGATTGAACTTGTTGTTCTTTTTATAACTTCGATATGTTGAGGTTTTGTAGTCAAAACTTCGATATGTAGAAGTGGTTAGGTTGTGCTTCGGGGCTCCAAAAGTTCGTTATATTGAGGCTATCCCCGCTATTCCGTCGATATATAGAGGTAGAAATAACATTAGATTGATGGGCAGGTTCAAGGGGAATGAGAAAACTTCTTTATATCGAGGATTTCGATATATTGAGGTTCGATATATCGAGGTTCCACTGTACAATCGACTTAAGTTCTGCTTACCATCAGATACCTATAGTTGAAGAAGATAAGTTGTACACCGCCTTTGAAGCCGATGGTCGCCTGTTTCAATTCCGAAGAATTCCTTTTGGGGTCACAAACGGTGTGCCAGCCTTCCAACGAGTTATGAATGAAATCATAAAAAGAGAGAATTTAGTTAAGACCAATGCTTACCTGGATGAAATAACAATCGGTGGAGATAGTGAGGAAGAACATGACAAAAATCTCTCAACTTTCTTGGACATTGCACGGAAGTACAACCTGACAATAAATCATGATAAGAGCAAGTTTCGTCAAACATCAATTAAATTGTTGGGTTACCAAATCTCTTATAGAACAATTAAACCGGACCCAATAAGGCTTCAACCGCTGATGGACCTACCTGTACCTAATGACACATCTTCCCTCCGAAGAGCGATGGGGATGTTTGCACACTATGCCAATCTCATCCCCAAGTTTTCTGAAAAGATCCAGACATTTAGTAACGACCAGAAGTTTCCGTTATCCAGAGAGTCTGTTGATGCATTTTGCAAGCTTAAAAACGACATCGCTTCTGCCACGAAGTCACCCATCAATGACAAAGAGCCATTCACTGTGGAGACAGACGCTTCTAATCACGCTCTTAGTGCAACTCTCTCTCAAGGGGGGAGACCAGTTGCTTTTTTCTCCAAAACCCTTACACCTACTGAACGCAAACACCCCATTGTGGAGAAAGAAGCCCAAGCTATCGTCGAGGCCTTAAAACACTGGAGACATTATCTTGTAGGACGGTCTTTCCGGCTCATTACAGACCAACAATCGGTCGCTTACATGTTCGATAACAAAGCTTCTGGTAAGATTAAAAACGAAAAAATCCAAAGGTGGCGTATGGAACTGTCTTGCTTTAAATATGACATTTCATATAGACCTGGAAAGGAAAACTCAACAGTGGATACCCTGTCTCGCGTGTGCTCTGTCACTGGACACCTTAGTCTTAAAGAAATTCATGAATCACTCTGTCACCCCGGAATAATGAGACTCTATCACTGGGTTGGATAAAAAAATCTCCCCTTTTCACTCGACGATATCAAGAAAATGACGGCTTCATGCACAGTTTGTGCAGAATTAAAGCCAAGATTTTGCAAATATCAAGGTCAACTGATTAAAGCCACGACTCCATTTGAACGTCTAAATATCGATTTCAAGGGGCCTTTGCCATCATCTGGGAGAAATAAGTATATACTAACAGTAATAGATGAATATTCCCGTTTTCCTTTTGCATTTCCGTGTGCAGACATGACTTCATCAACTGTGATAAAACAACTGCAAAAATTATTCCACATGTTTGGTATGCCCTTGTTCATTCATTCTGATAGAGGAACTTCATTTTTATCCCAAGAAGTGACAGAGTTTCTAAATTCATGTGGGATTGCATCCAGCCGTACAACGCCTTACAACCCAAGAGGAAATGGGCAGGCCGAAAGATATAATGGCATAATATGGAAAACTATCTCACTTGCACTGAAGACAAAAAATCTACACATCAGTCGCTGGGAGGAGGTGTTGGATGAGTCTCTCCATGCGATCCGCAGTCTACTGTGCACTGCCACTAATGCCACACCCCACGAAAGAATGTTCTATCACATGAGGAAGTCATTCTATGGACAATCACTACCTGTGTGGCTCTCGTCTCCCGGCCCTGTTTTTATGAAGAAATTCAATCAAGGTAGTAAGTACTCTCCAGCTGTGGAAGTTGTAGACCTTATAGATGCTGGACCACAATATGCAAGAGTACGTCTGAGTGATGGTCGGGAATCCACAGTCTCACTAAGACACCTTGCGCCTTGCGGAAACGATGCAGAAGTTGACCACATTAACTATCAAAGTGAAGATCAAGCCAGTCACCAATGTGAAGAACATAATGATTACCAGACTCAAGACCCAGACGTGTCAAATCCTGAGGTGAACTGTGATTCACAGGATCTTACTCAACAGCCGGCGCAAAGACAAAGTGACCGTCAACGTCGGCCACCTGGATACTTGAAAGACTATGACACTTTTAAATGAGCGGGGAAGAATGTCATAAAAATTTACCTATAGTCTTTTCCAATTAACAAACATATGTTTACATTTATTTATTATTAGTAAGTTGACATGTTACATCATCTGGTTTTGTTTGTTTGTAAACTCATTCATGTATCTTACAATGGTGTTTTAAGTTGAATAAAACCTAGTCAAAGGTGTTTAGATTTCATTTCAATCATCTTCACTCAATGATGAGAATTTGTATGATAGAAAAAAGAAGGTGTGTACATACAAATGTTCAGGGCCAATTTTGTAAAAGGGCCCGGGGGCGCAAGCAAAATAAAAGATTTTAAATTGCACGCCAATGGAATCCTCCCCACTCTCAGTTCTCACTCATCTCTCACACCCGTAGCAAGTCACATACTAACCGTGGGCCTTCAAGTGTTTCCAGTATCTAGTATGTTTGGGCTATACCTGACATAAGTTTCATAGACCTTTTAACTCCAAAATAATTTATTTAGTCTTAACAAAATAACTTTATTTCTCACTTTGCAGCCTCCTTACATGTATTATCTCCCTTTAAAACAATTTACCCGATTTATATTAAATATTGGCATAATGTATATGGTTGAAATCTGCATTAAATAAGGATCAAAATGATATAAGTTACAGAGTTTTTCACACTTATTGAACATGTTATTGTTCTCTAACAAAATAGCCCAATTTCTGGCAAACCGCGTATGCGAAGTATACCATTTCAGTTTAACACTAATTTTCTGATTTGTATATTAGTTGGAACATGAACTTATTATACATCATTGAAATCGAACGTATTACGATTTAAACAATTTTGTGAATTGCATTCAAACTCGAGTGATTTTATACCAAAGTTATTTTCACTATTTAAATAATCAATCACAAATGAGCTGTAATTTGTAATAAAATAACAATAAGATTATTGTAATAATACATTTAACATTTTTGTTTAATAATAAGATTAGTTAACATTCCTCGTGGATCTTCTAGTCATTCAACGCATCTAAAAATATTATTGTAGTATTGCCATTCTAGGTAATTATTATTATACTTCTCCATTAATTGCCATATCTGGCTCTCGTTTTAAAACCAAAATAAAACACATGTTTTAATGTACACATAGCAGATTTTTTTTTAATTCCCATGCTACCTTATGAAGAACGTTTTACGTTTTTCCCATTTCCTGGTAGCTTTATTAACAAGCTAAGTTTTGCAACGTCCCTGAGACCAATTTATTTAATTTGAGACCTGTAACAAAACCTACGATTTGTAAAACTCTCACAATTTTGTTAAAAAAATTTTACTTACAGAATTATACTACAGATCGCCCCTGGTCCAAATTTGATCAAAGTTTTAGTTAATCTGGACAGATTTAATGAAAAAAATATTTAATCACTGAAATACTTTTTCTGGATTTCTCCTACAATGCTCACAAGCTGAGAAAAGGAGGGGAAAGAATCATTATTGCATATCAATATAAAGATGTAGATTTTTTAACTGTTGGTGTAAGAAACTGTTTCTTACATTTTAAAGTCAAAGGGTATAAAAGTGTGCTGATTTTTGCAGACATGAATTATGATTATCTGTTGTAAATGTGTAGAGGACATTGTTATTTTGAGACTTGAGATTATTGGTGTTGATAAAATTGTTGTTTATCAATGAAATTCAACATTTAACATCAACTGTATTCTGCTTGTCTAAACCTGAGCAGAATAAAGTACAGTAGTTAATTTATATCAAACATTTTTAAAAAGTCAAAATTTTTGAGGAGACCGGAGAAATGAGAGGACAGGCAAAATGCAAAACATCTCCTTATGAACGAAACATATAAATTATGCGGACAACCGAGAATGCGGAGCCAGTCGGCCACATCAAAGGAATTCAAGACTGTGTCTTACTGACATCGAGCCTCACAAAGGCCCGGGGGAGGGGGGAGGATTAATTAAGCCGTGATTGGTCGCTTAACACGACCGCAGTCGGAGTTCATAACCCGACCAGGCCTGTGGCTGACTTGGCCATTGTGGCGAGACATTCGACTCAACCACCTTGCGGTTGGTACAGGTTTTGAGTAATGGTAAAAGAAATGAGCTAAAAAAATCATTATTAATCTCCAGATAAAACAAGAAGTTATAATGAACAATTAATATTACTTGGGAGTTATAGTTTATGAAATCTGGTTTGAAAAAAACTATTGATAAAATAACAGCAAAACAAGTGTTTTACAATCAATAATTATAATTTATAACTCCCATGGTTTCCTAGGGTGCAAGATGAATATAAACTATTATTAAAAAAATATTAATATTCAATTTAAAAAAATAATTACAAGGTGCTCACTTATAGCTTTTTAAATTTGGTTTAAATATTTTTCATAACTTTTAACAAAGCAAATATACTTTTTCTTCTATAAAAACACAATTTTCTTCTATAGGTAACTCTGTTCAATTAGAAGACTTGATAATAATAATACTGTATGATTGATTTTAAGTGGTGAGAACTAGTAATATTAATTAACTTAACCAAGGGAAACAAGATACCAATTCAGAAATTGAATCAAAATTTGAGAACTGAGTTCTTCAAGTTGATAATTCTTTTGAAGCGAGCAAGAGCTAATGACAGATTATAAAACAAATCTTTGATATTTTTACCAATGTGATTTTTAACAAAACTGAATAGATTTGCTTAAATACTTTAAGAATCAATATTCAAAGGTACAAAACACAGTTTTATTTATTTCTAGACATGGAAATGTAACAACATCAGAGTACTATTTGAATATAGTGCTTAAGTTAATTAATAAATGTGTAGTGAAGAAATTAGAATATTGTACCACCTAATTCAATAGCCTATACAACATAAGTAAATAGAAAACTACAATATAAAAGTAAATAAATATCCACCCGTACAGTTTTGTTCCAGACAATGGTATGAATGAAATCAGCTACCGTACCAGCTAAAATGTTGATGATTTGACTTGTTATGAACAACAAACACGAACTGCCAGTTGACTCAACTACAAGTGACAAGCGTATATATAACCACACAAGATCAATCATTGTTGGGTGTGAGTTTGGCAAGCATTACCTTGGAGTCTGTGTTTCACGAGCTTTTCATACATTACACAGTTTGATTTTGAAACCCACATTCTCATTCATTAAAAACTAAGAGATTATTATCATGTAACCCTTAATAAAACAACAAAATATTCATTTAAAAGTAAAGCAGCCAAATCATCTTCTGAATATGCATGTATTGATTTTATCAGTTCAATGTCAACACCTTATATGATGCAATTTATACAAGCGATAACCCGTTCTTCACTACATAGCTTAAGAAGGAATAGATTGAAATTCCTAGGAGCAATGCCAGGTTGCCTCAAGGAGCAGTTCATTGGTGTTTCTCGCTCGACTCCGGGGTGAGCTTGTACGCTCATACACCTACCAGTACATCCATATATTCCTGTTATTAGTACTGAATCAAATTGTCCGATAAAAACAATCATTTTTCCTATTTGGGACTCAAAGACACAGAGTATCCAATTTCAACTGTCTAGCACAGAGGTAAGTTCTAGAATTCGTGATGAGAGAGGGCTTTGCACTTTATAGATAGGTACTAGGGAACACCACTGGTCCACTATTTGAAATTCAACAAAAATTTCACTTGATCTAGACTTAATTAATTAAAAAATATGGTATAACTTAAACATCTGATCTTCCTGTTTTGTTATATTTGTCATCACAAAAGATGTAAAGTGTAATAATTCAATCAACATGCTTCCATAAGATTAATATTGAATCTTTGAAAGCCTGTAAGGGTTATCCCTGAGGGCCGATGTAAATTATTATGTGATTCTGCTCATCTACTGAACCCAAGCATTATAATAGTAAGTGCACATTTATTTTATAATGCACACAAGGTGAGAAAAAAGGAGGAAAATTTTTATGCTAACCTATTAATGTTTACTAGAGATCGCCTCCTGATCGAAATTCGATCAAAATTTCAGTTGATCTGGACCCAAGAAGCTTAAAAACATTTTAGAATCAAAACATCTGTTTTTCCTGTTTTTCTAACAGTTGTTTTTACAACAGATGTCTAATGATTTATTCAATTCTCCTTTCTCCATAAGATTAACATTGGAACTTTGAAAACCTGTTTGGCGTAGCCCTGGAGTCCAATGTGAATTAGAATGTGATTCTGCTCATCTACAGGACTATACCTTTCTAACGGTGTGCGCGGATTTCTCCTAAGTTGCACACAAGCTGAGAAAAAAGGAGGAAACGAAACATGCTTGCGTATTAATATATAGATAAGATAACAGTTCTATTGCATGTGATAATGTTGCACAAATAATGTAAATACTTTCCAATGAATCCAGTTGAATTATGACATGAATTTTATTTTGCTTCTAAACTTAGATCCTCAGACCCACAAAAGTTACTTTTTTCAATAATCATAACATTTTAAAATATCATAAAAATGAAAATCATTACGGCTTATTTCTACACAAACGTATCTTTTTAAACTTGTTCGTTAATAACTATAATAACTATACCTCATTAAAACCTGAATCTTAATGCAGCATTTACTTAAATTAAAATGTAAAAAGTCAAATAAAAATATTTTTCATATTGTGAAAAAATATGTTGGTTATCAGCATAAAATATATATAGTATTTAAAATGTATAAGTATCAGCAACATAGAAAAGTGCAAACGATGAAAAGAAAGGGTAAGTTATTACATCAGAAGTGTTTCTAAGAAGTTATATCCAATGGAAGACTTTGAACTTTTAAGCCGGTGGAAAATCAGAACAAGGCTTTACTCCTGAATAACGGCTTCAACTGAACTTTGTCACCGTTCACTGTTGTATCACTATTTTTATAAACATTAAAATCTTTCTCATAGTGAGCCCATTTTATAAAAAAGAAATTATATAGGGATATCAAATAAACTTATAATATAACAAGGAAAATTAATAGAGTTTAGGTGAAATACATGAAGGAACTTGCTCCAACTCTTCAACTCCATTTTGGATAAAATTTAGTATCACAAAAAAAATTTCATTTGTAAGAAATATATGAAGAGGGTATGATAATTATTTTACCATTATACAATTTACATAATATTTTAAAGTAGATCACATGGACCAAAACTTATTCAATATACATAATAAGGACTTAAGGAAAAAATAATCAAAATAAATTAATAAAATTATCTATTAATATAATGAATATGTAAATATGTGAATAACAAATTTAATCAATTGAGTAATAAAATTTGATTTCATATTATTGTATTATTAGAACTAATATATAAGAGGGGATAGCGTAAATTATTCATTTTCCAATCAAAATAAGTTAATCCTAAGAATTTCAAAATTGCTTTAATCCATTGAGAAAACTAATTTTACCACAGGCTCAATAACCTTTTTATTACTGTCGGAAAATTGATATAAGTTTCAATGTTTATAGTTAGTTCTAATTTGGGCAAAATTCTATTGAAAATTGTATTGAAAATACTATTGCTACAATAGCCATGAAAATAGTAATGGCATTTATTTGTGAACTGATTTTGTGGTGACTTATTTGGTGAAGCACGCTGAGATAGCGGATTTGGTTGGAAAAGGGGTGAGATGTTGAAGGGAAGGGAAAAAGCTTAATTAAAATCTTAATAGAAGTTAAACCTTCTGAACAACAACTCTTGAGCCAACGTTGCACCTTCCTCAGCGATAATCCTGGGAGTTTGTAGCTTAAATGTTTTACATTAGAGAATACTTATTCTATCAATTAACTTTAATTTTATTTTATTATTATTAAAATTTTATTGTTTTATTAATTTAGTTTTTGCAATACACACTGAACAACAAAATAAAATAACTATGCATTTGTGAAGAGAAAAATGTAAAACATTTCATATTTCTGATGAATTAATGCATGGGTAAAACAAGACACTTTAAACAAAAGAATTTTTAATATTCTATGAAACACGATTTAATTTCACATTTTTTACATAGTTTACAAACCTCGTAAAGCAAACCCGTTATGTAAATTAAAGTAAAAAATTATATTTTTTTAAATTTATATAAAAATTTATATATTTATTATTCCCATTAACATATAAATTTTATAGGCTACTGGATTTACACAAAAAACATCCCAAGTACAAAAAATAAAAAAATTACATCAAACTAGCGGTCTAAAAACCCCGCTATTGACATTGGATAACTATTAATTATAAACTTGATTAAGTTATTGAAACCACATAGTTGAAATGCAAATACCCAACAATAAGGTTGTGCTAAGCCAATCAACACATAAATTTTGTTCATTACTAGTTTCAGAAAATACCTTCATCAGCAGTCCAACATCCAAAGTTCCATGTTTGTACACTAAATTGCCAACAACAATTAATTTTTTGTTTATTTAAGACTAACTATTAATTTATGTATTTGACAATGTTGATAACACTATTGAAGAAACGTTTAACATTGTTTACTACTTAAATAATTTTGATTGCTGATGGAGGTATATTTTTAAATTAATCTTATTGCAGTTCGCAGGGCTGGAAAATATGGATTTTAATTTTCTCATTACTCAATAAAACCGTTTTTACATTTTCAATGTGCGTTTGAAATTAGATTTTGACTGCTAATTGGCAAACCACCGACAAAGGTGTCGTGTTCTGTAAGAAGTGATTCACCGCTGATGAGGCAGCTAGTGAGGTGACAACAACGTAGGGCTCAATCGTCACTACCCGCATATCAATCTGTCAAAACAACGGCTGTCATCACATTCCAGCTGATAACACGGCACACTACGACAAATCAATTCCAATAATATTCCCCGTTATCAATCCCTATCCAGCGCTTTACATAACATTATACTGTGTTCAATCATAATCATGTCAAACTATTGTATTTGGAGTTTTTATTACCATTGGGTTGTTAAAATGTTTTATTGAATACTAGCTTACCAGGCATGCTTTGCGATGCCAACTTGAGGAATTTTTGCCCTTCAGGTGAGCTCTTTCAATACGCTAACTCAACTTCAGGTTTAACTTGTTCGCTGCGCTCACTCGCCGTCAGATTCAGCTCGTTTGCTATGCTCACTCGCCCCAAGTCTATAATTTGCTCTAGGTTTTTATTACCTATCTTCCCTCAATACCTTAAAAATGAGAAGAGCTGTTAATAAAATTTTATTCCTAAATGTAATCATACGTTCCAATATTAAAACGTTTTGTTCTATAAGAACAACATGGTAACTCTAGATTCAAGATTCAAGATTCAAGATTTTTATTGTCTTTAGGCTCTTTACAAGTGCAATCGACAAGGTCAATACATAGCATTTTCAGTAAACTTAAGGTGTTACAGTAATCTTTCTTTTTGGTAATGATTAATTACAAGTCAAATTATAGAAAACATAAAATACAATAAATAAATAATAAATTACTCTACACACAGTGACCTCATACATTGAACCATAAAAACACACAAAACAATACAATAAATACATAATTTAAAATCTTAAGCTACTTGTATCACAGGTCATGAAATCCTCTACTGAATAAAATATGTTTTCCTTAAACCATTTTTCAGTTATTTTCTTGAATGTTTGCAAGGGTACAGTCCATGCCTTATCTGGTAACTTGTTAAACATTTTAAGCTTCATTATTATATGACTACTATTAACTTTTTCTAACTTTACCTGAGGTAATTCTAAAAGGTGGTTTGTTCTAGTTGGATACTTATGTAAATCCTGTCTGACTCTATAAAAATTAAGATTCTCTTTAACACTAACTAAACAACAAAATATATATAAACTTGGGAGGGTCATAATTTGTAATTCTCTAAAAATTGGTACACATGACTCTCTAGGTGGTACATTTTTCATTATTCTTAAAGCCTTTTTTTGCCACTTAAACACTCTCTGAGAATTACAGCTGTTGCCCCATAGCGTTATGCCATACCGTAAATGTGGTTGAAAGAATGCATAGTAGGTAGTGATCAGCATATTAAGTGTTACACAGTTTCTGAGTTTTCTTAATAGAAAAGTAACCCTTGCCAATTTTTTACACAGTTCCTCAATGTGATTGTTCCAACTCAGTCTACTATCTAGGTGTACTCCCAAAAGTTTTACTGGCTTAACATCCTTGTAAATTGAGTGATTTAATGAGAATATTATTTTTTCTGTTTTGCTATCATTTACCATAAGTTGATTTGCTTCAAACCACTCGAGTGCTTTTTTCACTGCCTGATCTTCCAATTTCACTAATTCGTCAAGGTCCTTTTCAAAATTCAAAAGAGTGGTATCATCAGCATACAATACTGTGGAACATGGGACACTGGAGGCCAGATCATTGATAGCAATAACAAAAAGCAAAGGTCCTAATACCGAACCTTGTGGAACACCTAGTTTTATTTCCTTGAAATCTGATTTTTCCTGTCCTTGTACAACCATTTGCTTCCTACCACTAAGATATGATTTGAATAGATTGAGCTCATTGTTCTTAATACCATAAATAGACATTTTTTCTGTTATTAATTTATGAGAGATGCAATCAAAAGCCTTTGATAAATCTATCAATGTTGCAGATGTTGTAAGCTTACTCTCAAAATTCCAGAGAACATTTTCCACTACCTTTTCTACGGCTTTTATAGTGTTTCGACCAGATATGAAACCAAATTGCTCATTACAATAAAAATTATTCTGTATAAAAAACTGATTCAATTGCATTTTTATACAACCTTCTAGGATTTTGCTAAATATTGGTGTCAAAGAAATCGGACGATAGCTTGATGGACTTAATTTATCTCCTTTTTTATATATAGGAGTAACTTTGCTTATCTTCAGAGCTTTAGGGTATTCACCTTGTTCTAAAATTTTATTAAAAACAAAAGTCATTGGTATTAGAATTAAGTCAATAACATCCTTAATAACCTTGTTTGAAAATCCATAATAGTCCTCACTCCTAGAAGAATTTAAATTTGCCACAAATTTCCTAATGTCTTTTTCTGTAATTGTTTTCCATGTAAAGTGTTCTTTTACAGGCCTGTTACAGTTTTCAACATATTTATCTGTTACTTCTATTGCATGTTTCTGTGTCACACTTTTGCAAAGATTATTGGTTTTTGTATTAAAATTGTTAACTAAATTAATAAAGAAGTCATTAAATGTATTGCACTCTATTTGATTACTAATATTTTTACTAGATCTGGTCTCTGACTTGATTATATTCCAAGCAGCTTTGCATTTATTGGTGGCATTATTAATGTATTTTTCATTTGAAATAAGTTTTTCTTCTCTAATTTTTAACCGATAAACTTTTTTTGCCCTTGAGTACTCCTTTTTACAGTTATTTTCATCTGGTGTACCCTTGCTATTTCTAAGTCGATCATATAAGGCAATTACCAACTCCTTATATTTTTTTAACTCTGGTGTGAACCATTTCGGTTTTTTCTGTTTGAAAGTATTAATTTTCACCTGCTTAATTTTGCAGCTTTCATTAAAAGAGTTTGTTATGTGAGTAATAAAGAAATCACAGGCTTGATCTGCATCTGATAATCTAGCAAGTTGGGTCCAATCTGAGGCTTTCAATCTTTCCCTAAAATTAAAAGTGGCATTGGAAGAAAGGTCTCTTATGTACTTTACTTCTTTCAAGTTGTCGGGGTTTGGACAAAGACCAGAAAACTCAGCCAATACTCCTGAGTGGTCTGATAAGTGAGGCTCTAATACTGTGCAATTAACATATTCCCTTGATATATTTGTGATAATATTGTCTAAACAAGCTTTACCTCTAGTAGGTTCTTGAGTCAGGCAGTATAAATTATAAGACCTCAAAACATCTAAGAAATAATCTGTTTCATTTGATTTCTGTACTATATTTATGTTAAAATCTGCTGATAAAACAATTTGAGACTTACTGTACTTATTAACTACAAAATACAAAAATGACTCTAAAGAGTTGAGGAAAATATCTAAGTTAGAATCTGGTGGTCGGTAAACTGAAACTATAATAAGATTCTCCTTACACAGTAAGACTGCTGTCGCTTCAAAGATACTCTCTATACAATAATTATTTACATCAAGAGTCTTAAAATTAATACCTTGCTTGATAAAAATGACACTACCTCCTCCCTGCACACGTTTCCTACAGAATATACTGCCTACATTAAACCCATTAGGAACATACATACAAGTTTCCTCCTCATAAAGCCAATGTTCACTTAGTGTTAATACATGACAATCTAAGCTACTTAAAAATAAATCTAACGAGTCTAACTTATTTCTAATGGACCGAATGTTCAAATGGAAAATGTTTAAAGACTTATCATTGTTGAAGAAGACGTGTGAAGACGTGTGAAGACGTCTCTGAAGACGTGTGAGGCGGAGCCCTATGGAGTAATTAGGATAAAATGTAGCATATATGTTCTTCCTCGTTCTAAGCTACCTCCCCATCAATTTTCAACCAAATCGGTTTAGCAGTTCTTGAGATATAGGAACACTATTTTCTTTCATATACAGACAGATTGTTGGCGTTGTAATAAGTACTTAATAGAATGTGTGTACAAAGAAAAAGTAAAACACAATAAAACTGGTGATTTCCCTTTCAAGTCATTTTTGCACAAGACTACTCACTGTTGTTTTTACATTGGTTAGGTCAAGCGAAAAATGTATCATTGGGTCATTGTCAATAATGAAAATCACACAACTATCGATAATATAACTACTAACCTTACACTATAAGCTTCATAATATTTTTGGGAAACCATTAATATACAATGATACATAAACCAATAAATAGAAGCATACAATTTTAATAATTTTAAGTGTTGAGAAAAATATAAATAGAGCCATGATGATTGTGTTACTTCTCTGATGCAGTTGCAAGCCCTCCAAAATGTGAAACTGTGCACCTTTGTATTTAAAAAAGCAAAACAAAGGTAAGATTCTTTGTTTCAGGGATAGTAAAACGTTTTCCCATAAGGATGTGCCACTGGATTAGAGGGTTGTGCATTTGTTACTGATATATGATACATAAAAAAATTTTCTAGTATTACCTGACGATTTGATTTGCTGGGCGGCTTTAAAATGTTATATTGATTTTTCTCCAATGTGACAAATTAAATAAAAATTAAAATTCATCGAACAAAAATTTTAAAAGGGAATGGTTTATAAATTAATTCCGTGTGCAAATATAAGAAATTACCATCAACATGATTGAATAAGACACTGACTGGTTATAAAATAATGTTACATAAAATGTGATATTTTGTTCATTAAAATGTTTTAAAGATTGAAGGAATTTGCTAATATATTAGTGACATTAATTAGTGTATGGTAACTTAAATACAATTTGTACTATAGTTTTGTCAATCTGCTAATTTACAATATGATAATGCATAGTCAAAACAATTATACATTTAAAAATAAATCCTATACTACACAAAGAGTGTCTGAAGGGATGTGTGTTCCACGATCTCGTAATCCAGCGGGTAGATTTTGCTTATACTTTGCATTTAATAGAGTTTTGGCCCAAAAATTAGTTTAGAAGCAGCCTCAACCCCAGGAAAAATCAAAGTTTGTCTAAAATTAAGTTTAAAAATCGTAATTTTTAATACTGTTTATATGGGTAGCTATTTTTGGTAACGAAATAACAACTAAAAGTGAACAAAATAAAGGAATAATAGTTTTAACCAGTTTTTTTAACAGCTGTTAACTGTGTAGAGTCTGGTATAAATTTAACAGCTTGATTACCATGACACTATAACAAAAGTGAATTAAAACCAACGACCCTGGTTAACCTGGTACTGCAGTTGAAGTTAAAAACGTCAAATAAGAAACTATGTTATTAAATAAACAATAAAAATAATAAATCTGATAAATAATAAAATCAGTTTAACATTATTTCATTTAAATCCTCTCATTAGATGACAAATCATGTTGGCCAAATGAACTCGACCAATCATCAGTCCTGTACCTAACTGCTCAAACACATGAGACACGCCAATGGATGCAATTTGATGGCATATTCCATCCCTAGTTATTGGTTCCACACAATCTCATTATGATCATCAGAAATCACTTCCTAATAATGTATAATTCAAACGTCATTTTCCAATCATGCAGAAATGGAAAATGTTTTTAAGTCTTTTACATATATTTTAACTGAGCGCTCAAGGAAGTGTCAGCGAGTGAACATTGTCTATTTGATTTGATTTATTTTGTGACTTACTGGAGCTATTTCTGTAAAATATTATGTTTATGAAATAAATTTTCACTTCACACAGTGAATAGTGTCTGTACTAGTCTGTGAATAGTGTGTGTTTAATTCAACATTTCCTACTGCCCGCCATTTTCCCTTATCCACCCTTTCCACCGCCCTTATCCACCCATTTTTAGTTTTGAAAATCCTGATCCTTAAAAATTCATTTATTTACAGAAGGAAAAAAATTACTTTTACTGTTTCAAACAAATACAACAAAATAAACATGATAAAAGAAAATATAAAAAGATCTCTAAACAAAAATGTTTACTGACTAGAATTGTAATGGGCCTAAAACATAATGTTTTCTAAAATATTTTAATAAGAAAGATGATGAAAATTTCTCATGCACCAAATTTTTCAACTGAACAAAAATAAATTTTTTGGGAATTCATAACATTTTAGCAAATTTCCCTATTAGGGAATATAAACTATTAGGTTAGTAGTCAAAGTAAGAATTAAGCACGAGACAATGATACCTTTTTTTTATTTTGAGGTCTCTAGAAAGAGAAAACAGTTTGTTTTTTTCAAAATCATACACATTTATATATGTGTTCGTTAACACAATAAATCTAGAACAAAACCTGCAATTTGGATGAAATGTCAGACAGAGGTGTAAGGCAGCATTTTTTAGGTTAAGTTCAAAAACCATTGTTATTGGACTATGGGAACGGGGATTTTTGGGGTTCTAAATGGAAGAAAATGGGGTTTCGGCATTTTCTTCTATAATTTTAAAATGTGACAATTTTAACGACAACATCATGAAAGAACTTTTAAAAACAAACAATTTAGTATTCTGAATAATTAATGTAGGTTAACTGGTTACAGAGAAGATTAACTTTCCCCTGTTATTCTTAAGGGAAATAAAAAAAAAAACCTTTTGTAACGCTTATTTTACATATTTTTAATAAAATCTAGTATATACAGTACCTTCATTATGTGCAAATAGAGCTTGTTTTAGAGTATATAACACATACAAAAATAATTTATAATGGCAGGATGAGAGATAAAAGAGAGGTGCCTGAACATAAATCAGCTGATCAGCTAACTTCATTAATTTGTCAAGTTAATGTTTTGGTGATTTGAAATAGTATATTTCGTCACTAGTCCGGAAAGTGGTCGTTATCGGTGCAAGATCGAGTTTCAAGTTCGAGAATTCGATTGAGCACCGATATACCACTTTCGGACGAGTTACGAACAGTTCTTTTCATCATACCACCTTTAATAAATTTACAGTTTGGATAAAAGTTAATAAATTTTTAACCTATATACCCCCTCTTACGTTGTTATTTGTTTATCTTGTATTTGAACTATTTACAGCTGTTATTAAAAATAAAAATAAATTTACTTGTTTAGTGTCCCGAAAACCACTGTTTTGCGGTCTAGTCCCGAAAACTTTGTTTACCAACGCGTTTATCTAACCCACCGGGAATCAACTAGTTTCGATCACAGCTGACCGTTCCGAAAACAACGTTTATCGCAATGGTATGATGAAAACAAACTTTACATGATTTAAAAATTTTACATAAATTTTATTTTACTGTTAAAAATTAATTTATACATATTATATAAAAATAAAATTATCAATATAAAAATATGATACAATGATATTTATTTTATACTTTCTTAAGGGAATAATTGATGTATTTGTGAACAAATCTTTTGTTGATTGATCAAAATGTATGATATGTATTGGAAATTTGATAAGGACGCAGGTCTGCTGTGACAGGGTTTCATCTAAATGTGTTAAAACTAATAATAACTAGTATTTAGTAACCAGTAATTTTCAACCATTTCTATGTATTCTTGAAACTTGGTCAGTGAAAAATTTAATATTCCTAAACAGCAAAAATTATTTGTAGCGAGGCTTTTATCTCCCTGGAGGATATTAATGTTTCATCTAAAGGTTAGAAAAGGTCACACTTAAGGAAATATAAATCTTATGTAAAGCTTCTTTTGAAAAGGTCCCCTGCCCCTCTCCTCCTTTATTATTAAAAGGGTAGGTCGGCTAATGTCATTTTCATCAGCCTTTGTAAGTCAAAGTTAAACAGTGAATTAAGAAATGAGCCCAGGATACAGCTTCCAAATTATTTTGGTGTGTTTCGGTAAACCAGTTAGAGCCAGTAGGGTAATAAGAAAATCTAATATTTAGTTACTCTACAAGTGAATTGGTCAACTGGCTACTGGTTACTTCCAAACAAACTATTCTTTAGCAGAGATTAGGTTTCTTAAAATCATGCCCATGACACAAGTGTTCAAGTATTAAAGATCCTTTTATCGATATTGACATAAAATAATATATATTAAATTGACATTGTAAATCTAACAGACCGCTTGAAAAATAAATAAATAAATAATTATTTATTGAAGTCATTATTGGAGTAACTGTACAATAGAACAAATACGACAAGTATTTTGTATGTCAAATTTAATTTTGTTGGTTAGAGTAGTAAGTTAGGAAGACTGTATCTCTTAATTTTTTGTGGTTTTTATAATAAAACAGTTTTTTTTTAGACTACTTCTACCAATCTTAGGCAATTAATTTATTTCTGTTACTTAGAGGTATGAACTTGTATTACTAAGATCTTACATACTGGTACTTATACTATTATGATATTGCTAAAAACTCAAATATGGTTTGATGTACTCAGTAAACCACAGGTTGGCCTATGGACCTGCGATCACCTGAAGCCACCTTTAACATTCCTTGTTCCGTCTACCAAGGCCCTAACTGTATATGCGATGTCGTGGGTGAGTCACCAACAGGCTGTGTTTATATCATAGTACATGTTTAAAAGGGAAGTATAATTTGAAAATGTTAAAGGTTTATTTGAAATTTACTAAAAAATATAAAAACCAAACAAATACAAAACTATAATTTGTGGTCGGAAGAGATGATATAATAGGAACAGTGTTAGAAATGGTTTTAACCCTATTTTTAGTGCTCATCGCTTATCCAAAGACCCAAAGCAAATGTCAAAATGTTATTAGAGCTTCAGGTAGTCTGAGTTGCATTGGCTAATCTACAGTTTCAAAAGTTTGGCATAGACTGGGATAGTATACCTTGTACTGGATTGAAAACTCAATACCAAAATATCTCAACAAAATAAGAAGTAAGGTAAAACAACTTATCCTTTCCTAATGAAGTTTAATGTGTGTTGCTTTTACCTCTTGTTGCAACCTAATTTATAAAACATATGTTATCTAAGACCATTCTAAAACTAAAATTTTGAAAGTTTTAGCTAATATCTTTTGTAGAAATTCAGTGAAGAGTAAATAAGTAAAATTTGAAATTTGATTCTCAACATGATAAAACACTGCTGCTGAAGTGCTATTTATATTCACCTAATATAACTAAGCCTGATTTTTGTTAACATATTACCCTGTTAGATTGGTAAGCTGTGTCGCGTTGGCGCACTAGCTAGCCAATGCGACACAGCTCAATGGTCAGGGACGCCAGTATGCGGTTGGCCTTGTGCAGTAACCGTGAGGTGAGAGTCGTTACAGTGTGCAGGTACATACCTCGGGCAGTGTGCGATGCGCTAGCCAGCCGATATGACACAGCTCGATGGCCAGGGACGCCAGTATGCGGTTGGCCTCATGCAGTGCCCGCGTGGTGAGAGTAGCTACAGTGTGCAAGTACATACCTCGGGCAGTGTGCGGCGCGCCAGCCAGCGGATATGACACAGCTCGATGGCTAGGGACGCCAGTATGCGGTTGGCCTTGTGCAGTACCCGCGAGGTGAGAGTAGCTACAGTGTGCAAGTACATACCTCGGGCAGTGTGCGGCGTGCCAGCCAGCCGATATGACACAGCTCGATGGCCAGGGATGCCAGTATGCGGTTGGCCTCATGCAGTGCCCGCGTGGTGAGCACGTGCAGTGCCGAGTGCAGTGCGTTGAACCACACGGCAGCCTCCTGGCTGTCGGTGGCGCGCAACACGCAGCTGTGCACACCGTCCGGGGAGTGCAGCTCCAACGTCCGGTTCTCTGTAACAACACATCGTCAAAGGTCAAAAACAGTAAACTTACAAGAAGTTTGTTTTTCATCAATACATTTAGTACACTTTTGAAATACCATTGATATATAACTGCACAGCCTGATTTACTTAACTTAGAACCTTCAAAATTTTGCATGAAATTAGCTTGTAGAGGAAAAAACATTCTCTAAAAACATATTATGCAAATTTTCTATTGTATTTTATTAATATTTTTTTGGGCGGTTAAAGTTTGCACACCTGTCACTATAGTCTACACTACCCTGTGTGTACACTACACAGTGTGCTATGAACATTGTAACATCGACTGATGATCCCATCACACAGTCAAACTATTTGATTTAGAACTTTGAAATTTTGCATTGATAGTTTGCTGTTCTGAAACGCAAGTAACAGGCTTATTGTAAAGGTGAATGAGCAAAGCGAGCAAGCTAATCACACGGATGTATGAAATTCAATACCTTTTTTTAGATTGGAATTGATTTTTCTTCAATGGAGTACACATTGGCACTGTCATGATACCAACATTTTCAGTAATCCATAATTTAAATTCATAATTTTTACAAATCTCAAGAAATCTGAAACCTTACAAATTACAGGTTACAACTAATCCTCTTCCCTCTGCTTGAATTTGGGCCTAAAAATTCCTCAGAAAAAACTCAGTTAAAGTCATTCTTATCTCATTGTTGCAGAAACAATAGCTATTAACAATTTATCTAGCACTAGATAAAAAAATATATATGCATTTAAATGTTTATAAAAATACAACTTTTAGGTAACATATTTGGAAGAAATTGAGTAAAGGGTTCACGCATATTTAGTGTACGATTAAAACATTATTGCATTTTTACACAATAAGGTAAATGATATGAACACACCAAAACTTATAATACAAATTTGGGAAGGAAAAAATTAAATTTCTACAGTGTCTACTAATATATATCAAAATCAGTGACTTTTCTATGACTTTTGGCTGGTGAAAAATGTTCAAAATAAACGGCTTTATGATTGTCCATCTAGAAAATTTTGGGGGGAAATTTCAATCATCGCATAACTTTTGCTCACAATTACATTATTTTCTCCAGTTTTACAAAAAAATATGTGAAATTCTTGTATTATAGGAATAAATAAATGACTTTTCTGTGACTTCGTGACCACTAACTAAAATTTGTGACTTTTGGTGACTTAAGTGACCAGTAGACACTCTGTTCTCTTAATGTTCAATGTTTTGTAAATGTTGATTTACATCATTTATTACAACATTTTTTGCCTTAAAACTACTTTTTATATTGTGACTATTACTTACGATATTTATTTTATAATGGTGAGGGATAATAGTATCTGATGCACAAATTGATAGAAATACGATAACAAAAAATTACAAAACACAAAAAATATGGATTCTTTGATGATCCTCATAATGGATATTAAGGTTACAAGAACTGAAATGGGTATACTTTGATACAATTCTCAAAAGAAACCTATTTTATCAACCAAGCTGAAATTTTGGTAGCGTATGGAATTTATTCATCTTTAAAACATAACATAGATTAAATTAAAAATTTTTTTTGAAAATGCACCCGTACTTTACCTAATGACAGAGTGCATGAAAAATGCGACACCAGCGTAAATGTTGTGGCAACCGGGAAACTGCTACCCCCGTGATCAGAGTAAACTCTGTAGCACAGTATGCATTCGTACAACAACAAACTGGCAACTGGATGCAATTCGGTGTGTGGTTCCCTTAAATATGAAAGCGAGGTCATAGACTTATCCCTACTGCAGACTTATAATTTTATCTTTTTAGTTTCAGAAAGTTACAGTTAAATTTTCCTATGAATCAAGTTACGACGTTTTCAGTTTAAATCATTGAATTTATAAGTTTGTCAATCTAATACAAATTAAATAAAAAATTGAGTGATGCTATATCCCGTTCAAAATAAATGTGCGGACAAAAGGCAGAATTTTATTTTCCACCACACGGAAATTCCCTCAATTGCTTCCCAATTTCCCCGGTTTTCTTCACAACCGCATGTTATTTTTATTTTGACCTTAAAATTGAGAGTAGAAAAAACGCTAATAATAGTGGTACTTGCCCTACTTGCCATTTCAAGCGCTTCTTGTTACATCTGTAACGGCAAAATTAGAATATTTGTTTAAGAAATATCAAAACATTGGCATAAAGTGACATGAGATTTTAACAGCTGTAGTAATTCTCCGTGATTGTGAGCGGTTGTGTTCTCGGCCTTGGGAGGAACGGGAAAAATTTAAAACTCACTTTTCGGGAAAAATTAAAACTTGCACTTTTATCACGATAGGATGTATTGGCTTTTTTATAATCAATTGATGGTTTTAGATAAAATTTTACAATTTTAACCAACCCATTTAAAAGAACTGAAAAATAATTATATTTTGAATCATTGACTTAACTGGTTACATAGATATTAAAATCAAGTTTTCCATTTTATTCTTATAATGAGAAATCTATATATATATATATATATATAATTCCGTAAGCGAATCGGTCCCCACGAAATATCTCGAGTTAGAATAAAGATAGGGTAACGTATGATGGCTCATTTTAAAGCTTGAGGGCCAAGGACGCAAGGAAAAATACCAGAATTATCAAAAGTTACCTGGGCTTCGCCCCATTGGACCTTGAAGCTCCAATGTTAATCTAATGGGAAGAAGATTTTTAGATCCACACGTGTGATTAAGCAGATGTTCCAGTGTTTTATCATAAACTCAGCTGATTATTGCCTTTGTATTGAGTAAATATTTTGAGTTAAGATAACCATACAGTTATAAAATTTTTAAATTGGCAATGCACTATAAAAAAAGAGAACACTAATAGTCATGAACGGATTGCGGATCCACAGAAGATTTCATCTTCATGACCCCATTATAATTTTTTTGCCGAATATACCAAAGTTAAAATTGGCTTAGACGTGGCATGGTTGATATAATGGTTAATTGGCTTTACTCAGTGAATGTCGTTTAGTTATTACGTTACTGCTTTATTTATTGGCTATATTTAGTAGTTAGAGTTGAAGAGTTAAATCGCTTTATTGAGCGTATGATTATTTTCAACTGAATCATCATATGTAAACTACTAAGAATGGATAACCTCCGTATGAGAAATAGTTTGTTTCGGTTTTATCTATTCCTTTGTTTCTTTCTTTACGTAGGTCGGAGGAAGACAATAAACGCCCGTTAATCCATAAAGAAATGGGGAGCTTTTCATGTAAATGATAGTGTGCGAGAACAAACAATATATAAATCAGTGTTCTACTTCATTGACGAACAAGAAAAATATACTACAATCAAAGTACGAGGGACGTCGGTGGCACGGAGGGTAAGGGGGCATGGGGGCATGGGGGGAAAAAGGGGGAATAGGGGAAACGGTGGGGGCACAGGAGGGCACGGAGGTACGGGGAAAGAGGGTGGGGATGGCAGCATGGGACCATGGTGAGCACAGGGGGTTCGGGTATATGGGAGCACGAAGGGCATGAGGGGAACGAGGGGTGTCGGTGGCATTGGAGGTTATGAGGGATTGGGTGCTATGAGGGACACTGTGGAGGCATGGGGAACATACGAGCACAGGGATGAACGGCGAGCATGAGGGCACGGGGGCATAGAGGGTACAGGGATGCATATGGGACATACGGGGGGAATTGGGGGCACTTTGGGGAGGCATGGGGATGCACTTGGGCATCGGTGGCAAAAGGGGTTGATAGGTATGGGAGGCACGGGGGCCACGAGGAGCAACGTTGGGCATAGGCGAACGGAAACATAGGGGTTTGGGGGCACGTGGTGGCGCGGGAGTGGGAAGACAGACACAATGGGCAATAGGGTAGCTGGTGGCACGAGGCACGGGGGGCAGTTGGGTATGGGGGCACGGGGGAGGCTTTGGGGACATAAAGGGCATGGGGACCAGGGGAAAGAATGGTGGGTATGTGGGCACGGGAGTACCGTGGGTGCGGGGGCATGGAAGCACGAAGATTGTTGGGGTCATTGGGGTTAGGGGGCCATGGGGATATAGGGTGCACGGGGAGGAACGGTGGGCATGGTGTCACGGGGTTATGGGGGCATGGGAATGGGTGCACAAGAAGCACTGGAGCTGTCGGTGGCACGTAAGTTGGTTGGGCATGGGTGGGCATTGAAGAAGAATGAGGGCACGGGGAAGAACTGCGGGCATGTAAGCACGTAAGAATGGGGAGCACAGGCACATGAGGGGGCAAGGGGGTATTCGGGCCCTGGGGGCATAGGGCGTACAGGAAACACTGATCAGGAGAGATGAACGGGGGCATGGGGAGGCATTGGGTCACGGCGAGTGTGGGGGAATGGGGGGCACAGGGGTCCAGAATGAAGGAGTGTACAGTATTAATGGGCTTATGTTGTATTGAACTATTTTATATAGGTCTACTTGAGTCAGAAACTCATTATGAACATGTTTAGGATTAAAACTATTTTACCGCGTTCTGTAATATACACCTAATAGTGCAATAATACATTACTGTATTTTAATACAATGAAAACTATTGGTAAATTACTCATTTGATGCTACCTAAAAGTATCGTCAAGATCAGGAAATATTTTATTAGAAAACTCAAACGTGTAAATTCACTCTACAGCTTGAGAAAATACAGTAATACTGCAAGGAGTTGATAAATTAAAACTTATTTTTGGGGACAACATCACCATTTTAATTTTTAGGGGCCTTTGCCCCTACAAGCCACTAGTATAAGTAAATGTTATACATTGCTTGGTTACCACATTTCTCAATAAAAGTTGGTATACACCTTCACTATGTTGTGAGTAACTCATATTAACATAAAAACCTCTATGGCAGTAAACCTAAATACTAAATCCCATGCTATTCTAATTGAAAATAAGTATATACAGTAATTGGAGGGAGAAATTTGGCTATTTATTGCTGTTGAAAAAATATCACTTTTTAAATAACATTACATTAATAAAGAATATTTTATAATATGTTCATAAAAATTTATAGCCTTGAACTATTTTATACTTACTTCTTAGGATTATAGATTATATTAGAAAAAAGGTTTACTCGATTAGACAAAATTATTGGAAATTTGCTAAGTACGCAGATCTGCTTTGAAAGGGGTGTTCATTTTCTATGAAGGAGAGCTACTGTTCCATGAAAAAGAGTAACTATTTTCAATCCCAATTACAGTTTTATTGTTTCATTTTTAACATAACACCTCCAATAAGGCAATAATCAAACTAAAGAAATCCTATGAGAGATTCCAAATACAGATGTTCGAAAAAATCTGGAGAAGAAATAGCCTTAAAAGGAGATAATGAATGGGAACGCCCAGACCTACACACAGTAGTTTTTTTTTTACGGGCCTACGCACAGACCACTGAGGTCCATGTAGGCCCACTTCCTACATGTAATAATAGTAATAATAGTAGATTAAGTTTCAAGGATGTTTTATTGTTATTTTAATTTTATGTAATAAATTGTAAAAATATTGTGGAAATAAATCGATTCTGATTTGGAAACAAAGTTCACTACAGATAACATAAGGAATGTATACTTTACAAATTTAGTCATCAAAATCACCATTTGGAATTTGTAGGGGCTTTTGCCATTACAAGCACATTGTTTCTTCTATAACTAGTTTCAATTTTAGGAGGTACAAACCAATGTATCCAGAACAAACAAAGGTAGGCGACATCCACCACAACAAATAACAAATGTTATTAGCACCAGTGATGTAGCTGGTGCTTCAGCTGATAGCAACTGTTAAATAAATGTGATGCACTTGGTGATTTTCCATTAGAAACAGCCATAGTTGACATACATTAGATATTCTAGTTTCGGTGGCACAAACAATTATTCAAACTGTATTTTTAACCAAATTTGGTATCATCTACTAATTTAAAAATTTTATATTTTGCAGGTACGGAATGGGACTGGATTAACACATTAGTTAGCAATGATTTCTGATTAGTGGAAAGATAATGAGGTTGTGTGGAACCAATAACTAAAGATGGAAGATGCCATATAATTACGCCCAATGGCCTCGCCTGATGTGTTTGATCAGTTAGGAACTGGTGATTGGTTGAGTTCACTGTCCAACCAATAAAGTGTTTGAAATGAAATTCACAAAACCACTTTATAGTTTTTCTCGGATACAATTATGGCTCAACACAATGGTTTGTAGAAAGGTTACTTAATTTCAAGTGATAAAAATTTAACTTTTCAAACCAAATGTTTGGAAATACACTATATCATTCAACACATTCAAACATTTAATTTGACAGTCATTTAATTATGGCCCCTTGGAAAACTGGGCCATGTTTCAACAAACCAAACATGTCATAAAACAGGAAAAACTGTAAAAGTTTTTTGAGTTTTCCCTGGAAACAACAGACATGAGTCTTTTGGGCTCAAAACCCATTCCAACCACAATAAATTCACATATACAGGGTGAATATAGGGGGTCCAGTTTCAAATATCCGAAACTTTTCCATGTTGTTCGGCAAGCCAAAAGAAACAAAAAAGTTCATATAATTATATGCCCTAAAATGCTTCGTTAACGCGCTAGCCGCCATTTTCTTTTTTACACTTAATAATTTTTATTTCTGTAACGGATGGATGGATTGGGTTCATATTTCGCATGGACCTTAACTACAACAATGTCTATTAAAAGAAGAAAATTTTTTTTCCCAGAGTTTATTTTCAGAGTGTATTTTCAAATTCTTTGCCATTGTAAAATTTCAAATTTAATTTGTGGATATGGCTCTTATTTTAAGTCTGATTCTCATCAACTTTTGGCGCAAACAACTACAGACTAAGCCCTATCCAACGACACCAAAAACTTGAAATTTGGTTGAGAATTGTAGTAAGAGTTCTCTACACAAAAAAAACCCTTAGCGTATTAAAGAAGTATAGATTTTAACCTTATTTAAACCAATCTGAGACTTTATTTTGTTGATTTGTTTACTGCTCCAGGTGATCCATGTCCTACAATAATATTTTAGACCAATATTGATTTACAAATGGATTTAGTAAACAAAGCAGACAGTTCCAATTCTAAGATAATTGAGGGATGAGAACAAATGAATGAAGGGATTAAGATTGCTGTTATTTTAAGAGCGGTAAAATATATAGTTTTTACCGTTTTTACACAAAAAATATAGTTTTAAACTAAATTCTATTGTAAAAACAATAAAAACTATATATTTTACAGTTCTAAAAATAACAGCAATCTTAATCCTTTCATTCATTTGTTATCATCTGTCAATAATTGTAGATTTGGAGTTGTCTGCTTTTTTTTACTAAATACATTTTGTAAATCAGTATTGTCTGAAATATTAGTATGTACAGCCATCCAAAAATTTTTAAACCAAAATGTTAAAATGAAAAATAATGAAAACCCAATTTTAAAGTGTTTAGGTGTGTACCTATTAGTTCTAACCTGTCTAATTCACGGTTTTTTAATATATAATTTGGTTTTTTACCTTGATTATGGACTGTTATATGCATTCCTTTCTGGATGAAAGCAAACATTGGCAAAGAACAATTTGTTTGCCATTTTATATTTTTGGTTTGGATTAGCTGTTCAGAGTTTTGTTTACATCTAATTGAAGCAAGTCCTTTTCTGTTGAATAATATGGTCTGAGCATTTTAGACGAGTTGTTTTAATCATTTATTGAGTATTTACCTTTGACACTCTTGGATGTAACCTCCGTTACTAAAAAGATAAAAAAGTTTCCGTAACTACTTTATATTTTAGAAATGAAAAAATTGTTTTTAAGTCAAAGTGACTTTGGGGTCATATTTCATTTTTTTAATGTTTTTACACTAACTAGAACATAGATTTTATTTGGTAGTAGAGGTTACACAAAATATAAGTAACGGAGGTTACATTTGTTATTATCATGACATTTTAAAGATATACAGTATAATCAATTTTTCAGTTAACAACATTTGACTTATACTGACCTATATTATGAATGATCTGGTACCTAACATACACCTATTCTACTGTCTTTACCAAAGTTTTTTTTACTGTTAAGAGGTTTTTTACTATCCTCTGACTCCCATTAATATTACAAAACTGGTGGTCTCTTAATACAGGTCTAGGCTAAGTTTTTATTGGAATAAAATAAGTTACCTATTAAACAATATTATAGAATCCATTGCAATATGAAATTGTTTAAATTTTAGGCCTATATTTATTCTTGATAGTTTAACAGCAATTTCCAAAGGATGGAAGTTAACTTAATACTTACGTTTTTTTATGGTTCGCTACTCGCAGTTTTCATAAATGTTAGGTCTCGACTTATAATTTGTTTTATTTTCCTAGTCAGTTAGTAAAGACTATATACTGGTGCAAATAATTAAAAAAATAAAGAGTTGATAGCAAGATTGAAAGGAGGAAGAGAAAAATTAAACTGAGTGGAATGAGAGTTAATAGAAAGATGGAGAGTAAACGAAGAAAACCTATGTATAAAACAAAATTCTGTCGCCAAGAGAATTAAGAAAAAAAAAAGGAAAAATACCTGTTTTTAATGAGTCCATACAAAAAGTGTGGGAGGAATAATAATTCCTGGGAATGATGTTGCATTTTTCAATTTTGGAGTGATAAAACTTGCGTACTTACACCACGTTTTGTTTGTTAAAACTAATTAAAACTTCTTTATTTTACAAGATATTACACTGTAATAGTTTACCCTGAAATTACTGTCGTTTTCAGTTTAATTTTCAACCAAAAAGTCAAGGTACTGTAATGTACCATTAACAATTTAGAATAATTGTTTTTGCTATTAAAAACATGTTTTTCCAATCACAAATGTAACATTTCTATACACAATCACTACAGTTTTATTGCCTATTACACTTTATTCATAATCACTTTAATATGAGCCATTAACAGTCAAAATCATATCTTGAAATGCACAGGTAACTTCCGTTACTCAGACCGTAACCTCTGTTACTTTTTGTTGTAGGCCTATTATTTGTCACTAAATTTCATTATTATTTTTAACAAGAGTACTGCAAATAAATAGCATAATGTATAAAGAGTTTGATTATCATTAAATAAAATTGTTTTGCCATAATAATTCACAGAAATTCAAAGAAATAGTTAAGGAGTCACAACTTAGCCGTGTGTGTGAGGAACCTCCGTCACCGTCTTCTAAAGGTGAAATTTTGGATACTACTTGATGAAATGATATTGTTTTACTCTTCAACCTTTATACAAACACTTAAACTTGTAACATATTTGGTTTCAGAATATTTAAGTTCTTTCACTTATTTTTCAACAATAAAGTTGTTTGCATGTAACCTCCGTTACTTTAGAGTGGCTGTAAGTTTTCACTCTTGACCCTTAAGCGCACTCTTATTATATAATATGAATTTGAACGAAAGTTGTTTTTGGTTTCTGAAGACCACAAAACAAAAAGTATCTTTGGTCTTGGGCTTAGGTCTTACCATGACTACTACCATAATTAATAGTGCTATAACTCCCTATAAGAAAATTTGCTAAAATTACAAAAACAAAAGGATTCAGATTCTTTGATGAATCCTCAGCCGAGCTCTACAGATGATCACGTCCCAGACAACGCTCGCTCAGGGGTGAGCCACACCAAGTATAAATTCAATTAACAAGTTAATGAAAGTGGAGAAGGCTATGAGCTTGGTTAATTAGAATCTGGCTAATACGAAGGGTAACGTGTACATGGTTGCATCACAAGCTTTATAAAACCCAAATACCACACAAAATAGATTTTTATTTTTACCAAAATAAAGTTTATTGTTAGTTACGGAAAGGTTTCTCAAGTGTCACTGGCCAACATGAGGTAGCAAATAATAATGATGAATTGTTACATTGCCTCAATTGGTTTAAGGCATTGGTGACAAGTATTTGGTACCTATGATTTTTATGTGTTCATATTGACTAGAGATCGCCCACTGGTCGAAATTCGACCAAAAATTCAGTTAATCTTGCACCAATTAGTTTTGAAATGTTTTATAACTGAAACATCTGTTTTTCCTGATTTGCTAGCAGTTGCTAACTGTATTAAAACAGCAGTCTTATGATTAAATCAATTATCCTTCTCCCATAAGATTAACTTGAAACTTTGAAAGTATGTAGGGCGTAGCCCTAGGGGACGATGGGAATTATAATGCGATTCTGTTCATCTACAGGACAATACCATTTTAACTGTATGCGCGGTTTTCTCCTACGATGCACACAAAAAATGGAGGAAAAGAAACATGCTTGTCAATTAATATATGGATAACAGTTAAGAGTATAAGTCAAACTACTGAATCTTTATTAATATTTGTATTCGCAAAACCAAATTTATCAATTAATATTACTTAATATTGGTGTTTTAATATTTATAAAAACTGCATTAAATACTTAAGCGATTACATCGTTCAAGAGAGCTTGACAATAAATTAATATTCTTGCACGATTTTTCAAAAAGAAGATAAGTAGTTAAAACATTTGCACAGGAATAAGCTGGGTCGACGATCCAGTCATTGTATTTTGCCGCCAACTCTTAAACACTTTGCAACTTAGATTGTATTTGTTCTCAACTCTGTATCACCAATAATCTTCTATCTTGTATCTTCAGAGAGATCGGCAAAGTTTAGAAAAATTATTTTATGCTTCTGAAAACACTTGCTTGGTTTCATATTTGGAGAGAACGTTTGTTCAAACTCTTTTACTATTGATTTGAACCAGGGAGACAAAATTTCAAATATAAAAATGTTAGGGCACCATGTTAAAATATATCTATTTAAGAAATACTTATTCCTAGGTCTAAAAAAGTAATAAACACTCAGTTTTAAAATCATTAGGTTTAAAATAGTATGATCATACAAATTAATATTGTGAATGGGAAATTTTGAGTTCAGTTGTAGTTACGATTTCATCACATGATACTTACTGGATGTTTTTCAGCTAAATATGGATCATTTTACGAGTGAGATGTAAAGGGAAGCACTTGCCACGACAATTGAGAAGTAACACAATCATCAACGCTGTTATACAATCTAAACTTCAGGGGCAAAACTAAAATCAAATACATGGGACATGGGATGTACCTGATTTTTTCTCAGCTATAACAGCCAAATGTGAGGAGAAAAATAGGGGGAAAGTGGACGGCTATTTTTCCAGGAGTAGAAAATCAAGTTCTGACTTTGACTCCGCGTTAATTTCGAAGTATAGTAGAAGAGCCATAACCTAACAGATTCACTTCACTGTTGGCAGAGAGTAGGAAACTGCTAAAATAATTTGTTAGAGAAATCAACGGTCAATCCTAATATTGATCTTGTGATTGACTATTTAAGCAGCCTAATAATTTAACACTTATTATAAGGCTGTGTAAGGGCCGCTTTGCCCAAATGAGTTTAAAATAAATGTAGTTTACCTTAGTTTAAAATACATGATAACCTTTGGTTTCAACTTAAGTTCAAGTTTAAACAGACTTGAAGAGTGCCCCGCTTAGCGCCACTTTTTCCCAAACTCGATAAACATAAATGCGGTCTCGTATGTTAAACATATGGTCAACTTTGGTTTAAACTTAAAATGCATTTAAAAACTTGAAGAAAGTGACCCTAAATATCAAATTTGTTCTGCCAATAGGCATTGATATTTATAGATCTTCCACAAACTCTAAAGCTTATCCTAACATTCATATACTTACAAAAGCGGTTGACCTATTTTGTGATTACCAAGAACACTTTGCTAATGATAGAAGTAGGGTTGAATTTCTTCCAAAAGGCAAATGAACACATTTTGGTTAAACAATCCAGCACATAACAGAAATGATGTTTGATGTCATATGACTGTTAATGTTTAAAGAAACTATCATTATATCATGAACTTTGGAAAATGTTATAAAACTTTTTATTAATTAAACTGTATAGTTAAAGATAAAAATTTCAAGTTTTCACTACTACTAAAATTATTATGTCAAAAGAACGGGTTTTAAGTTTGAAAAAGGTGAAAATTTTGCCATTATTCCCGACACACAATGGTACTTACTTGCTGGAACTGAAAACCAGCTTGGAATAGTTTGCAGCCATTTGAATGTAAATGCACCCATAGTTTTGAACTTCACAACTCTAAGACTTCATTATAGAACTGGTAAAGTAACATACTGTTACTTGTGAATTAGATTTTTAGGACTATTAAATAGGGATTTTAAAAAGCCTATTCTATTTACAGTAGATAATTTGTAGTATTTGTTATTGCATTTTAGTAGCAAATCTTAATAAACTTACCAATTTTTTATTTATGGCTGGATCAAAAATTTTACGATTGTTTTTTATTTTAATTTTTTTAGTGGTCAAACGTACTACATATAAAACAGATTTCATTGCATATATTAGCAATTGAGTATTATGAGATAGTAAGGTCAGTTAGATGTGAAATCAATTACTTAATTGTAAAACAAGGTATTGATAACAGCTTTATTAAATATTCATAAAAACTAAACATCACAAAAATGTTCAACTTTATTCCCCATGATGGTGTTAAGCTACGATTTTTATGCTTAAGGACAAAGAGTTTTTATAAGCTTGATTTTAAAACAAACAACAAACATATCATAAATTTTAAAATTTGTAAGCAATAAACAAAAGGGGTGATTTTTTCAATCTTCAGGAACTATGTAAAATAACCCTTATCGAGGTCAAGCAGCACCATCGATATCGTCGCTGATCGCCGTTTTATTCTAACTTATCTCTTGAACACTTTTCTGCTCTTGATATTTTTGTTCCCTAATTCATGTTGTTGCTCATAATCTTTTATCACCTGTCTTTGGAAAATTATACATTAAACAATAAAACATTAAAATTCTCATTGATGTAGGCTGGGTCTGCAATAGGTAAACTATAAATAAATACTTTATAGTACATCATACACTTTATCACACCTGAATTGGAATCATATCTATATAGAATTGACTTTTGTTAGCTATATTACTCAAAATAATTTTACAGCTATATTTTACTTCAATAAGTCAAAAAGGCTGTGAAAGAAGAAAGATAAATTTAAGATTAGGAGATTTTAAGGTTACTACACTGACCCAAATTACTGTTGGACTTTCAAGCCAAAATGTTTAACAAATACCGGTAATTAAATTTAAACAAAAGTACAGTCAAAAATATTTATAGTGATTTGTTTAAAATAGGCCTATACGTTTTTACTTTTATTCTGATGGTATTCATTTGTAGAACTAAACTGGTTTGTTGGCCTACCGTATGATTCTCTGTAGCGAACCTAGATTACGGATGCAAGTAAATGTAATTTATTTAATTTCATTTTCTTGATAATTTATTATTGCTTTATTGTTGACCATGTCTATTGTATTTTGTAATGTTGAATGACTATAAACAATGATAATTTATTATTGATAATAGTTTTTCTTGATAATAAAGGGAAGTGTTTTTAATTAATTACAATAATGAGCAAATTTAGCTTGTTAGTTGTTAGGCTTCTTTCAGATCAGTGCGGTCCGGTGCGGCGCCGGACCGCACTGATCTGAAAGAAGCCTTACATAAGTATGAATGGCAAACTATAATGAAGTTCAGATATTTTCTTATGAATACAATTAATAGTAATAAAATTTTTTCATACAAACTCATATAAAATCTACAAAAAAGATTTTACAATAAAACCGAAACATGTCCGTATAAAAGCCAGAACAAGCCATGTGGTGATGCAACAGCGCGTCTGCCTAAGTGACAATGATTGTATTAGTGATATTGTCAGAGGTGACGTCTGTTACTGTGCTCGGGAGACAGTCTGTGGATGCCAACAGCGTGCTACCAAAACTCTAAAACCACATTCAACTAATCCTTCCTAAAAACCTTAAAATCAATTCCACAGTAAAATTTTTTCACACATTTATTAGTAACAGAGTAGGATAGTTATCATACTTTATGTTAAGGACCTCAAAAAATAAACTTACTGAATTTTCAAGCGAGGACAGTATCATACAACCAGATTGGTCACCAAGCCCATCGTTTATTGGAATACCATTTTTATTTTAGTTAAAGTTTGTTAACAGCAAATATTTCAGTATATTTCATTTGTATTGAGTTCCAGCTTAGAAAATATTTACCCTGTCAGTTAATTGTAAAAAAACTTTTCAGAATTATTGCTCTCCTCTTCATTTAATTAAGCAATTCCTGCAGAAAAGGGAGTAGGCTATCTGCGTAACAACACAAACATATCAGACCTTAATAATTATACAATTAGATTGTTTCTCTATTTCTTATTAAGTTTCAGTCTTTTTAAATGTTTAAGATAATTTCTGGATTTGAAAATTTAAAAAGCTACACCCAGGAGCTTTAGTGGTTTTATTTTCTAAATGATAGTTAAGGAATACATTCAAAACTAAATTGTTCACAAATATTCACATTTTGACTGAATAACTTCTTTCTTACTATTTAAATTTCAAGACAACAATGCTGGAAGCCTTATGAAATAAACGGTATCAGTTAACTGACACATACTTTCTCCCAAGAATATGAAAATGTGTTAAAAGTCTCAAAACATTAATGTCTTGATGGCTCAGTCGGATAGCCACCAGGTGAGCAACACGAGTTTTTGCATCCAAAAATTGAATTTTTTAACACATTTTGCTCTATAACTTTTGAACGCGCATTTTCCCGGAGATGCGGGTGGTGTCATTTTATTCAGCATTTTAATCTTAATAAACCACAAAATTTTAATCAAAATCGTTAGAGCCGTTTTTGAGAAATTTGAATTTTTCACGTTTTTTGGGGGGTTTGGGGGTAAACTACATTTAAAAATCAAAAATTTAAAAAAATGAAAAAAAAACGCCTGGAATTATTGTAGGTTTGAACCTACATACCAAGTTTCATCAAAATCGGACCATTGGGAAATTCTCTAGCTCTGTTTACATCCAGACACACACACACATCCACACAGACACACACACACACACACACACACACACAGACATCACTCTGAAAACTACTTTTTTGGACCCAGGGGGCACCAAAATGGATAAATTTACAAACAATTCAAAATCTAAAATTTTGGCGAAACTAATACTTTCTCCATACACACATTTATAGAGAGAAAGGGGGCTTCAAAATGAATATATACATCATCAAAGGAATTGGAAAATTTTTACGAATACAATACTTTCTCCATATACTATGGTATAGGGGGAGAGAGTAATAATAATGATTTCCACTGATTTTTGTGAAAATTTGATTGTTTGAACACGTTGTTATACACAGTTTTGGTGACTGATTTTCTTAAGTAATCAGCAATGTTTTCATGATTTTATGAAATTATTTTTTGTATACAACACATTATAATGATGAATTTATGTATTAATGGTCAAGAATGGTCCTTTTTTTCTCAGCTTGTATGTATCCTAGGAGAAATCTGCTCAACCGCTAGAAAGGTAGAGTTCTGTAGATGAGCAGAATCCCATTACAGTTCACATTAACCCACAGTTCCTATGCCTTACAGACTTTCAGTGTTTCAATCTTAATTTTATGAAATAAAAGGGTAATCTATTGAATTATGATACAGCTGTTGTGATAACAAATGCTAGCAAATCAAGAACGGACTTTTCAGTAATAAATATTTTTTAAACCAATTGGGTCCAGTTCAATTGGCGAATTTCAATCAGTGAGAAATCTCTGTAACAAATCAAAACATATTTTTGAAAACTTTGTAAAAAATAAATGTAATTTATTATAAAATCTAGTAGCCTACAAAAAAAAAAAAAAAAAAAAAAAAATCAACATAACTTCTAATTTTGGATAAGTGATATGCACATTTTCACCTGTTCGGTTGACATAAATCCAGTTTGTAATAAAACTCTGAAGTAATGCACCACCTCAACCCCGACACGCAGCATTGTTTCAATCTCATCGGAATGTTTTAATTTCACACCACTAAGCTGAAAACATTTCAATTGCTTGTTTCTGATACTGAACACTCCTAAACTTATTGGCTGCTTGCAAGCAAAACCTTCTGGTGTTTTTAAACCATGGGATCTATAACATTATATTTTTTAGATAAAAAAATTTCATTGCCAAAAAATTTATTTCTCTGTAATGGCATTTTTCCACAATTTGTTTTTTTTTTTTGTTTACAAAAGAGAAATATTTGCATTAAAAGTATAGCCGCAGAAAATTTTGTAACACTAAAATTGCATGGAATGGAACTGATTATTACAAAACTGATGAGAAGGGAATGTTAAACAAGTGGTGAGTCACTCTACAAGATAATGCCTTGGCCTCTGATTTCAAGCGAAATCGCTCCACAGGAAAACTGTAACACCCTAAAAATGCTTCTGTAAATATGTGGTAATGGCTATTGATAGTGTTTTGTAATAGTTTATACTATTTAGCTTTTTTATGTCACAGTGCATTCCTCCTTAGAAAAAAGACTGATCTGGACCGCCAAGCGGCTCAGACCCCCTGACCAGGTTGTTTATTCTTTATTCAAAATAAAGATTGTCTATCGTCTATCTTATAAATAAATATTTACTTCTTTTAACAAAACCAAAATAAAAAAAAATATATTTAAAAACTTAACTCAATTTGTCAAGCAACAAAATTGTTTTAAAATAGAATAATGAGAGAAATTACAATTACTGTAGGATAAACTAAACTTGAGATGGATAGTAATGTTAACAAAAACAAAAACAAAAAAAAATGAAATCTAAAAAATAAATGAGTAAGAAAAGGGAATAACATTTATTTATGTTATAGGGGTATCAGAACCACATTAGGGAGGGCATTTGCGGTGTAGGAGACAAAGAGCCGTGTTTACTGTTCAGAGTGAGGTTTACGGTCCATCAATGTAGAGCCTTACGATTACGACACAGGCACCAACTACCCATTATACTCCAGAAAACAGCCAACAAATGGAACCCCTACCAGCGCATGTTTCCTGTTATACTTTAGTGTATATTAGGCATTTATACTTTCAGTTTCCTCCTGGATTTATATTGAAATTCCCCTAAGGCTTTAATATCATTGTAGATTGGAATATATTAATACTATCATATTATTTTAATTGTTAAGTGATTTTTAAATTAAATTCCATACATAACTTAAGCACTCAGAATAAAAAAGTCTATAATAACATACAACCATGAATGATTCAAACACTATAATCTAATCACTGTAATCAATGATCATCATGACAATTTTAACACAAAATCAGAATAACTAAAGGTGTTTCTCTCACCATCCCATAAGTTTCTGATATTAAATGTTTAAGATAACTAATTTATCAACCACGGATTTTTGTTTTTATTTTAATACAATAATTTATAATTTAACTAAAAATTCTCTTGCGTAAGTATTGATGTTATTTTCAACGAACTACAAAAGGATTCAGTTCACTTTTTCTTTCATGTAGAACACTGTTCTCCTTTTTTTTAGCAAACTCTCGTACACAGAGCAGAGTTGAACGTAGTAATCATAGGTCTGTACTTAATGTGTAGTAATGATTTTTGACTGTGGTTGCGCTGGATTGTCAACCTAAGAGCTTTGATGTACCGCCTGAAAACTCAGCTGAAAAAGCAATAACGGCTGGAAAACTGTGACAGGCAATAAGTTTCCAGTTGCGCTCGTTATTACAATACTGCTTTGGTCCACTGATTGTGTCACATTCACTGATTCACTGTACAGTAGTTGTGTTGTTTTGGACGAAATGTTGGCTTTAAAGGACGATACCATAAGAACAAAAGTGTTCCAACATGAAATGGCTTTGTGGAGCTAAATTTATCATACTAGTCTACTTGTTGCTCGAAATCGAGCAGTATATTTTGATACAGTACAAAAGTCACAATAGTTTTAAATCAACGACACAGCTGTACATTAACAGATGTTTAAAATTCTCAACCCAATCTCAATGTTATTCTAATATGAAAATTTTAAATTTAATTTGTCTATAGTCCCCTTATTTTAAGTCTGATTTCCACCAATTTTTGGCGGAAACAACTAAAGACCAAGCCCTATCCAACAACACAAAAATTTTAAAATCAGATGAAAATTTTAGGAGGAGTTCTCCCCACAAAACAAAAACCCTTAGTGTATTAAATAAGTACTAGAGATCGCCTCCTGATCGAAATTCGATCAAAATTTCAGTTGATCTCGACCCAAGAAGCTTAAAAACATTTTAGTCCTAAAACATCTGTTTTCTTCCTAATTTTCTAGCAGTTGTTTTTACAACAGCTGTCAAATGATTCATTCAATTCTCCTTTCTCCATGAGATTAACATTGGAACTTTGAAAAGCCTGTGGGGCATAGCCCTGTAGTCCGATGTGAATTAGAATGTGATTCTGCTCATCTACAGGACTATACCTTTCTAACGGTATGCGCGGATTTATCCTACGATGCCCATGAGCTGAGAAAAAAGGAGGAAATGAAACATGCTAGCGTATTAATATATAGATAGATGCCACAATAAAAAAAATATCAGGCAACCCAGTTCTTTGGACCACAAATCTGGATTACTCTGTTGTAGAGAGAAAAGTGAGGGTTTGAAGGACGACTCCAAATAAACATAAATAAATAAAGAACAAATAAGTAACTAAATACCACCATTTCGAATTGGATGAAGATATAAAACATTGAATTTTTTCCAATAACTGTAAATAACAGTAAAACCATAATATGAAAATAATAATTTATGTAATGGAATCGAAACAGAACTTTTTTTATTTGTTAGCAATAGCAAATTAATATTATTTGTGATAAAAAATTAAAAGTGGATAAATTTTCTATTTTAAACTAAGTTTTGATTTTATTATAATAGTTATTAGCCAAGAGGGTTCCTTTGGGCCGCTTTCTCCAACTTAGTTCAACCAAAACTTAAGGTTAAACCAGATTTTGCCGTATGATTTAACATTGAGATTTTTCTATATTATTTTAAACTGAATTGGGGAAAGCGGCCCTTAGAAATAAAACCAATGTTTTATTTTCAGTGAATGTTTAGGCCAAACATTGAAATGAAAAATTAAAATTTCCTACTGGGAGGCAAACGGTAACATTTTAGTTTATACCCATGTTCCCATGAGAAATATTTTTGGATGGATCTGTTGTTGATCATTCGAATCAGTAAAAAAGTGATCATTTTCACTCTACGAGTTACAATACAATTATTGAATTTAATTACTGTAAAACCCTGCCATTGGGCTTCTTTTTAACTGATAAAAAAGATAAACGAGTTTAAAAGTAATTCAACAAGAGGCACTACAATGTAGGTGGCATTGAGAAACTGCTGTGTTTAATTCCCCCGTGTTCTGATTTCCCTTTGTGCGTCGACCTTTCACCAGTGTAAACAATGATACCCCGCTGTTGAAGTTTTACCCCTGAAAGAGCCTTTACTAGGGTGACATTTGTATACCAAATTTAAATTATCTACCTTAAACTTACCTGTAAATTGGTTATTTTTAATTGATTTTATGGTTAAATTTTATAGTTAACTCCATAAAAACGCTTTTACTTACTTAATATTTTAGGTCTATATTATAATATTTAATATAATATTTTACAAAAATATAAATTACAACAAATGCTTTACTTTTTGTTAACAATAACAACTCTTCGTAAGCAATAGTTTTTTGTATACACTTTGTCATCTTTACCAAGTGTTCTTGGTAGCCCACATTATAGTGGCTTATAGGGATAAAAGCTCCTAATTATCTGCCATTAGAAATTATTCAACTGGTAAGAATTAGGCATTAGCTGAATGCCTGTGCTTCATTGTAAAAAGTCATTTGGCAAATTTTTTATCATTTTAGTGAGCTCATTAGCCTCAACCAATCCCAGTATCCCAATGTGTCCTGAAGTAATATTTGTGAAAATCAATAGAATCTAAACCATCAGTGGGCCATTTTAGTTTGGTTTGCGTTTGCATATAGTGCATTAAAAAATATGTTATAAGTGTATTTTAATGTTAGAAGTTTTGATTTATTTTGACTATAATCATTACTATAATCAACTAGACATGTTATTTAACTGACTCAAGATATTTTAAACCATTATGAATACATTTGTGTATTCCACTGTAAATGTTTTAAACCAATACTGCTTGAGAATTTCAGCCAAAACATAAATACAGGTTGTGATTACAAAGATAGGAGAGAAGATAGATGATAATAAAACCTGCTTTGATCTACAATAGACTCTCAAAATAGTCTGACATTCTTTGGTTGGACACATTCTACCACCCAACAATTCCTCAATATCTATCATCACTGATTTTTTTTGTACAAAATATTCTTGGAATATATTTTCAGGATCAAGATTTATATTATGTTTCTATGTTACTTTAACAAATAAACCTTTGTATTGAAGTGGCTTGTTGTTTGTAACCCATTATGACAATTTTCTCCTCGTTTTACCCTTTCCGGAGTGGTTATTTAGTATTATAATAATGATACCCAAAGTCACAATATTCTATAATCCAACAGGATCCTGTAAGTGCAGAATTATCGAGAATCTACTGAACATTCCCTAAAAATAGAAACAAAATGGAGAAAATTTGTTTATTTAATTCCACCAGAAAATATAATAAAAATCAAAATTGTACATTTACTACAGGAGTTTTATTATTATTACTGTATTATTTTTTATTAAAGTTATTCTATCATTTGGTTATCCACAACTGTTAATGCAACGGTTTTTTAGAGATAATATTAAACAATATACAGTAATAGCCTTCCTATAAGATATAATTCAAATCAAAATCACTCAATTAATGAATAAATAACAAAGATTTTTTTTAAAAAAAGGTTTAATATTGCACTTAACAAATTTATAAGAGCAGCTATTTTTTCTGACGATTGTGGGAAGCAGTGAGAGTTAAAACGATAGATGTACTTGTTTAATTATGTGACAATTCCACAACAAATACAATTTTACCATCAATTGGCATTTCAAACACCCGTGGGATCGAGTTGTGTAAAACCAGTGACTTGTTCTGCTCGTGTAAATACTGAAATGTTTTAAACGAAAATACTGTACACTAGTCTACTGTTTCATTGGAATCGTTAGCTAAAATTCTTTTTCACTCAAATCCGTTCAATTATTTTTCCCCACTAAATTCCTACTCATTGCCTATTTTAACCCCAACACATGGCCCCTTTTGCCACATAAGTTCAAATTATAAAACGGTCTAATTTGAAAAAAAAAAAAAAAAAAAAAAAAAAACGGTCTTTTTGTCTTCCAGGAACATCAAAACAAAAAGTAAAATGGTCCCGGGGTTAGGTCTTACCGTGACTACTACGCTATTAGCGTGTCCCCTATAAGGAAATTTGCTAATAAAATAAAATAACCGTGGTAAATCAAATTAAAAACAGAACCAATTTTCATGGAATCAATATCCGGATGAAAATGTGTTTTAAGACACAGTCAAAATATGGTTAAATGGTCATGTTCCTAAAATAATTAATTGTATAGACTAGGCCTAAACATTTTTTTTTATTGATAAGCGCTTTTTCTAGGGAGCTGCACTTACACTATCTCCAAAAATGATCCGTTCATAAATCTTTGAGTTTTTAACTTAATGTGTCACAAAAAATGCTGTTGACTAAACTACAAAGAGCAAATTTACGATTTATTGACTTTTGAAATTTTTTCCCAAAATTAAATAGGACCTGCAATATTTTACTCTTATAAATTTTTTTAAGCGTTGTATGTGAGTTTATATCGCACGGCGGGGGGCTGATAACACTTTGATCCTGGTGTGCTCTCAATGTGCACCATAACATCACGTATCAACAAACACGTTTATAGCTAAGTCAAAAGTAAACAACAGCAGGATCAGTTGAAAATTATGTGTAACATGGGCGTGATGCAGTTTTATTTGCACTCGAAAATAAGTGTTTAACTGATAGGGACAATGCAAATTTATTCATACAATATCTGTGAATAAATTATTTTTTATTAACCAATTGATTTATATTTATTTAACTCCATAACAGTAAAGTAGAACTTTGTACGATTATCAACATTTTTAGTGGACTTCCAAAAGATGCAATTAAAAAACAATGTTGATTGTAATTAAGGTGCAAAATATACTGCCTATAAATTTATATTATTAAAAAAAAATATGATCAAAAAATTTAATTTTTCTTAAACATTCCCTTTGGTGTTAAAAATGTATAACACAAAAAACCCTTTGTAAAACCTGAATTAATTTGTTCTAGCCTGAAATTACAGTAAATTATAATTTTGTTTTAATTTGTTTTAAACAATATTTAAAACTATGCTTTATGAAATAGAATTAAAGAGAACTTTAAATATGTAAAAAAATTAATTATAACGGTCAATAATATTGAAAAGTATCAATTGAAATTAACTTTTTCCCGTACTGTAAAATATTAAAGCATCAGAGAACAAATTATAAAATTCGCAAGCACAACAGAACTACAGTGGTCAATTTCCTTCTTGTTTAAGGTTTTTTTTACCTATTTGAGGAAATTATTCTTAATTAAAGGTTTACATTTCTCACGTGGACATTCAACTTTGGCATTTTCAAGTTTGTTTGATAGTTTCTCTCAAAAGCACAAGAATGTGAGTGATTATGTTTTGAAATATATTATAAAGACCTCCGTCGCAGCAGACCTGCATATTCAGCACCTATGCTTCTTAACCAATTAAACTTCTTTCAATACAATACAGTTCAGCACAGTTTACACTATGGATTATAAAACTATTCAATTTTTTTGATTCGTCAAACATAAATATAATAAATCAATAATAGACAGTGGTGTTTCTAGAAAATTTTCTTGACAATGACATCACCAAAATTTAATGTAGTAGGCTAAAATTAATTTAAAGATCTTCTTCACTCATCGGTGTCATCTATGGTTATTGTTTTAAAATCAAATCAAAACAAACATTGTGATGTTATTTTGGTGTTAATGTGATGTTCTATCTCCTAGCTTTTTTGTCATGTTGTTATTTTTACCCAGTCCCTTTGGCCACTCATTAAAGACCACTCAGTTAATTCTACAATTTGTGAAATGCTCACAATTTTGTTCAAAATATTTTACACATGCATACTTAATACAGTTTGTTAACCAGGTACACTTTACGATTTAACATAACAGGTAAACAGGTAGATAGTACTTTCGCTGATGTCCGGTGTTCACACTTAATACAAAGAATTTTGTTTTATAGAGCATGGTTAGTTTTGATAACTTTATTTGAATAAATAACGTTATCTAAACCATAATTATCTTAAAAATTATTTTAGTCCCACAATATTTTCAGAAACGATGGTTGACTAAAATGAGTTTCAAAGATTTTCCTCAGCTGACTTAGTACAATGTGAGGTCTAGCAATGCCGGGAAGCAACAGTGATCTAGCTAGATTGCAACCTCAACCGCACGCAACTTCACTTAACATGATGAAAACTCCTCATCTCCACATTCAATGTGACTATCAAAAAGGATTTATAATTCATGTTCATACTGCATTTAAACTTACTAGTATACGTGTTGCTCGAAATCGAGCAATTTACTTTAATATACAATACTAATGTCACTTTTGTCTCTAAATCAATGACATCCGACCGATCCAATATTGTGAATCTCTTTAATCAACAAAACTACACGTATTTACAGCTGATTATTAACAGATGTTTAAAATGCTTTATTCAATCCCAATGTTATTTAAATGGGAAATCTTGAGATTTCAATAGTGGGTAGCGCCTTTATTTTCAGTCGGATTCTCATCAGTTTTTGGCGGAAACAGCTACAGACCAAACCCCATCCAACGACACCAAAAACTTGAAAATCGGTTGAAAATTGTAGGAGGAGTTCTCAAGACAAAAAACCCCTTAGCGTATTAAATAAGTATAGATGCTGCTATTTATTGTGTTTCACTAGTCACTTCTATTAATGTTACACTCGTCCTAAATAAACGGTCAATGTCACAAAGAGAACTTGTGGAATTAGTTTTCAACAGGTTAGAAATGTACCGTGTGGTGAGCAGAAGCTATTAATATTGCAGTGGGGGCAGTGATGCGTAGAACCACCAAGATTTTTTGGAAAAATATTCTGGTCTAGATAGGGTTGGACCCAATATCAATCTCAATTAAGCTCAAATGGTAATAAATTCTAACTGAGAAATCAAGAGATTATGTCTAAATTTTTCAGCAACTATCAAAACATATAGTACGGCCTAGTCAGTTTTTAGAGAATTAGATTAGTCTAGAACGGAATTATCTACCGTTCTATCACTTTTCACTTTTTTAAGACGCCGACACTACCATGGTGTGTTGTAAGGTGAATATGAATCTACAATCTATAGTTTATTTTATTACCATGTAATTTTAACTACTATGAGTTCAGCTTACTGTGGCCATACTTTAAAAAAAAAAATCACACAAAAAATAATTAGCAAGAAAAAAATATTTTTTTTTACATTTTAGCGAATTTCTCATAGGGAATAAGCTATTACCGTAGGTCTCATGGTAAGACCTAAGCCCTGGACCATGTTCCATGTTACTTTTTTGTTTTTAGGTGCCCAGAGACCAAAAATAATAGTCAGTAAAATTTATATATATATATATATATATATGTATATATATATATATATATGTGTGTATATACATATATATATATATATATATATATATATATATATATATATATATACATATGTATATATATATGTATATTGAAAATTGAAGACTTTTGTTTGTAGGGCTACCAATATTATTAATTCAATGAACATTTTGAATTTTAACTTTTTTAATAAAATGTTTTAAAATGAAAAAGGGTACTTTGTTTCAAAATGTTCATTGAATTAATATATGTATATATATAAATGTATATATATGTGTCCCTAGACACGATAACTCTCGTAAAAATGGTCCGATCGACACCAAATTTGGTAGAGTTGTGTAATCCTACGTTTATTCGGATGAGTTCGTAAACCAGACATATCGACCTGGGGTTTTGTACCCCAAAAATGGGTTTTTTGCATTTTTCATATGTAAATTTTTAAAATTTCAAATTTTTATTTTGACCATTGGATTTAGCTCATAAAAACACACAATTTAGCATTTTGAAGCTTCGCTCTATCTCCATTGGTTACCGAGATATTACAAAGTCTAAAGACAGTACGTTGTATTTTGAGGTTCCAATGTTAATCTTATGGAGAATAAGGATGTGTTAATATTTCACTTATTAACCAATGTTTTGGATGAAACTTGCTATTCAGCTTTATTTGGTTGAGATTCATCCATTTATGGTAAAAAATCTCGGTTTTTGTGCTTATCATGGGCAGCAAACCTGCATACTCTTTTCCCATGTTGATCATATGGAGAATAGGCAAACTCCTTTAGCAATGCACAGATATTGATGAAATTTAGTGTATGGCTTCATATGGTCAAAATAATTTTTTTATGCTAAAAACCTACTTTTAGTGTTCCCTATGGCAGCATACCTGCATACTCTTTCCCTACATTTATCATAAGGAGATAAACATTTATTTCCCTATTTATGAGCTTGTGATGATTTTTGGTATAAAGGTTTATCTGGTCATAATTAATACTACTAATTTGGAAATTCGCTGAGTACGCAGGTCTGCTGCGACGGGGGTATTTATAGAACTATTGATGAAGGGATAACAGAATATGAATATTAAGTTAATCTGAAACAATTTCATGGGAAATTTGTTTTGTACAGGCATGAAAAGTTAACCGTGTATTGATAGACCAAGTTTGTCGACAGTTTGATATAAACACGATTCATCACCTGATCATTGAGGCACCAGTCTCTGACAGGTCATAAATTTGCTTGTGTGTTTTACTACAGTTCTGCCACCAACCAATACTCCGATACATATTCCACCCAGCATAATATTATCCCTTGTTAATTGTATGTAAACAAGTGTATGTTGCTTGAAATCAACCAATTAAGTTTTGATATTTATAAAAAAAAAATCCTTGATAAAAATATTCTTTATTGCATGCGATGTAATTCAGTTCCTTAAAGAATGTCTTTTAGAAGCTTTAACAATACTTATTTGATATGGATAGATAGACTGGTTTACTGTGTTTACACTTTACAGCTGTTAAAATTGAAAATTAATTACTATTTTTATCAATGTTAATGTAACTTTTTTTGCTAAGAGAACTCATCTAACAATTTTCAGCAAATTTTTAAGTTTTTGGAGTCATTGGATAGGGCTGAAGTTGTTTCCACAAAAATTTGGTGAAAATCGGGCTAAAATAAATATGCTATCCATAGTTGGAATATGAAATTTTTCCATTAGAATACAGATTGAGTTAAGCAATTAAAACATCTGTTTAGGTACAGCTGTAAATAAGTATATTTTTGTGTACTGATTATCGCAATATTGAATCGGACGAGGGTTATTGAGTTACGACTAACGGTAAAATTTTTAGCAAAGAGTCTAAATCAAACTGCTTGATTTTTAACAACAAGTATACTAGTTAAATTAAAATAATTCACAAAAATGTTTAATTGGCACTTAACATTTTTTAAATTTATTTTTAAATTTTCCAGTGTTTTTTTTTAGAATGTTGGTGGAAATTTGAGGAATCAATTTATTTCACAGCCCGAAACTGCTTGCATGTAAAAATAATTTAAGAATTATATTTTTTTTTCTTTGCACCAATTAATCAGATCCTTGGTGAATGGCAAATTTTTTTATAAAAAATAAATATTGTGGGAAAACAGGTAAGTAAATTTGAATGTAAAATCATGGACAAGAAGAAACATGGGCGAGAGTTGACATGAATCAGATATTTACATGGTCAGAGTAAACTCACCCGCTGAGCTGAGCTACATAATTCTGTGTTTGTGCCCGACCTAAAAGGTCCCTTTTCAAAGGGTTTGTATTTTAGCGAATTTCCCTATAGGGAATACGCTATTACGGTAGTAGCCGTGGAAAGACCTAAGCCCGGGGTTTTATGGGGTTTTTAATGGGTTTTTGGAATTTTTGGACCAAAATTTTCAAAATTCATCAATTTTAACGAAAACCATTTAAAAGAGCTTAAAAAACAAACAATTTAGTATTTTGAATCATTAAAATAGCTTAACTGGTAATGGAGAAAATTCAAATCAAGTTTCCCATGTTATTCTTATGGGTAAATCTTTAAAAAGTTATATATCGCTTATTTATCAACATATCTTAATACCAATTTTATGAACCTTCACTAGGTGGTGAGTAATTAAGATTTTATAAAAAACCCTCATGGCAGCAAACCTACATGCTAAATCCGATGGTATTCTCATGGAAAATAAGTGTATAATGGGAGCAAGAGAGATGGAGATAATAAAGTATCTGTTCCTAATCAGCTGATTAGCTGTCTTCTGCATATTTGTCAAATTTGAAATTTTTATGTTTTGTAATTTGTAAACAAATAATTCCTTTTGCATGGAAGCTTTGGATATGCACTTTTATTACTGTTAAAAAAGTCATTTATTGCAATATAAATTTTGATATATAAATTATTAAATAAAAATAATCTACTCAGAAATGTAATGCTATTAAATATATTATATTTCCTTGTAAAGATTATTAATTATATAAGATAGCCACAAAGTTCTTTGATGTTGAAACAATAATTCTTTGGAAATTCGCTGAGTACGCAGGTCTGCTGCGACGGGGGTATTTTGTAAATATAATGCAATGGATACTTTGTATAGGTAAAATTTTTTTGCAAGTAATGTTATTGCTGGATTTTTTGTAATAAGCAATCATGAACAAGGAGAAAAAATACAAATAATATCCTATCAAAGGCAGATCAAACAAATCATCGTAATACGTTAGCTAACACTAACAAAAAGTATGATGAGTTTGGTACATATAATTTCCAACCGACTTTGGTAACTTTTTACTTTTTAGTTACCTATAAACATGTTTGTGTTGTCGATAAATTACGTAATGGTGTACAGTGAGAGTATACCAGGATCAAAGTATTATCAGTCCCCCGCTGTTGAAACATTTTATATGCTCGAGTTATGTACGCTGTATTAATAGAGCTTCTATGTGTAATGTGTTCTTTATCACCATACCAAGACATTCTTTATGGCTACATTTAATTTCAACATCACTATCAATATTCAATTTCAATTGCACTAAGTGCAACGAGAAGAAGTAACTTCTTTTTAAATCAAGTCCCCTGCATAAGTCTTTTGAAGCTATAAATAAAAAGACTTCCCAATATTGGATATCTTTACATGATCACAACCTCTCGCTATTATAATTCCATCCTCAAGGTACGAGTAAGGTATTATACTATAATAATTCTATGACAAAGATCTATTATCATATATTTTTGATAAAAAGATTCAGATTCAGATTCTTTATCAATCACATAACATTTTCTTGTTCCAGCACAGCTGGTTAAACAGGTGACAAGTCAGTGGTATAATAACTAAACTATTACAGTGCTATTATTGTACTAAACTATTATTATTATAGTATAATACGAGTAAGGTATGTACACAATGTATGTATGCACACGGTTCTCATAAACGGCCCTAACGATTTTCTTCAAACTTTTCAAATAACTCACTATGGGATAAAAGTTATATTTATATATACGTCTATATAAGGAAAATTCTTAGTGTTATAATATTGAATTAAAATTCTAAAACAATTAAAATTGTTCTTATGGAGTTAAAATTCAAAACAAAGTTGCTGTAAACTACTGACTTAACTGTCAATGTATGAGCCCTGTGCTTCAGAATCAACATGTGGTTTTTCATTGGTCTGTTGTCCATTTTTAAAATACAGAAAAAGTACTTGAGAATCATGACAAACTCAACTCCCAGAGCATCTTATAAAGGATTGTTCAAAGATCTTCATGTTTTAACTTTTTCCTCAATGTACATTCTTAAATATTTGTTGTGTATAAAGTCTAATTTTAATATTTTTATGCAAGAGAAACATTTTCATTGTTATGAGACTAGGAATAGAAATGACTTTCAGTTTCCAATTCATAGATTAGGTTCCTTTGAAAAACTGCCTCAGTATTTTGGAAAAAAAGCTTTATAATAAGTTACCAAATAGAATTAAGGCTATTAAAAGTTTTAATACATTTAAGAAAGAAGTTCATTCTCTGTTGCTAAACAAAGTATGTTATTGTGTTAAGGATTTCTTAACTGACTCTTTATAACTGTGATATTTTGTAAGTACTTTTAAGTTTTTTGACAAAGATTGTACAACAACTTTTCCTTAGTTTAGTTTTTATACCACTGACTTGTCACCTGTTTAACCAGCTGTGCTGGAACAAGAAAATATTGTGTGATTAAATAAAGAATCTGAATCTGAATCTCTTTATCAAAAATATATGATAATAGATCTTTGTCATAGAATTATTATAGTATAATACCGACATAAGCAATTAGTAGAATTGGAATCTATACATATTTAATACGCAACATGTTATTTTTATTTATTTATTTTTTTATAGCTTGTGTGCTGTGTATACTCATTTCAGCTGTTAAACTTTAAAAACCTTCAATTTCCTTCAATGTTAATTTGATGGGAAAATATAGAACTTTAAGGGCTTGCAGAGCCCTTCCGTTTGGACATTTACCAATTTTTTTAGAAGCAATTTCAAGCCAAGCTCTATCCAATGACACAAAAATCATTAAGATCTGATGAGAACTGTTGAAGGTGTTGAACTCACATTCCAGTGAGGCAACATTCCAGCACGAAAATAAATTTTTCATATTATTTTTAGCAATAACAAAAATTAAACAAAAGCAGACGAACAAGAGAATCTCTTTGTAAAGCAAAACATTGTGATTAGACATGTAACGGATATCCGGTTACTATACGGTATCCGGCCTATCCGGCCTTTTTTTTAAATATCCGGTATCCGGCCGGATACTTGCTACTATTCGGCCAGATACCGGATACTTAAATCTATTGTTTGGCACTGCTTGATGACTACTTGTAACGGTCTTCTTTTTGGTCAAGACAAACATTAAAAAAATAAAAACAACAAAAAACAGAAAAACTTACAGATTGACTGATAGCGAATGAAAAATTTGTGCCTCCTACACGGTCCCACAGTCAGAGGGACAAGTTCTTACTTGTCTTTTCGTAAATTATCCTTAAACTAAAAGCTAAAACATGAGCCGGATATCCGGAGGCCGGATATTCGGCGCTCCGGCCTAAAACCTTGCCGGATATCTGGTATCCGGTATCCGGCCAAAAGAACTATCCGTTACATCTCTAATTGTGATTAACATTGACTTTTAATCTTTGGATGAAATAATATATATAAAAAAAACTCTTTAATACAGTGAGTTATACATTAATTAATTAACTATACAGTGTAATTAATTATACAGTAAGTTATACATTTAGTGAGTTAACATTATAGGTCACTTTTAGAAGCAATATTTTTATATTGAAGTTAAATACGTTCAAAACTGATATCAAGTGGTCAAAGAAAGCATCATCACTGTCTCAAATAAGACTAATATTTGGTGAGTAGAAGGGAAGTATAAGCTGTTTTTATCATTCTGCACGAAATCAGCCTGTTTTTTGTTCTCTCAATAGTACCAAAACCGATTCTTTCTTGTCCTAGTACTGAAAAATCATCTGGAGAATTTTTTAGGTCCTAGTACTGAAAAGTCAGCTGTTTGCTAAGTATAGTATTATTAATTTATTAATGTTGAGGAGCAGAATTTTGAAATTCAAACGTTATAAAGAGCATTGTTTGTAAATAACAGAAATGTAAAAACTGCATTTTATTTACTTTGTAAATATAACCTCGAAATCTTAATAGTTAATATTTTTAACGATCAAAAGTCTAATTTTGCATTATGATAAAAAACGTTGTTCATCACTCGGAGCAAAAGTGTCTTTTTGATGCTTAATCGTTTTTAAAAACTCGGCTGCGCCTCGTTTTTAAAACACGATTGCGCACCAAAAAGACCCACTTTTGCTCCTAGTGATGAAAACTACTATTACACTTGCTTGGTAAACAGAGACATGTGGGCCCATATGGCGGCCAACTGACAAACTATCCTTCGCTTCTATAACAGCTGTTTTTTTAATAGATAGTAATAAAAACAACCTAACAATAAGAACAAATTTATACTTTAAAAAAGGTTTGCATGAACCTTAGTTGGACGATTAATTTTAGCAGAGTTAAACTCCCTGAAATGTGCCAAAAAGGTATGATCCTTGACAATAACAAGTACAAATATAAAAAAAAGATTTTTTAGGGGTCGGAGGTAGGCCTAATTAGTATGTTTTAAAACCAGTTTAAGAAATTAAATGACATAATTTAAATGACATAATTTAATTTTTCTCAAACATTTTAATGATTAATTAACAAAGCCAATCCAATTAGAGTATACCAATTAACAAAATTAAAATCAAAACATGTCTAACAGTTCAAGTATTAAATGAGAAAAAAAATTAAAACACTATGCACTACTTAAGTTTTTATGTATAAAAATCACGTCACGGTAAAAAAATAAAGAATAGTTTTTAGTAAACAACAGAGTAAGTAACTCAGCAGAATGTGAAGGTGCAACAATATATGTTACATGGCCCGTTGCCAGTTCGCGGCTAGTGTTGTGGTTTTCCTGTCCCGACTACCTCCTGCTACCCACATTTGCGACAATATATGTTCAACGTTAATGCATACAGGCCTACAGATCTATAGCTTATCTCACATCGACATCGACATAAACAAAGTCTATACTATCATTTTTATCAGGACAGTTAAGATGAAATATGGAAAACATATTTAAAATTGCTTTGTACAGGGTAACTTGCGGGAACCGGAAAAATTTGAAACAGTTGATGTATTTATTTATTTATTTATTTACAGGTAACCATTTTTTACATATTTGTTACAATTAATTGTTGGCAGATGGCGTAAACTAGGCGGTCCATAGTACTGACTTACGAATGCACTAATACAATACAAATTTTTGTATTATTAATTTTTGTAAATTTTGTATTATTAATGTTCTCACCTTAACAATGTGTTGAGCCTTAGACTTGAGTCATTTCAACTGATCTTTAAATTTTGATTAAAAATATGCTTTGCTGAGTCATTTTTTTATAATAAATATACAATTTTTAACAAAACTATTGTAAGATAAAAAAAGCTTTATTGGCTGCTTATACATTTAGTAGAAAATGGCAAGACATACTCAAGTCAATGATGTAACCTAAATCTCCCTCACTTGTGCAATAATAATTCAACAACTGTTTCAAATTTGTCCGCATTCCGTACGGTAAGTCACTCTGTAGTAATAAGTAAACCAATTTTTGATACAATTTAGAAATAAGTATGTCTATTTAACACTTGAATGAAACATAACATTATTTACAGACTTGACATTGCTATTTCATACTTTATAACTATTGCAATAACATCAATAACAATTACAGAGCAAAAACAAAGTATAACCAATCTTATACTTTAGTACGAGGAATGTCTGTGGCAATGTATTTTGAAAGATCTTGAAATCTAGCTGCTAGATTTTGCTTATAATTTGCATTTAAGAGTCTTCTGTGTTAATAGTAGAAAAATAGCCTCAACCCCAGGAGAAATCAATGTCCCAAATTAGATTTTAAAATGGTAAATTTTAACATTGTTATTATGGGTTGCTATTTTGGTAACAAAATAACATCGAAAGGTAAACAAAAATAAAATGAAAATACTTTTAAGCATTCTTTTTAAAACAACTGTCAACTGGAAAGAGGTATAGGTATAGGCCTAGTTGGTTGTTGGTAAAACTTAATAGCCTGATTTCCATGATACTAGACCAAAAGAGAACAATAACAACGAGTATGGCTCCATCACCCCGGTACTGTTTTACTTAATCATTGAAGCAAATGAATCTCTTCAAACATTTTTTTGTGAGTAACATTAGTTAGGTAAAACAATAAAAATTTTTTAAAGATTTATTTCAATGTTTGATAAATAAAAAAATATATCAATAAGATAGAACTTTTTTATTAAATCGAGGTAAATGACAAATTAACTCCTATATATGTATAAAGAAGGTTGAGCTGTAATCCAAACAATGAATTTACAGGATATTGAGGGGATAAAATGAATGATTGATTATATTGAACGAAAGCCCTAAATTGATTGCCCACTGAATTGGCCCCCAAACTCTAATAACCGATCTTTTATGTGCCCATTAATGATATACTGATTTTGAAAACTATCCTTTACGGTAAAAAAATCCTCAGTACTGTAACAAAAATCAATACAATATTAAAAAAGAACCATATATTGAACTGAGTAAGAGTAATACTTGCATTTTACATGGCAAAATTATTATTAAAATGGATTGCAATTTGTTTAAAAATTATTAACAAAAGATCACAGAATAAGTCTGGCTCCCATCATTTAAATTGTGCACAAGAACCTATTACACTTGACAATAAAATTAATTTGGCCCGATGAGAGTATAATAGGTTTTACAAGAGGATTTTAGGCAAGAATTAATCGTAATGGGCCAAATGGTTTCTTTTATAAAACAATTCCTTTAAAATTCTAAATGGGATGGTTCTTTGTGTGAAATATGAGAGGATAACAAGGAAATTCCTCTCTCTAATTGTATGGATAATGAATATTACCAAAAACGCAATAATTGCTGTCATGCTACGATTTAACTGTCTAAGTTTCTACGTCGGTAGATCAAATGTGGGTGGCTTATTTTAGTAATCTTATATAATAAAAGAGTGCATTTAAGGGTCTAGAGTGAGAACTACTGAACGGATCGAGGCCGTTTTGGTGTCAATGGATTTCTTATAACTCCTAGATGACAGGAAAAATATGGTATCCCTCAGAAAATGCCTTATAAAGCCGCAAAATGAAAATTAGACCTTATTTAGACCAATCTAAGACGTGATTTTGTCGATTTGTTTACTGTTCCAGGTGATCCATATCTTACATTAAAATTTGAAACCACTGCTGCTTTACAAAGTGTTTTTGTAAACAAAACAGACAACTTTTCAAATATGATAATTGACAGATACAAATGAAATCAAGGACACATAATGTTACAGTGGTTTTAAAGCAGTAAAATAAATATTTAACAGCTGATGCTTTAATAAAATTTTGGTTGCTATATTATAAAGAGAGTTTATTTAATTAATATTGATTATTGAAATTATGTATTTGAACTTACGAGTTATTTATACATATGTTTTATAACTATAAACTAATGAGCTTTATGTTTTGAAATATATAAACATAATATTTTGATTGTAAAATTCTCCCCACCATATTTTAATCCATTAATTTTTGTTATAACTAAGTCCTAACATCCTTATATTCTTATTTTTCATCCTTTTAAAGTCGTGTAGATTTATGATTATACATTCTTAACAGTTGGTTTATTGTTCCTACTGATATAAACAATGTAGTACAAAAGTGTGAAAATGTGGAACTATGAACTGGAAGAAATAAGTCTTGAAATATAAAAGAAGAAATACCAAGAAAAAGAAAAGCCGATGGAAATAAAGTGAAAAAAAGACAGAGAATAAACATTTTGAATAGTGTTTTAGTGAAGGTAAAAACCTACTCTACGATTGACTTAGAGAACAATGCAGTAAAGACTTAACACTTAGTACACCCAGGAATGTACTTCTATGCCATTGCGTGAAAAATTCAAGTCAGAACTTGAAAGCAAGGTTCAATTAGATGCATAATCACTGTGGAAGAGCCCACAGAATGTTGCTCGGCGATGGTGGTGATACCAAAACCTAATATGAACGTTAGACTCTGCGTGGATATAACAAAATTAAATAACGTAAGGAGGCAAAAATGCCAAAGGTTGAAGACACACTTAATCAGATTGGTAAACTTTGAGTGTTTAACAAATAAGATACAAATTCTAAATTCTGGCAAATTAAATGGACTCTGAGTCAGCGAAATTATAGACTACTAATAAGTTAATTGGCCATAAAACTTGAATGGAATAAAACCATTTATTTCCATAATAAATGGAAATACGGTTAAAAAACCATTAATCATTATCTTATTTTGTAAAGTCTCATAGGCCTACTATATTGTAAAACCATATACCAAAATTTTTGTTGATCTGGACCCAAGAAGTTTAAAAACATTTTATAACTGAAACATCTGTTCTTCCTGTTTTTAGCAGTTGTTTTTACAACAGCTGTCTAATGATTCAATCAATTCTCCTTCCTCCAAAAGATTAACATTGAAATTTTGAAAGCCTGTGGGGCGTAGCCCTGGAGTCCAACGTGAATTAGAATAGGATTCTACTAATCTACAGGACTATACCTTTCTAACGGTATGCGCGGATTTCTCCTACAATGCACATGAGCTGAGAAAAAAGGAGGAAAAGAAACATGCTTGCCTATATTAGTAGGTAATAATATATTAATATAGACTAGGAAATCGCCCACTGGTCGAAATTCAACCAGATATTTAGTCAATCTTGAGCTAATTAGCAAAAAAAAAAAATTATAGATGAAACAAACTGTTCTTCCTGATTTGATATAATTTGTTATTACAACAGCTGATTCATGAGCAATCAATTATCCTTCTCCCATAAGATTGACATTGAAACTTTCAAAGCCTGTAGGGCTTAGCCTCGGGCGTCGATGTGAATTAAAATACCATTCTGCTCATTTAGAAGACACTACCTTTCAAACGGTATGCGAGGGTTTCTTTTATGTTTCTCACAAGCCATGCTTGCCTACTAATATATAGATAACTGTTCACATTACAAAATAAATGGAAACATTTTAGTTTTAATACCATGTTGTCTGTGTATTAATAAATTCTGTGATCATTTTCAAACAAGAACATCAAATTCACGAATAATCATGAAAATTACCCGTCATTTTTGACGGGCTGTTTTCTAGTGTTATAATATTTGTTATGTTAATAATCAAAAATAAACACTTCTTTTAAGACAATATTTTTTACTGCTACATCTACGTTTAAAGAAGTCATGGGTACTTTTTCTCAGAACCTACAAAATATAAACTCCAGATTCACTATTCAGTTTATGTTATAAGGAAACTGGAGCTTAAAGGTACAACATTTTCATCAAGTTAAGTGCAGCCACGTGCAGTGCAATTGTACCAGATGTCACAGTTGATTCCATACAACATTAGACTCTTTTCTACAGATATTTTTAATTAATTGATCGTCACAAGATAATTGTGGGTTGAAATAAAAAAGTTATGTTTTCAGTTTTCATCCCTTACCTTAAAAATATAGTAGTTATACGTTTTTATGTTTTATTTGCTCATAAGTAATCATAAAACAATTAGTAAAATTAATACATATAATATTAACATTAGATCAATTTGAATACATATTGTTGAATAATTTTTAATGTGTTTAATAATATATTAAACATTTGAATAACATTTTTACCGTGTAAGAATATCAACACTGTGTGAAAAGCTATGGAATTATGAGAAAATAAAGTAGCCTAAATAAATTACTAAGAATGTAGTTTTATAACAAAAGGAATTGTTTATTCTGGCCAAAAGAATAACATTTTTAATTTATCTAAATTTAACATTATTGACAGACTGAATAAAAAGAAATTCTCAAAGTACCTATTCATTTAAATACAAAACCATTAATTAATTAATCTACTTCAAAATATCATCAACCAGAAATAACTGAACTCAAGCTATCACAAAACCGATGTTGTTTATTTTCAATTAGCGACTAGAGCAAAGTTAACACAACCCGTCAAAAACTTTAACGTTGAACATCTTGAAGACTAGATGTCTGAAGGTGTTTCAATTCGTTCTGGGAAAATATCTGCTTAATGAGATAGTTTGATGTTAATTAAGAGTTTCAAAGCAGATAATTGTAGTTGAATAAAAGGAAGAATTTTAGGTTGTCTTTTAACAGTCACTAACAGTGATAATGCTTTTAAAAAAGTAAATTTTTAGCTTTTTAATTTTTGATAGTTGAGAAAATCAACAAGAATAGAATGGTATTCAACAGTATATCGTATCATCTAAGGTGGTGCGAGTCTGGGTATCGATCGGAGGAAGAACAGCAGTAAAACAACAAGCGGATTTATGAGCTAGCACAGTATGAGACCCCGATGATCGGGAGATGAATTGCGAGCAACCTGCCACACGCTCTGTGTTGATTGCTGATGCTCAACTATCAATATTATAAGTGGAGTTCACTAACATATCAGTATCTTGTCTGATTTCTATAATAGTTATCTCTCATGCAAATCCCCCCCAAAAATTCTGTAAGAATATTAAACAAATTATAGTTTTAAGTTAATATATGGAATATAATGTTAGATTTGTGTGTTTTTTTTGTTTTTTTTTACCAATAGAAAAATTATCACACATACAACTGTTATTCACATTGATTTTAATGTCATTTGATTGACACTATTTAACATATTCAAATGCAAAGTTTTAGAACATTTTAAATCTAACAATGCATGCTTACTATATTTTTTTAATTCTACAATAAAACATTAAAACTGTTTGGGAACTAATTATTATATCAATAACATTTTTATGGTACACCTAAATTATTTTAAAGTTCATTAAAAATTAAAACTCTGAAGAATTATACTAATTTCAACGATTTTCCAACAACTCACACCAACAACAATGTGGACTATACAACTGTTAAGATGATTATCTTATAATATCAAATTTTCTCACTTTCCATTTTACCTTACGACTGAGGGAAACATAAAAGTAGACTACTAAGTTAGAAATATATTCCACCTCCTAAACGGTGTGCACGGATGCCTTGCGAAGCACTAACTTCATGAATATAAAGTGATTTTGTTACATAATTCACGTCGCAGGATGATCTCGAGCCCAAACATTATTAATGGCAAGCCTAAACCCACAAATCACGGTGTCAGCGCGGCGCATCGCCGTGGTGCAATTGTGGTGCCGCACATTAGCGATCACCTCAATACCCTTCCTCCGTCTCAAATATTACCTCGTTGTTAATACACGGTAAAGATGGTGATTAAATTTCTCTATCAATTTTAGAAGTTTTTTATACTTTCAATTCTCATACTCAATAAGTAAATACCACCTTTTTGGTGTATTCTGTGTTGTAAATAAAACTATTTATTTTTAATGATTTAAACTGGTTTTTAAGAGTATTTCTAATAATGGTGATGTTGGGGAATTTTAATGCATGTGTTGAAAGTAATCTTAAGTTCATATGTATTGCAGGTGCTATATGAACTTTCAGCATAAAGAACAATGTACAGAGATGAAAATTATTGTTTTTACAATCACATTTTATGTGTACCTACTTAAAATGTGATTAGTCAGAATAAACACCTTTCTCTGAGCAAAGAATATTTCTTAACAACTAAGGTTACCAATGTGATGTTCAATGCTTGCAATAATGACAATGGGTTGACATTTTAGTGGTTTAATTGCTCCAATCCTTTATCCAATCCTAATCGCTTTATAAATATGTTCTTTGGTATGCTATACTTTACAATCAGTAGCTGTTTTAGTTTGCAATTCAATAAAAATTACTCTTCAAGTTCATCTTATGGAAAAAAATGTTACGGGCTTTGGGCACCATTTATAATAATATCTGAAACCTACAACCTTCTTGCAAAACTACAAATTCAGACACCTCAAACGTTAAAATTTGCCAACAAATACATAATTCTCAATGAATAAGTGAGGAGTTGTGTTTACAAAAAAATGGTGTTCACATATTATAAGCCTATATATGAAAATATTCAAATTTAATTCCTGTAAGTTTGATGATCCATAAAAACAGCTGAGATGTATAAAAATAATCTTGTGTTTCAAAAAACAATCTTGTATTTCTAGTATTCAAGTTTTTTTTTTTTACGTTGCCCATACTGACTTTGAATAAGTTTGTGCTTATAAAGAGAAACATAACTTTTGAAGTTAACAAAAGGCGCAAATGAACTTTGCAGGCCAATTACAGATGGAAAACTACTGCTTTTCATGCAATATTAACTTACATGAAATATTACACATGATTACATTTAGTGTAATCAAACATGAATTTTATTTTTGTTATGAACACTATTTAATGATTATTTTTATTTAATGACCTTCACATTGTTGAGTTTCCAATGGGAAGCTACCAAAGTCAGACAGGGACAAAACCTGACAATTTCGTCTGGCTCGGTTGGGAAAAAGTTCTTTTTAAACATTCAAATTACTTTTTAAAACATCTCAATTCAACTAAGTTATGTCCTTTGAGCAATCATTTCTGTTATTCATAGTACTGAAACTCCAAAAACATTTTAAAACAAGGAAATTGATGGAAAACACATAAATCTGTAGATGGCAAATATGAAATGTGTAGCAGAGCAAAGTCAAGTTGATGACTTGCATTTTGGACGGAAGTGCTTAAAGGTTAAGCATTTGGTACAAGTACACGACAAGCGGAGGGATGATCAAGGCCTTGGTCCTCGATAAAGCAGCCCGCAAATTGAGCCTACCTAGCTTTTAACGTTGATCACCTAACATTCACATTTGTGCACCTCTTTTCATCTGTGTTATACTAAAGAACTATTTTAGATGTTTTTTGCTAGGTATGCAAAAAAACTAACATACTTGTATAAAAAAAGTTGATGTTAAATTAATTATCATACCCAAAAACACAAAGTGTTGAGGAGTTGCCTAGTCAAAAAATGTATGATATCAAAATTTCTTCCAAGTCAATGACATTGGTTTTAGAATAGCTACTCGATAAATTGATTTGATCTTTTAATGCTTGTTAAACATTCTGCAAAACATTATTATTATATTTCGAGACCGTACTTGGCCAGCCGATACAAAAAATTTAAAACAGAAAATTCTAATTCAATATTTTCCCATTAATCGTAATATATCCCCATTCGTAAACGGTCTAACTTTGTTAAAACATCTGCTGGCCAAGTACAGTCTCGAAAAATAATAATAATGTTTTACAGAATGCTTAACAAGCATTAAAAGATCAAATCAATTTGTCGAGTAGCTATTCTAAAACCAATGTCATTGACTTGGAAGAAATTTTGATATCATACATTTTTGGACTTGGCAACTCCTCAACACTGTGTTTTTGGGTATGATATCATTATTTTTTATCATATTTGGTTTTTAACAATACAATTTTTAAGTAGGAATAGAGTTTTAATTAAAAGTTTTAGAGTTAAACAGAACACTATGTATTTGTTTGTCTGATTTTTACACAGGAGGTAAAAATGTGTGAGGAACACTGCAGTTGTTTATAGGATCGAATTTAGCTTTTTAACTGCATTGAGAGATTGAAATAGTAATGTATATGCTTACTGATACCCATGATTTGTAACGGAAGTGACAGGAGTTACCCGCCTCCGAGTTTCTTTTTACAATCAAGATATATAGGAATAAAACAAAATGTTGTTAAAGGCATATACGTTTGTGCAGTTGTTGATGTACCAAGTTTTATTGCTTCATCTGTAGTGTTAAACAAAATGTACGGTACTTGTACTCCCTAAATAACGCTGAAGTGAAATTTTCAAACTACATAGAACTATCTTTGAGTAATGACAACCTAACGCTCCTTTCACACATCACGTTTTTAGCCGTGCGGGAAAAAAACCACACAATTTAAAACCGTCCAAGTACACCGTACAAGTAATGGCAGCCGGTTAAAAACCGTCGCCGTGCCTGTGTGAAAGGTCTCATAAGATTCATTTGGAATGTCCGACGTGCGATTTTTAATTGTACGGGCAAAACCGTGATGTGTGAAAGGAGCGTAAGAATAACTGCAAGTCACGAAAATGCGAGCCTGAATTTAAAACAGTTCTGCCGATTTGTGCCGACCTATCCAGCTGTTTTCATCCGTTATTAATTACTACAATAATAGGAAAACATGAAAACAAAACAAAACCGACAACATCGCTAGGTAAGACTAATGTAAATCAGCTTCCAGCTGTTTAAATTTCCGAGCTCGTAATTTCGTAGCGCCTAGTATACTACATGTCTGCTGTATAACTTCCTTGTGTTCTGACGAAGTGGTTTAAGACGAAAGTCAATCTATATTGTTTTAATATTGCACAGCTGATTAAAAGAAGGGTTGAAAAAATGATGATACGGATACGATTTTTATTGTAACAGTTCTATTATTCTATTTTGAATATAACATTTGAATATTGTTTAATATGAACATTGTTGAATATTGTTTAATATGAACATTAGTCAATCATCTAACTATAAATTATCAATCAAGGTAAATTGCAATAATAGCAAAGGGCCTATTGTGATTTTTTTTAATAACTAACCGTAGCAACGCCTTTACTTTGCGATGTATGAAACTCCCACCGTTTCTAGTTTAAAAAATCCGCTAGTAGAATACAGTTTTTCAGGGAGTACAATGCTTTTTGAAAAACTCATATTTGTTTTATTTTGTGATATTTAAATTTAATAAACATGATCTTTGTACACAAAGGTATGCACTAGGTCGAGATAGGAAACTAACTGCGAAGTTACATGGAATTCCTATTAGTGGTAAATGCTGTACTAAAAACTAAACAAATGTTTGTTGTGCGTAGGAAACTATTTTAATAACAATTTTAGGCTACTTTTGAAAGCATATATTTTATTTCACTAAGTGTTTTCGAGGTAAGCTCGGCGATTTTTACGAGTCCAACCGATGGAAAACAAGGATTAGTTACAGCTTTTTTTGTTGCTAATTTAGGAAGTGAAAATTTACCGTATTCAGCTCCATGTTTAGGCACGTCTGTTTCGTTAGGTGGGACTTGGCGGTGAGACATACGATCGACCGTGCCGCTGGATTTCAGAAAACTCATAAGTCTTATTATAACTAAGAGAATTATTATATAAACTGGCTTATTGAAAGCCAGTAGAGTGAACTTCGCCAACTTAATCTAAGAATGTCACCTGATTAAATTAAATGAATACGGTTACAGATGTTTTGGCTCTTCTAAATTGTAATATTGAAAGTCTTCTGTTTTGTTTACCTTCTAAAATTACGAAATGTAAACAATGTTGTTTTATAAAACATATATTTTATGTGTTTTGTTATATTTAAAGTGAATTAACTTTATCTTTGTACACAAAGGTTTGCACTACGTACATGAAGATTCCTACTCGTGTGATTCCCATCAGTGATAAAGGCTGTAGCCTTGTCTAAAAATGTTTTTTGTACGTAGGAAACTACATTTCTATATTTCTAACTTTTTTAGGCTACTTTTGAACGCATATATTTTGCTTCACTGAGGGTTTTAAAAGTAAGTTTGGTGATTTTTAGTACTTATTAACCCAGTTAAACGGATTGAAAACTATTTCCGAATTAATTATGGCCTGTTTGTGCCCTTTTGAGAAGTGATAATTGGCCGTATTCTGCTTCGTGTCTATATAGGCACGCGTCGTCTGCTTGGTTGGGTGGGACTTGGCGACGTGACACGACCGTGCCACTGGATAATAAAGTAATTTTGTGATACTTCACAAAAATGCAAGAAATATTATATGAAATACATGTAATATATATAATTGTAATATATATTTCTTTTACATTAACTTTATATTCTTTGCTAATATTATCAATGTAATTCAATTTCTGATCCAGTTAAATAGGGACTGATACAATTTCTCAAATAATCAGAACACATAAATTTTAAATTGCAATTTTGAAGTGCCATGAAAGATTTTTTACAATAAGCGTACATATTGTCCAAAATCTAAGTCAAATTGATGATAAGACTGTGGGCAAACTTTCTATCAATTACCCCACGGAAGAGCCACACAGCATGTATAATAAGAACAAGCACATAAATCAAGGCAGGTTCAGTGTCCCAAGGGTCTATTAGTCTTTCAGATCCTTTCTGCTGATTGGCTTGTTGACTTCCTCTGTTTCAAGGTTGAATAAAACACATTACGGCAACGTTATATAATTAGATAACTGATGAAAATTTTTTTTGCATTAAGTAAATAAAATATTTTCTTTTCAGAGGAAAATAAATTGAGTTCTTGAAATTTCCATCAAGTAATCGTAGAAATGGAGAAAAATGATTCTCCCTAAAAAGCTAGGTTACAAGGTTATAACACAAATTTCAATAATAAAAAAATAAAAACAATCCACCAACAAATTTGATAGTTACAAATTACACTTTAAACATTAAAAAAAATTGGTTTGAATATAAAAACTGAGTACCCGACCAATCCAATATTGTGATTATCAACAATCACCAAAAACTACACTTATTTACAGCGGTACATTAAAATGTTTAAAATGCTCCACATAATCCAAAGTTTATTGTACTGGGAAAAATTCAAATTTAAATTATAGATAGTGTCTTTATTTAAGTATCATTCTCATAAATTTTTTTTGTGGAAACAGCTAACTTTCAAAACCCATCCAACAATACCAAAAACTTGAAAAATTGGTTGAAAGTTGTAGGAGGAGTCCTAATTACTGAAAACCCCTTATCATATTAAAGAAATTAAGTATAGTTTTACGATGTGAAAATAAGGCATGATAACTTGTTGTAACAACTCGTAATAACCAAGTGTAGATGCTTACACTATCTTAGACCTACCGGGTGATAATTAATTTATTTATTACGACATGTGTACCATAGACTTGCAATTCGAAGAAAGTTGTTTGTTTCAGATTCAACCCAGTGCTCCAGTAACAGAAAATAAAAACTCGAAAAATCTGTTTAGCCCTTAAATTTTAAATATGCAATTGTGTTAAATAAAATTAATCACAGGCTTGGCGGCAGAGCAATAAATATACAAATAAAGTTTAACATGTGATTACGTAAAATTTTTGTTATATAAATTGCAGAATCCACTTCACCGACAGAATACATTGTTATTTTCAACAGGTGGTCTTTTAAGAGTAACTGAGAAATTGAGGGATCTAAGTACGATCACTAAAGTTTGATTCTCTTCTAAGATAATTTACTGACACTTTGGTGCGACGAGGGAGTGTTTATAATCAACATGCTTAGCAACACTGATTACTTTCCGAGTTGAACTCCTGGTTAGTGGTATTGCTGATGTTTATCTAAAGAAATGTACAACCTTTAAAGCAGAAAAATAATAAATGCACAAAAGAAATATAACTATTAAAAAATGACTCCTACAAGTTTAATATCTATCCATTCCACTGTTAAGCTGCACTCCACACTTTTAGAGGGGGTCACTTTTACAGGTGAGGGATTAGGATGGTTGGAAATATACATTACTCCAAATGCGTAGGGGTCTGTCTTAATTTATTATTTGTAAACTGTATAATATTATAAGAAAATAAAGTCCCAGAACGATGTTACTACAACAGAACAAGGTTCTGGTTTAAGGTTTATTTTAAAATAAAAAAAAGTTTTAATTGGAAGGCCCCAAAACCTAATTGGTATAACATATAATTATAATTGTTATAAATATAAATTTTTTATTCAATTTCATCCAAATTTGATGCGGGTACAATAATGTCTGTACATAATGAAATGACAAAAGTATAAACTGTACAGGATGTCCTGACGGCGACTATAAAGCAATCATGAAATGACTCATGAAGGTGGCCCTAGCGAGTGGTTGAGAAACCACCCCTACAATCCGCTGCCATATGGGAGGCAAAGACCACGGAGGATATTCATTACTAAACTTAGGCTAGTAGATGAAATTAGGACTCACCAGGGTCGGGATGGCGCAGGTTCCTGACGAGGTAGCACAGCTGGAGGGGGAGGTAGCGAGTGTCGGCGCGCTGTGGCGAGTGAGGGGAGGGGGAGGGAGGAGCGCCGCTGAGGAACCCCCGCTGGAGCTCCCAGCCCACCTCGCTGATGATGCTGGCCTTGCGGAAGTACGGAGTGACCTCGCGCAGATACTTGACTGTAACATACAACGAGGTGACGACTGCGGCGCGGACCACCCGGAGACAAACATGCGCAAACAAACAGACAACGGAAGAGGCGAATCAACATCGGCCGAGCAAATCAAAAATAAAACATGCACTGGTGGCCACCATGACCGCCACTCACTCAAGTCGTAACATGACTCATGGTTTGTTACTAATTTAGTGGGTAAAAATAAAAATGTATGAAAAATCCTCAATTTAAGAACACTAAGCAATGAAAATAACAAGCTTTAGCTTTCCTGGTAGCTGTTTTGTTTTACATTAAAAAAATAACGCAACCTTTCAAACCTCTCAATAAACACATTATCATCACATGTAACTAATACAAAAGTAAAAACTTCAACAAAAAAAAGAACCTTGGGAACTAAAAAGTTTTCCTTGAAACTTTTATTCGTGAAAACTTATTTTTTGTTTAGTAATCTTACATTTTGTTTTCAAGCTTTACAATCACACTAACAAAAGTTTGTGAAAGGGGTGTTTGCAAAAGGTTTTTAAGCTTTCTGGTGCATAATCGCTACATTTCCATGTATTATATTTTAATAAGTATCCTCATATCTTCATTGCAGTTCAATTGAGTTTCACAGTAAAGCTCTTTAACTACTTGTGGCTTTAAAGAGGGATGAAAAACTCAGAAGTAAATCAAAATAACTCCTTTGAAAAACAATTTAATTGGTTTTCTAAGTATCAAATGTTTAAATAAGATAGATGTTTTATAAGAAAATTAATTCAACTTATACATTGATGAAACAAAACACTTAAGATTTTTTAACAAGCAAAAAAACTTACAAGACATGAGGAAATCAGTCATGGTGGCCAAAATTATATGACAGATAACAGTAAAATAGAAGAACAAATTTATAACTAACAGAATAAGAAGCGAAATGAAAATAAAAAGCTAAACTCAAAGATGTATAATTTTTTCAAGCTTTTAAGGAAAACATTTACTGCATACTACTACACATAAATATTACCTAATTAAAATGATTACTGTGCAGAAATACTTTAATATACATTAAAAAATTTATCGCTCCATTCCAATACAGAGTAACCACAGGTAAATAAAATTAAGTTTTATTCACAGTCTTAAATAATTTCCACTTATGGACTTAACAGCCAGTCACATCTAAAGGTGTGTTTAAACTGTTTCAGTGTGTTAAATGTATTTTTAGCGAATTTCCCTTTAGGGAATACGCTATTACGGTAGTAGCCATGGTAAGACCTAAGCCCGGGACCACTTTACTTTTTCATTTTGAGGTCCCCAGAAGCCAAAAACACCATTCGTTCATTTTCATATATATATATATATATATATATATATATATATATCTATCTATATATCTATCTATCTATATATCTATGTGTCCGTGGTACTGATAACTTTTGAAGGGGACCTCCGATTTTGATGAAATTTGGTATGGTGGTGTAAGACCAGGTCTATTTTCATGAGTTTGCGAACCAGCATTGTTAGGTTATGGGAACGGGGTTTTATGGGGTTTCAAAGGGGTCAAAAATGGGGTTTTTGCATTTTTGGACCTTAATTTTTAAAATTCATCAATTTTAACTGAAGCCATTTAAAAGAGCTTAAAAAAAACAAACAATTTGGCATTTTGAATTTTTGTCATAGCATAACTGGTTACGGGGCAAATCCAAAAATGTGTTTTCCATGTTATTCTTATGGGAAATCAAGAAAACCCTATATCTTGCTTATTTATTGACATAACTTAATCAAATTTGGTATGTACATTATCTATATAAGGTTTAACTTATACTTGCTTACAAAACCCATATGGCGCAAACCTACATACACACCCCCATGGGGTTTATGGGGAAAATAAAAAATTGCCAGAGCTTGACACAATTTTTTGTTTACATTCACCAATTATTGATTAACTTAGATTTTCTAACAACACCCAATGGCAGCAAACCTACATACTCGATCCTATGGTGTTTTTATGGGGAAAGTAAATAATCTGAAATTCCATTGGAAATTCGCTGAGTACGCAGGTCTGCTGCGACGGGGGTATTTAGACTCTGTTGTGTGTTTATGTGAACAAAAAAGCTGAGAAACACTAAGATAACAATAGCCTGGTTAGAAGTAATATTTCAATGTTGATTGATCAACTTAAAATTAATTAAAGGTGAAAGGGAGTGTGAGAACATTAGCTATTAAACTAATGCCAAGTAATTTGTTTCTCAACCTCAAAGTATGCACATAAAGGCATTGCAAGCAAGTCATGCGAACGTACCATTTCATGCACTTAAATGTAGATTAAAAAGAGATTATCAAAATTACTCTTTGAATTGGTTTAATGTAGATTGTTTAAGCTGTTTCATCAAAACAGTATAAGAAACAAATCTCAACAAATTATAAAACATATTATTATATGAAATTTTTATCTTTGAATACTAAAAACAACGTTGGTAGGTTACATAATCGGCGTATTTCTACATAAACAATGGACAGGATTACTTTAAACTTGGAATTGATTTAAATTGAAAGTAAATAATATTATTTTTCTTACCGGTATATAGAAAAATACGAAAATAATCTTAAATTATCCATTGAAGTATAAATTTTATACTTTTGTGTTAAATACCAAGCTTAATGTTACCGTAGGTATCCTACAAGAAAGTTCTTTATGATCATGAAATTTTAAAATAACTTGCATTGCCTTAATATAATCTAGTAATTTTTTTTTTTTTTTAATGGGAACAGGGAAAAATATATACAATCTTAAATTAGACTAGTGCAAACATTGCTTGAAATTGAGCATAAATATTACATTTAGTTAATGCGGTTAAATAAATCAATAAATTATACATCAATTATTATCCTACAAGAAAGTTCTTTATGATCATGAAATTTTAAAATAACTTGCATTGCCTTAATATAATTTTTTTCATGGGAATAGGAAAAAATGTATACAATCTTAAATTAGACTAGCGCAAAAGGTGCCCAAAATTGAGCATAAATTTAATATTACATTTAGTTAATTTGATTAAATAAATCAATAAATTATACATCAATTACTATTGTCTAATCCAATACTGTGATTATCAGTTCCGGTAATCGCCTAAAACTACACCTATTTACAGCTGTACATTAACATATGTTTAAAATTTTCAACCCAATCCCAATGTTATTCTAAAAGGAAAATTTCAAATTTCAGTGATGGATAGCGCCTTGAATTTAAGTCCGATCCTCATTAATTTTTGGGGGAAACAGCTTACAGATCAAGCTCTATCCAATGACACTAAAAACTTGAAAATCGGTTAAAAATTGTAGGAAAATTTCTTAACAATAAAAAAAATATTAGCGTATTAAATAAGTATAGATTTGAAGACCTCTACGTTGAAAAACTGAGTAAAATCATCATCATCCTCTTCTGGTTAAAATGTTATTCCCAGAACTAGCTTACCGTTATGAATTTAAGCTTCAATATTAGGACATGATCTAAATAAGTCTTCATAACAAATTGAGAGTACAGCACCAGGCCCCACAGGCCACAGTCTGCACTCCCCCTCCCCCACCCACTTGTTATTGTTTGTAAACCATTTTATTCATTTGAAAATCCATGTTTTCTTGAAATAAATCTACGGAACTAAGAGAAACATTCCTTCAAACTTTTTCTATCATTACAATTATGTACAATACGTTTGCCCTCTCTTGCTTACAAAAAATACTTATACCTGATCCTGCCAAATATTAGGAAGATGAAAAGCGGCTGTTTAAAAGTTCCGACAAGGATCACACAGCGTAATCCTCATCAATCCAAACTTGCGATGGGGAGACAATATCGGTGACAAGGGGGGATTAAAGTGTGCCACAAGACGGCAATTACATTAGACAACAGCGAGAGATGAGATTAACACCAACATGAAGACGCTAGACAATACCAACACGACAACAATGCAGTAATCCACGGCCACACTGACTTATATCCCGTCTTCTCTAAAACACTACAACAATGTACATTGCCGCAACTAATCTCCCGGCTTCAACACTGGACTATGCTTTATTATGTTGGATTAGAGGGTATGTAACATAACTTTTGATGATATTAGAAATAATGAAGGGTAATAATTATAAACTATAAAAAAAATACATATTTCCGCTAAAAGTAACTTCTTAAAATAGGTATTTTTTTAAAGAGGATATTGAACTATTTTCAATTCAACATTATAAAAACTGTGGAATAATGGACATGATAAAACAGTATTGTTATTTAAGAAATAGTTTATATTCTCAGAACCAAGAGCAATTTTAAAAATATAGATATTACGGATTAAAATATTGAAAAGGGAGCTTCGTGAACAATATACATTTATTTTTTGTCCTACTGCAAACAGCTAATATTTAAGAGATGGCTGACCATAATGTGCACATTAAATTAGGTGACATTCATTAAAAAAAAATTTCTTCAGGGGTTATATAAAATATGTAAACTACAAACCTATAATGTGAAGTAATTAAAATATATGGTTTGTAACATTTATTAACTATGCAAATACACAATTTTATTATTTATATTTGTAGAGTACTGTTAAAGTATTTACATTATCTATATTTCTTCACTAAAATCTGAGAATTTTCAGCAGAGGGTTTAGTGACCTGAACATTTCCTCGTAATTAACAAACAGGACACGGTCTAGTTGTAGGATTGAATGAATCTGTTACAACCGAGCCATCAATGGGCAATCCCGGCGTCCGTTTTAACAAACCACTTCATCTAACAGGACAGTAATAACATTGTTTATGACCGTCTGATAATAAATTGCTCCATGAAACGCTTTATTTCTACGATATGGCTTTTTTGTCAGAGCTGACGTATATTGCACAGTGTTTATACTTGGACTGAACTACTCTTTCCAATTTAGTACAAGAGTTATAATATATAACATAAATATTAAAACTGCTATTTTTGAACATCATCCTTCAAATTTAACTCTTCAAACTGGTAATTATGAGAGGTTTCAAAAGCAACAAAACGTTTAAACTAAACATAAAAAAAAGAAAAGTGTTGAAAATTTAACTTATTACACTCAAAGCCATTAACAATATAATTAAACTGTTAATGCAAGTTTTATGATGTTGAAAAAACCATTGCTAATACTCAAAAAAACTGCCATAATAGTCTGAAGTACCAATCAGTCGCCTTGGATTTTTATTTCCATAAGACTAATGTTAAATTTAGAAATTTCAAACATCCCTTACAACTTTAATATTGGTCAAAAAAATTAATATTTATGTAATTTTAAAGGGCATTTTTATTAAATAGGGCCCTGTGGAATCAAATGTTTTATATTGAATTTTCATTCCTGTTTTTTCAATCTCAACATTTCTGTTCGAAAATGGACGCGTTTTTTCAGTAGTTTCATCTCATAAATCGCTGTATAATCTAATCATGATTTTAATTTGACAAGGGCCTAGGTATTAAAATTTTCTTTAAAATTAAATTTAAAGATGAATCTTTTCCGACCAATATTAAAGGTGCAGGCTTGCGGATGTTTGAAATTTAAAATTAGCCTTAAGGGAATAAAATCCAAGGCAGCCGGTACTGCAGACTCTCAACAAAACACTTGTCCATAGCCCTAAAAAGTATAGACTTAAACCATACCATAGTTTTCTAAATGAGTACACAATCTCTGTTATTTTAGTAATATAAATAAATCATTTTAAGAATGAGTTTTCAAATGTGACTAAAAACCAAACTAGTCTATAAAAACCTAAAAATACCCCCGTCGCAGCAGACCTGCGTACTCAGTGAATTTCCAATGGAATTTTGGTATATTTTCTATTTTCCCATAAAATCCATGGGGATGAGAGTATGTAGGTTTGCCGCCATATGGGTTTTGTTGGTAAATATAAGTTAAACCCTACCTAGTGATTGTACATACAGTAGAAGCCCTCTAGTCCGGCCTCGGATGGTTCGGCCGCCGGATAGTCCGGCCCGCGGTCTTCTGGAAATAAAATGTTCAGCCGCGGGCATTTCCCAAGGCCAAAATAGACTAGAGTCAACTTGTTCCATGTTATATCACTAAAATATATCAGTTCAATTGCCGATTTTCGGACTCTTTGTGGTCTGATGTCTTCTAAAACATTTTGTTCCTGTTCTATTTATATAGGCTACGGCCTGATGTAACAAGGAAGTTAGGTACCGGTAACTAGATGGATTTAGTCGCTATCACGGTCCCATTTATACATAGTGCCTTCGTTGACAGAACACCAGTGTCCATTAAACGCAGTTTCATCGCTTGTCTGTTGTCCGATCGTCATTTCGGCGCTATTAGGCCTACAACGTCTGAGCGAGCAAATCATGATTGTTACAAAGTTGATTTACTATTGATTTAACAAGTATGAGACCCTTCATTGTTAAATACACCCTAATAGTTTATTGTTGGAACACACATATAATTAAGGCCTCAGTTTACCCGTTTAATCCGGCCATTTTGAAATCCGGCCGGTGGTCCGGTCCCAAGGTGGCTGGATTTGAGGGCTTCTACTGTACCAAATTTTATAAGGTTATGGTGTTCTTTTTATTTCCCCCATAAATCCCATAGGGGTGAGTACGTAGAATTGGTTTTTACTATGGTTTTTCTAAGCAAACATAAGTTAAAAGCTTTCTAATGAATGTACATACCAAATTTTATCAAGGTATGTCAATAAATAAGCAAGATAGAAGGTTTTGTTGATTTCCCATAAGAATAACATGGAAAACATACTTTTTGGATTTTCTCTATAACCATTTAAGCTAGGTAAAAAATTCAAAATACTAGATTGTTTGTTTTTTTAAGCTCTTTTAAATAATTTAAGTTAAAATTGTTAAATTTTGTAAATAAAATTGAAAAAAAGCCAAAAACCCATGTTTAACCCATTTGAATCCCCACAAAACCCCGTTCCCATGGTCCGATCATTCTGGTTCGCGAACTCAATCTAGTAAATGCTGGCTTACACACCTGTACCAAATTTCATCAAAATCGGTAGTTCCGTTCAAAAGTTATCGTGTTCACGGACACATACAGATATATATATACACACATATATATATCAATTTAAACGAACGGTGTTTTTGGCTTCTAGAAACCTCAAAACGAAAAAGTATCATGGTCCCGGGCTTAGGCCTTACCGTGACTACTACCGTTATAGCGTATTCCCTATAGGGAAATTCGCTAAAAGTGGTTAAAAATAAACTGGTATCAATGTAGATCTTTTCATTCAAACTAGTTAGATAGTCCAAACAACTAAATGACTAATTTCTTTAACTGCTTTGACACCTTTACAAATTCTTTGTCAAATTTGTTATACCATCAATTTTTAATTATGTACTTTTAGTTTCAAATTTTAGTAATTTCAGACATGCTACATTATTGTTTGAACTGTAAAAAAATTGGACTTAATTTTTTCTATCCTCTTTTTGAGTTTAAACCTATTTATTACCAATAAGCATAGAGAGTTTCTGCAACATACAATAATGCTTTAGGTAAATGCTTATCGCTATTTTAAAATTGGAAAATGTTTTAATATCATGTTATGCAGCAAAATAAAAGTTTATTTATTTATTTATTTGAGACACCTACATACAATTGTATGTCTTTTAAGGTGCAACATAGGCCTACATTAAATAATCTAACTAAAAAAAATTACAGTATAGGAATTTCACATTTAGTTAATTCTTCTTGCTTCATTTCACTTTCATAATTTAATCTTCTTTTCTAAAATACTCTTCCAATGAATAAAGTGATTTTGAAATAAGATATTCTTTCAGCTTTCTGTAAAAACTCTTATTATTTTGTTCTATTTTTATATGGATTGGTAAATTTTTGATGAATTTTAAACCTATGTAACTTGGAATTTTATTATAGAAATTTAAATTATGGTGATAAGTGAATAAATAATGTAAAATACTTGCCATTGATCACTTTTGAACCAGTTTTTGTAACTTCAAACAGGAAAACTAGCTAAATCAACCATTATTTAAATAGTGTTTAGCATTTACTATATTGCTTCTCCATATGTGCGAAAACTCTCAAAGTTGGTTAACTTATTTATTTATTGTTAATGAAAAAACAAATAAATAGTTTACCTTTTTATATTGTAACTCTAACCTAAAAAAATAATAATAAACAAAAATGATTTTATTTTTTACTTTATGCTAAATAGTTTTAAACTTTATTAAAATTTTTTCGACTTAGTTTTTAAGTCTTATGCACAAAAAGATTCACCTAATAAACAAATAACGTAATTTTTTTAAAAGAGCTTTAGTTATAGTTGAGTATCAAACAATTATTAAATTTCTAAAACAAACAAAAACATGTGTCAGTAGTTTCAAAATGACTCAGTAAAAAGATAAATTTGATAAACTCATTTGCATTCTGATCTTTTAAGAGCTAGCCTATAACACAGCAAACTGTCCACACACTTGGGTTCCAGTAACGGATAAGTTCTGCTGACTCAACACGACATGAGGAAGCGTAAAACAAACCACCCCAGTCCTGCTTTCAAATTGCTTACTTTAAATTTGTAATTTATAAACCTACTAAACCTTTGACGGAATGAGCCTTAGTAGAGGGATGGGAATGTTTCTTAATGCACTCCAACGATTAAAATTATCGATTGCATAATGTCACAAGTCTTCTAATACTTTAAGATTCAATAAAATAATTCATACTAATTTTCCTGCTCATAAACTTTGTTTTAAATTAATACTTGATTTAAAACCCAAGAAAAATTGTTATGCATTTTTTAAATTTTTATACCTTTTTTACAGATTCTTACATATGTTTAGTATGAAATTAACCATGAGAATCATTTGTTTTTACCAGGTTACATCGTCGACTTCCTCCGATCAAGCTCATATTTGCATGACGCTCCATTTCTACATAGTGGTGAGTTTACCTGTGGTGCCTTTGCTAAAAGTATGCATCACAGCTACTACTATTATATTGATTTATTCAATTAATTACCATATCTGGTTTTTGTTGCTGTTGTTGTTTTTCTTTCTTTGTAATTTTTTAATATATTCTACAAAATATAAAACTTTTAAGTAAGAGAAGACATTTGAAATAGAAGATCCTAGAATAATTAAGGAGCTGATAATTATTGGTTAGTTTATTTTCCTTAATTTCTAGTAGGCCTGATGGACGAATTGTAATGTAGGCTAATTTAAAATTGTAAATTTGTTTTATTCGTATTATACTTAGATTCATTACTCAGAGAGTGTATCTCAGTTTGTCAAAATTGAGTAGTTATATGCAAAAAATATTGATTAAGAATTTAAATAATAACAAATAGAATAATGTTTGAAAAAAATAGAAAATAATAATGAGCTACTAACAAAATACAGAAATTGAATTTCTTATAAACTATTTTAGAAAATTGGGTTTTGTAAAGTAATTAAAACTTATGAACATTCCCAATTTTTTAAGTTTACAAATTTCTTTTTGAAGTTAGATTGCTGTAACACTACTAAACCTTTAAAACACTGACTTTCTTTTGCATTTCAACATTTTATTGTTTGGTTGAAGATCGGCCCAAACCCCGGTCTATTTACTAAATATCGTCTCTTTAATCTGTGTCAAATTAATTAAAATAGCTGGTGGATGACTAAATTTGTTTGCATAAAAAAGTTTATCAGACTCAAGCTCAAACCTTTTTAAGAATTCTACGGTAAATGTCATTTCAAGTTTCCTGGGCTGTCAGCAGATACTTATGCCTGACGGAGGAAAACCTCATCTGTCAGTGCTTGAACTACTACAACTCGTTAACAGAGCCGACACATTCGGCATTCATGATATAGGCCTACTTAGTCCTTCATAATTTAATGCTAAAAGAATATAGATTAACATTATTGCATATGGGTGCTGAAATTTCCTTGATCATCACAATCAATCATTACATCTATTTGTAATTTTTTCCACATATTATTACTTGTAAATATGATGTTAATTTTTAAGGCAAGAGTTTGCATGATGGATTTTGGGAATGAAAACCACTTTTAAAGGCCAAATAGACCAATTGTAAAACTGGGGAGTTAGAAATTTACGGAATGGATCATATAATATTGGTTTTATTACTGAGCCTCTATTGAATCTTCTTAAACAGCTCAGATTGTTTTCATTTTTACTAAAATTTTTAATTAGTCCAAGATTGATTAAGTCTTAAATATTTTACTAATATCTCCAGGTATTTTGAATGGGTTGCTAAGGTACACAAATACTCCTCATTTCCTGGAGCTGTGGGTTATCAGGGAAGGGTAATGTTGAGGAGTTTATAAGAAGGAGCAGAGTTGTTAACTCGTGTAATGGGGAGGGAACCCGTTGAATGTGAGCTCCAATTGAACTCATTAGCCCGACGAGTCCACTTTATGCAGTCAATGAAGCTAAAACCCCCACCTTCAGTGCCCCCCCCCCCCTCTCACTCTTGTGCCTGAGTGATGCTTACTGGTTGAAGATTCCTCCCACATACAGTAGTGGTTTACTGAACAGGTCAGCTGAATGGTGACAGAAATTACTCTTTTTTCGTGTGTTTCAATACTCTCTTTCAATTTTTAATGTTTTATGGAGAACGGTTTAAACAGCGACCAAGGAATACACAATTCAATAACAACCATGGTATTCCGTGGTCACTGAGTCTAACCGCAGTCTTTTTACCATCTGACACCGACCTGTTATTATACCCCGTTCAGAAAAAATGTGCGGTCGAAAGACAGAAATTTATTTCCCACCACAAGGAATATTCCCTCAATAGCTTCCTGAATTCCCCAATTTTCTTCACAATCAGATGTTATTTTAATTTCACACTTAAAATTCAGAGTAGAAAATAGCTCGCTGATGATCGTGTTACTTCCCTTACTTGCCACTGGAAGCGCATCTTGTTACATCTCAAACGTCAAAATTATAATATTTGTTTACGAAAAAGCAAAACATTGGCTTAAATTGACATGAGATATTAAACAGCTGTAGTAATTCTCAGTGATTCTGATTGGTTGGATTCTTGGCAGAGGAGGAACGGGAAAAATGGGGGAATTGAAATCTACGTTTCGACCGCACATTTATTTTGAACAGGGTATAGATAGTGTCATTAATTAATGGCCCAATGACAGATAACAACTGTCAGAATCAAACCTTTAAAAACCTACAACTGTTCTTGGGAATGAACTTAGTACCTAGTTCATTGTTATTTTCTAATTTTTTTTTTCAAACATCATTCTATTTGTTATTATTTGAATTCTTAATCAATATTTTTAAGGAATGAAATATATACATATGTAAAGTATGTACTTTAAACTGTACTTTTTAATTATAACTTTTTAGTTTTCTTCAAAGAACTTATAAACTTAAATAAATAGAAATTTAGTTTTATTAAAGAATTTTGTTTACTGACTCATAGCCTCTCAAATAAAAAATAATGCAATCCAAATCTTTTTGTAGTTATAGAATCAAATTTTTCCACACTTAAGAGTGTGCTTGTTTGAATTCAACTTCGTGTGTCATTTTGGGAGCACAATAAAAGACGCAACCGAGTGTGAAATATACACAGGCTTTGTCAAGCGTATGAAACATAATTCACTGAATAATGGCTCTGGAATACAGCTGCGAAGGTGAACCACATCCAACACCCTTTCTCACATTTCAATGTTTGGGAATCTTTCCTCGTAACAAATTGTTTTAGGCTACTGTACTTAATAATATGTTTGACAAGAAATACAAACAGTTTCAATATTTTGAATACAGTATTGTGCATTTACCAATGCTAATAATAACACTATGGTATTATGCATAGACCATGCATGAAAGGAATCGTACGTATATTTTTAATTTATATGTAATTTTTTACGTCAATTAACAGTATTTTACGCTGTTGGACCATCAAAACACCTTTACAATGAAACACCATGTAATATGTGATGTATGTTTCATTTATTGCCCCTTTTTGGAGCCGTTAACTCAAGATTAAACGAACCTATGAAATTGTCCAATATTATGTAAAACTGGAATTTAATCGGGAAAATTTTTTGTACAAAAATAAATGTAAAATTGGAATTTAATCGGGAAATTTTTTTGTAAAAAAATAAATGTAAAATTGGAATTTAATCAAGAAAATTTTTTGTAAAAAAATAACAAATTAAAAAAACTTTCACTTAAAAATTCAACTTAAGAGTATGTTTAGGGTTAATTGCAATGTTTTTACACTTTAAAGTTTTTGTTGTTGTTGAACTACAGAACAAAAGTATGTAGTTAAACTCCTTAGTTTAAAGCTCATTGTTCGTGATGGTGAGTTTATGTTATTATTTAGTAAATACGATTGCTGATAATTTTCCATCTCTGATTAGTAAAACAAATCTATGACGTTTAAGAACACTTACTACAGAAGAATTTTCACGACTCCAAGTTGGCGTTATATTTTTGTTTAAAATAAAAGTTTGCTTTAAAATATTACACTGCTGTACAAGTATAAGGTAAATTACCTTTAATGGTTGGCCAAATCTTTAAAGAAAACAGGCAATCACACTTCATCTTTATTAATTCATGTTCTCGTTCTCAAATTAGTTATTGTTTTTAACATTGGTAATGACCAGAACAAGCAGATACTGTAGTACAGTGAGTATTCATGCTTTATTCATACACGACCAGAGAGAGGCTCTTATGTGACGCTAATATGATTTGCAACCATTAGTTCTCATCGCAAAGTAGTTCTACCCTTTTACATGATTGTGTGTTACAGACACTTACCTATGTATTCTTCTGCCATGACTAATGTGTCAAAGATTGACATCAGACTAAAATATTTCAAACGTCAGAATTTTTACTTTAATCTCACAGATAGACATTCTAAGGTTTATCTAAACCATTGTCTTTTGAAATTTAAAAAAGTATAAAACAGTAAAAATTCATTAGTTACACTCATGGGTGGAAGGGCTATATATCTACAAGGAAACAGTTACCGTACCCCCCAGGGACTATGAGGTTTTGAATTTGATACTCAAAATTCAACAACAATAGACAATTGTAACTCCTAAAATGTTGTCTAGATATGGCTCTTTAGAAAAACTCTTGTTCTATTATCAATCTAATTTTAGACTAGAAGGAATTTATTTGGTCTTGAGGGGGTATGGAACAGAGCAACTAAAGATATAACTAGGAATACTCTGGGCGTATGGGGATGAACGGACTGAAAACTTACTTATTTGATTACACCCTGAATGTAGTATATCAGTATCATAAAATAAATAGATTAAATTCTATTTCTGTATTTTTTTAATGATTTTTTTATATATTTTTGGCATAACATGGTCCCGGGATTAGGTCTTACCATGAGTACTACTGTAATAGCGTGTTTCCCATAGGGAAATTCACTAAAAATCGCCATTTTGTTTACACAAAAACACGTGTTTTGATTAGAACAAAATATTGACAGTGAGTGATGATCTACATTAAGGAGCTGAGTGTAAAATAACAAAATTTGACAGGAGCAATGTATTTATATACCAAATTGAAATTTACAGTGTTAGAACCTCCCATATCCGACCATGACGGAACCAAGTCAGAACGGCCAAAAAGTCGAATATCGCGAGGAGCAACTGAAACGCATTTCCTAGTAAGGATAACAGCTAGGTATACAGTATTGTAATCTATACTTATTTAATACGCTAAGGGTTTTGTTGTCATGAGAACTCCTCCTACAATTTTTAACCGATTTTCAAGTTTTTGGTGTCGTTGGATAGGGCTTGGTCTCTAGTTGTTTCCGCCAAAAACTGATGAGAATTGGACTAAAAATAAAGCCACTATCCACCATTGAAATCCCAAAATTTCCCATTTAAATAACATTGGGATTGAAACAAGCATTTTAAACATCTGTTAGGCCTAATAATCAGCTGTTCATACGTATAGATTTTGGTGAATAAAGATATTCACAATATTGGATTGGTCGTATGTCATTGATTAAAGTAAAATTTGTATTGTATTAAAATAAATTGCTCGATTTCGAGCAACACGTATACTAGTACAACTTTATTGTACCTATAACACATTAACTGAATCATCAAGATGTATATAAAACTGTCACAAAAAATAACAGTTTCACATTTTGACAAACTCAACAACGACGGGAGAGCAGAAATTACAGATAGACAGTTGGACATTAGGTCGGATAATGGGTTGAGTTGGTTATCGGGAGGTTGGATAAGGGAGATTCTACTGTATTTTGAATATTCATATTCAACTTATCGACAAATAATAAAAATTTTAAAAAATGCGTATGATGAACACGATTTAAAGTGTTCCCCAACCACATGAAGTGGATGCTGCCATCTGTCACGTTTTTTATTATTGACTTTAACAATATACTCTGTAAGCATTTATAATGTGTGTTTAAATAGTGCATGATTTTAAGTGTTTAGGAGTGGTCTTTGCAAATTATATTGCTAAAATATTATCATTAAAAATTTAATGTTCTGGAAACTTTTGTAGTTAAGTACTAGATCAATTCAATTTTAATTTTATGGTTAGATGCTTTTGCCTCTATAAGCTACTAGTATTATAAACAAGTGAGTAGTTTCTCATTTTAGCGAATTTCCCATAGGGAATAAGCTATTACCGTAGGTCTCATGGTAAGACCTAAGCCCGGGACCATGTTACTTTTTCACTTTTAGGTGCCCAGAGACCAAAAATAATAGTCATTCAAAATTTTATATATATATTTATGTGTCCCTAGACACAATAACTCTCGTAAAATGGTCCGATCGAGACCAAATCTGGTAGAGATGTGTAATCCTACGTTTATTCGGATGAGTTCGTAAACCAGACGTACCGGAAGGGGTAGTTTTGGGGGTTTGTACCCCAAAAATGGGTTTTTTGCATTTTTCATAAGTAAATTTTTAAATTTTTATTTTGACTATTGGATTTCGCTCAAAAAAACACACAATTTAGTATTTTGAAGCTTTGCTCTATCTCCATTGGTTACCGAGATATTAAAAGTCTAAAGACAGTACATTGTATTTTTGTTCTCCAATGTTAATCTCATGGCGAATTGGGATGTGTTAATATTTCACTTATTAACCAATATTTTTCGATGAAACTTGGAATTCAGCTTATGGTAAAAAATCTTGGTTTTTATGCTTATCTTGGCAGCAAACCTGCATACTCTTTTCCCATGTTAATCATATGGAGAATAGGCAAACTTCTTTAGCAATGGACAGATATTGATGAAACTTAGTAAATGGCTTCATATAGTCGAAATAATTCTTTTTTTTATGTTAAAAATCTACTTTTAGTGTTCCCCATGGCAGCATACCTGCATACTCTCCCTTTATTTAACATAAGGAGAGTAGGAATTTATTTCCCTATTTCTGACCATGTGATTTTATTTGGTTTACAGTTTTATGTGGTCAAAATTAATATTACTAATTTGGAAATTCGCTGAGTACGCAGGTCTGCTGCAACGGGGGTATTTAAGTTTATCAACGGATAAAAATCCTTGTTAAATTTAAGTGTTCTCTGCTAAGAAATAAGTAGGCCTAATCAAAAAATATTGATTTGCATTTAATGAATAATATTTGTATGTAAATATCTAAATATATTGCTTAGACTACTTTACAAACAGTATATTGCTTTTTAATTTCATTTAATGGTACCTTAGAATCAGCAAGAATAACAATGTTTCAAGCATAAACTACGTTCAACACTTATTAGAATATTAATTTAAAATAAAATGCATTAAACCATTATTATTACAGTCTCAGTGTACAGGTATTGCACCTAACCGTATTATAAGTTAAGTGATACTTTGTCATTATATTGGTTAAAATTTAAGTGATACTTTGTTTTTAACCAGATAACCACCACTACCATGCAGTAGCGAAGGAAGTGAATGCAAATGTAAGTGATGATAAATACTCCACACAGTTAGCCGAGATGTTTACGGGAGGGGGAGGGGACTGTAGAGCCCTTGTCTCAGCTGGGACACTGAATGGACCATTTACAGGGTTCTCCCCTTTCCCCCCTCGTTTGGTAAAACCATCTTGTCATACATTTGTTTAGAGTAGCAATTTGAGGTAAAAATTACCAAGATTCGGGTGTTGTTTTGAACCCAATTGAGTTAGGCCTATATTTGATTTAGACTGATTTCACTTAAAGTTATTGCTGTTAAAAACATTAAATGTAGTAAAAATACCAAATTTCAAAAAGAAAACAAATGTAACTCTTCTTCTACAAAAAAAAGAACATAGTCACCTGAAGCATTAAACATTTTTTAACTGTTCCTTGTTTATGGATTGTTTATTTGGGCGATAGGAAAGGTAAAAGCCAGATTTTTTATTTTTTGTTAGATAGGGGATATTGGGATATTGTCCTAGGTCAAAAAGCAATTGCTCGATAAGCTTGTAAGACAAGCTTGTTTCCCTCAGTCACAAAACTAGCTTACACTTCTAGTAATTACACTTAAAAATCACTTTAATGTTGGGAAAACGCCAAAGATGTAAAGAAGAATCTTATATATAATTATAAATAAGCAAGCATGATTATTTTCCTACTTTTTTCTCAGCTTATGTACGTCGTAGAAGAAATGTGCAGACACCGTTAAAAAGGTAGGTCCTATAGATGAGCAAAAACCTATTATAATTTAGATCGGTCCTCAGGGCTACGCCCAGCAGGCTTTCGAAGTATTAATGTTTATCTTATGGAAGAACGATAATATTATCTACACATATTCAATACACAGCACTTTTTTTTTGTACAAGGAACTCCTCCTACAGTTTTAACCAGTTTTAATGATTTTAGTGTCATTGGATAGAGCTCGGCAGGAAATTGTTTCTAATGTAAACTGGCCCACCCAACAAAAGGTCAACACAAGCCCTTCAAGTTTTTTTATTATTTCCCCATTTGATAAATTAACATGGCCGAGAAAATTAATTGATTATAGTACCCAGTTTAGCCTAGCAGCTGCAAAGAGAAAATGTTCGAGCTTAAAGTAAGAAAACAATCTTTAAAAAGAATAAATTAATTCAAACAACAATAATAAACTAATCAGATGAAAAATTTAACAACAAACTAATTAGATATAGCAATCCCCTTAAAGATCTCTAATACTCGCAGGATTAATCGTCGGTCAAATATTCTTGGGTTGGAGGAGTTTTAAAATTTCTAGGGTTAGTACCAATGCAGGGGCAAGATACAATGGGAAATTGTCAACTATTGTTTTTTTGGGGTTGAAGGAGTTTACATATGGTAAACAATCAAAGGACGTCTAAAATATGTATTACTGGCAAACCACATACAGTATTGATATAGAGGTATATTTACCAGGTTAAAGTAAATTACAAAAACTATACATAAAATTTTTTTATGATTTTGTATTTTTACAAATTTTTTGGACTAAACTTACCTGGATTGAAATAGACCAATGGCTGTTACTATATTAAGATCTAGCGATTAAAAATTCTATAAGTGTCCACCACATAAAAATTGAAGAATGGCCAAAAAGAGCTGCTTGATTGGAGGATGGAGAGAGGGGGTACTTTCCTAAAAACATCGTGCTGACTTAATATGTTACTACCGGTATTCAGAGAACAGCTGATTATCCGATAATTTAAACTGACTAGTACTACAAATTCATTCATCAACTTAAGTGGTGAGGCTTATAGCAAATCAGGGGGAACAGATTTCAGATATAAAATATTTTTAAACTAGTTGGGTAAACTGAATGTTTGGTCAAATTTAAATCAGTGGGCAATCTCTTGTTTGATTTATTTCACACACAAATATTTGGATGTATTGATAATCCTTTACTAAAAAGCTATGACATCAGTATTTTAAAACCAAAGTAAGAAAATAAGGTAAAAAAGTACTATGTGATTAATTTTTTTATTCTAGTTTTTAGTTACAGGTACTTTAACCCTCTAAATATTCAATTAAGTGATATAAAGTCTTTATTACTGAAAATTCAGAAATGTGTAAATGAAGGAACTTAAAGAGTATAGGCTAGTACAATTATTGTTAACATGTTATAACTTATAAAAAATATGTAAGGACAATATTTGATTATATTTATGACAGTAAAATATTTCTACCAATAAAAAATCTTAAAAAATCAACACATAAAACAAGCACTTCCAAAAACAAAGGGCAACGTATTTTCTGAAACAACCCCTACAGGACTAACAGATACTTGTAACCATTTGTTTCAGCATTACCAATGTTACAATGCCAACCCACTCCTGAGTAACATTGTTACAATATTGGTTATCCATTACTCATTTATCAACCGGGCTCGGTTGTTTGGATTGTCACTTTTTATTAAAAAATAAAGATTTATTGATGAGGCAGTGAATGTCAGCAATTTCAGAAAAATAACGATATTATTTGAATTCCCTAGCACTTTCTTTTTTGTTGTATTATATCTTTAATATTTACAGTAATAAGGAATTATGTGGCATAATTTTTTATTGTTTTTTTTCGAGTTTTAAAATTCATTAAAACTGCTAGGCCTACTTCAAAATCTAACTTGAAAGGAAACTTAACCAGGAAGATATCCTTTACTATTCTGATACCTTATTACAGATCATAGTATTAGTATTGTGATATACTACTCAATATTGGATTGACTGATATTTGATTAAAAAAAATAAAAACTAAAAACCCTTAATAATGTGAAAAATCTGAAAAATTTCAACACTTTTTGGGAATTTTTCTATGAAGCCCAACATAATCCTTCAGGCAAATTTCCATTTTATACATATTTTCCCACTGGGAAAATTATGAACTATAAGGTCTTGTAGGGCCTTTTCTCTTAAATGGATATTTACCAATTTACTTTAGAAACAACTTCACGCCGAACTCTATCCAATGGGGAGGAGTTCCTTGTACAAAAAACCATGTTGCGTATTAAATATTTATAGATTTTGTAAAATATCGTTAGTTTTATTGTGAACATGAGACCAATGGAAAACAAGTTTTTGAACAAGTAAAAAAAAGTAAATATAGGTTAACTTTAATTAAGTAGGGTACCATAAAAAAAGAACAAGTATGTTGAATGGACATGAATGTTCAATTACCCTAATTATTAAAACTATATTCTTAGTATAAACATTTATAAATGGGGGTCCAGCGGACTGAGCAGTAGCGTCACAAAAAAGGGTGCAAATCCTTAAGGGTTAATGGAAAAGTAGCGTCACAAAAGAGGGTGCGAGTACTTAAGAGTTAATGGATAAGAATTACATGATTTCAATTGGGTTTGCTGTAATTCATACATATCGTACTTTCATAGACTTAGGACAAGGTAACCGAGCTGAAAAATTTCACAGTTTTCCCAAACTATGAATGCAAAATAATCAAACTCTAAAGGAATGTTTAAATAATAACTCTGTTGATAGTTAATAATATGTGGCTTTTTTCAACCAGTGTATTATACCTACAAGCCCGTTAATACATACATAGAAATCACAGTAAATCTAAAAAAAGTAAACACATTTACACAAGTACATTTCAAGATTAAAAGTTCTGAAGAAGCTGAATATCGTGAAATGCATTAACGACATTACAGATCAAAGCAAGCGAGAGAGGAGATAGAGTTGCATTGAGTAGATCTGCAAAATAATTCTATGTTCACATTTTGCTGCGCAGTCTTTGATCTTAAAGAAGAATACCTTTAAAATAAAAACTGAATAGATCTTTGTTTTTGTCTTCTACATCTCAGTGATGAGTATTTGTTTATCGACAGGCCAAATGTGGCATAATTTGATCAAATTGTTTTATGAAATACATTTTTTTTAAATATTCATAAAATCAAACATTACCTTCTTGTTTTTGTCATGAGATGGATTAAATGTTTTGCTTGGTTGTTTGTGATTATATATGTGGTACTGATAACTTTTGAAGGGGACCTCCGATTTTTATTAAATTTGATATGAAGTTGTAAGACCAGGTCTATTTTCATGAGTTCACGAACCAGCATTGTCAGGATAGGGGAACGGGGTTTTATGGGTTTCAAATGGGTCAAAAATGGGTTTTTGGCATTTTTCAACCTCAATTTTCAAAATTCAAGAATTTTAACTGAAACCATTTACAAGAGCTTCAAACAATTTAGTATTTTGAATTTTTAACCTAGCTTATCAGATTCCGGAGAAAAGCTAAAAACAGGTTTCCCATGTTAATCTTATAGGAAATATATAAAACATTGTATCTCGCTTATTTATTGACATAACTTGGTCAAATTTGGTATGTAAATTTAGTAGGTAGGGTGTAACTGATATTTGCTTCAACACCCATGTGGCGGCAAACCTACATACTCACCTCCATGGGGTTTATGGGGAATATTAAAAAGTGCCGAACATTAATACAATTTGATTTTTACCTTACCCAACCATTATTTTTCCTAACAACAAACATTTTTAAACAACATCCCATGGCAATAAACCTACATACTCATTCCGATGGTATCTATGGTGAAAATCCAAAATATCAAATTCCTTTGGAAATTCGCTGAGTGCGCGGGTCTGCTGCGACGGGGGTATTTTTGTTTCTAGAGATATTTGATTTGAAAATGCTAAAACAGCGCCACAATGAAACACCATAAAAGTTATAAATATAAAAATTATTCCAAATTTGAGTTTTAAAATAAAGAACCTTTTGAAAGAACTGAATGCCAAATTCAGTTTCTTAACTCAAATCGTTTAAAATATTTAATGTATTAAATAAAATTTACATACAAAAAAAAAAAAAAAAAAAAAAAAAAAAAAAAAAAAAAAAAAAAAACACTGAAAATTAATAAAGCAAGGGCACCTGTGTTATATTGAATTATTTGCTTGTTTTTGTCCCCTTAATAACCTGGTAAAACTTGGTCCAGCGGTTGCGGGACACCCTATAACATTCCAGCAGTACTAGAAAATTTGGCGTACAAGTGTACGTATGTAATGTAGGCTCTACATACAACAGCTCCCTGGCACAAATCCCTCAGTTGCTAAACCATTCAGGCCTAATGGGCTATCACCTGATGGGTGCGGTTCCAATTCCCAACCATGCCTTTCATGCTTCATCAATTTCGAGGGTATTGCCTTGCCACTTAATATTATAAACTCCGAATTTTAAAGGATGGCCTATTATAAAACACCTCATCTTTTACATATTTATTACAAATAAAATTGATTTTTTACATCATACAGAACATGTCTTAATTAATTATTTAAATATACAATTTATGGTTAGTCATGAAATTATTTTATTTATTAAATGATTTTATTTATTAATGTTTAGCCTACAAAATAATATTTTTGTTACCGAACATCATTTTTATAATATATTTGCCTTAAAATATACCCGAGAGTCTGTGTCTTTCAAAGTGATAAAGTGATGAAATTTAAACTAAAATGGTAATCTTTAAATTGAATGAACAATGATTATAATCAGGTCTTATAACTTTCAATATTATTAACGCCAAAGTATTGCCGAAATAGGTATTCTACAATAATACAATTTGGAGGAGGAAACTTATTGCTCACTCCTCACTTAAACAATGTATTTAAATGGCACTATCTGCCCTGTGGGCCATGAACTGTTCTTTTATATCTAGTATTGTGTTATTCATTGATTTAATCCAGTTTTATTTCCAAATATATTCTATCATGGACAAAAAGAAATCTAAAAAAATGTTAAATAAATATACGGTAGGCCTAGGTTATTTAATAAATATAGGTTTAATTATTTTTTCTTCCACTTATTTTATAGTTGTTTTAATAATACAGTACACTCTCGTTCATCGGACTCGGCGACATCGGAACTCCGCTTCATCGGAACTGAAAATCTGGCATTATTATTTTTTTTTCTTACGAAATAAATAATTTTTCCGTTTTAGCGCCTTCAATTTTTATTCGTTCTATCCGCACAACAGTGAAGTATTACATTTTGCATCAAAAGTCATCAGGCGTTTTCCATAATCCGTACCCATCGATGTGATTTACGAGGCCGTGGAGGGGGCAGGAAGTGAACAATAGATCCGCTTTGACCGCTTCTCAAACTGTCACTCAGTCTGTCTCGCGTCGCGACTGCACCTGTGTTACGTGGAAGTCAGTTGACTGCTGGAATATGAGAATAAAGATTTTCGATCTTTATTTCCTGCGTTGTTTTTATTCCTATAGGTTCATTGTTACCATGTTCAAAGTTTGAGTGCCTTATTTTCATCAAATCTCTTGTGTTATCTTAAAAACAAGAGTGAATGCAATCATGATAGGTTACCGCACGGGCGAAAATGATGACTCACGACGGACTCCGCTTCATCGGAATTTTTTGACATCCGAACCGGCCGTCCGCCACATTAGTTCCGATGAACGAGAGTGTACTGTACCTAGATTGTTACAAATTACCAACTGTCAACTGTAGAAGAATATTTGTTTGCATGACCAACTAGTTCTGAATAAATCAAGAGGTGGATTAGATCATTTATTGTAAGGTTTTATGCATATAGATTTAAAGTTACTAGAACTTTTAAAGACTAGAACTTTTCATTAATATGTCATTCTTGCTTCTATAATTTTACAAGGCATGGTTTTATTACTTTCAATTTCATAAATGCCCAAGTATTGCTGAAATATTCTACTATAATACAATTTGGATGGGGGAACTTAGAGGTCTAATACCCATTCCTGACTTTCAATGCATTTAAATGGCGCTATCGGCCATATGGCCTGTGAACTGTTATTATTATATATCTAATATTACGTTATTCATTGATTTAATTCGGTTTTCACAAATACAATCTATTATGCACATGTCATCTTAAAAAAGGAAATCTAAAAAATGTTAAATATGGGCCTGGTTTTTATTCTTTCACTTATTTTATAGCAGTTTTAATAATACATAGATTTTTAATAATTAACTGTAGAAGAATATTTGTTTACTTGGCCAACTAGCTCTGAATAAATCAAAAGATGGATTAGATAATGTATTGTAATATTTATTAAAGTCTATAACTATGATTTCTACAAGACATGACTAGCAATAGTCAAAATGTCTCCCTCTCATCTATAAAGTATATAACTTATTTTTTGCTCGCTGTAACTTTAGCAAACAAGAAAACTGCATTGTCAGTCAAACAACGGGCTTTGAACATTGTCAGGGACAGAAATAAGACATCTTTGTGCCTTTGTCCCATTCTACCCGCATCGTCAGTCACCGACAAAGTTTCCGTCCAACTTCACAGTTTCATAGCTATTCAGACTAGTTCTAACTCTTTTACATCTAATTACGCTTTAAGCCAACAGTACAGAACAAGGAAATTTGTATCTAGTTATGGCTTTTTTTAAGGTATAACACTACTTACTTGATATAATTTATGTGACAACTTCAATAACATTTAAAAGGAAATTATGTTACCAACATAATATGCAACATAATATATTATGAATATGGTTTGGGTTAGTTATTTAATATGAAATTCCATGCCTAAGTTATGTCGTGTTAACAATGAAAACTTCTTGAACTCCTCGTAGGATAGCTAACTGATATAGTTAGGAACAATTAAAAGATACCATCTTAATTTTTCACCTTGTATAAACTATTTTGTTAAAAAAAGATGTAAACTAACAAAGATTATGTTTATTGATGATAAATGGTTGCCATGGGTTGCATGACTGAGACCCTAACAACCTTTATCAGGTGCGGAAGTTGGGAACTGTTACCAATATAGGGGTAATGGGCGCAAAACCACCGTTATATTGATTGATGAGGCATCTGCTAGGCTCATCATCACCTTTAAACACTGTATTTAAAAATGTGGCTCAACAGATTTTAAGGACAATATTTTTTTATGTGTGCCAACCTATTTTTAATATTAAATAGATATGTAATATAACTTTGGACATCACTAAACTGTAGTTTTTATTTTTATTTTGTGTTTATTTCAGTTCAAAATGTAACATTGTGTTGGTTCATAAACGTAAAACAAACCCATCCTGATAAGGGATGAGTAATAATACAAATATATATGAAAATTAACTTAAATATATTTTCATTTTAGTAAATGTATTTTGGGTTTTCTTGAGGGATCCAACCACAAAAACACTTCTTTGATAAAATGCTTAAACTGGTAATGAGTCAACCTCTCCACAATAAAACAAAATTGCACTGCTCCTACAGTAAATAATTTACAAAAGATAATGATGATCTTTGTTAAAAGGTAAAATAATTAGATTCGTACACTTTATAACTGTTGTCTTTCCAACTCCAAAAACCATAAGACTGATGTAAAATTTAGAATTATTGTCCGATTATACTATTAGCAGATTTTCCTATAGGAATACGCTATTATAGGGAATATGCCTGTTAACTTACGGTAGTAAGTTAGCCAAGGTAAGACCTAAGCCAGGACCATGTTCCTTCATCTTCGTTTTGAGGTCCCCAGAGGCCAAAAACACCATTCGTTCAATTTCATATATATGTATATATCTATACATCTATACATTACATAAATATTGCATCTAAATTATATACTCCCGCATGTGTAACTGACTGACTCACTCATCGGGGTATCAGAAATTCGTGAAGTGTCGGTAAGGCAGATTAAGGGGTAAAGCAGTACAGCCGTGGTATAGTAGATCACATACTGTAGTTAAATTTGTTCAATAATATAAGTACGAGAACTAAACCTGTACCACGGCTGTACTGCATTACCCTTAGTCTAAGTTGTGTAATCATTTAACCATCATCCCAATGGTTATAGATTTAAGAGAGGGACCATGGTCAATGAAATGTGCGCTTATTAACAAGACTTGTAACAAGATCTTTCACTTCTTATTATATTAGGGTGCGAAATTCGCTTGCACTTTAAAATGGAATTGAGTGAAGGATCTGCCTATGGCCAATTTTCTTCCATTTGGCTAGCAATGTTGTGACATTTTTAATATTGACGTTTACTTCAAATTCTACACGTTCCAATTAATCCTTACATTAATTATTTCAAATTTTACCCCTCAAATAATATAGGTTGATATATTTATAGGAATAAAATTAATTTGTATCGTTTCTTGTTTAGCTCTCCCAAGGCAAACTTATCGAAAGCACATTAAATTACTGAAATTTAGGTTATTTTGAAACAAAAAACTCGACGTATTGCTGTATCTTTCCTCCCTTAATCGCCAAGATATACTTGTGTAATGTCATGTAGGAGTTATATAGTTTTTTTTCTTTTTTAGATTTATCAACCACGTAGTCCTTCACTAAATGTAAAATTATTTTATTTCTTCTGCTCTAGCGGCAAAAACGGTTGGGCCTTTAAAATATTTGAGACGATCTTTTACTACAACTTTGTTTCAAATATGCCAAACTCGATACACAGAGCTTGAAGTAAGGAATTTTTTTCGGAATTTCCAATTTTTTTTAATTGTTTTTGTTTATTATTGTTTTTTTAAAAACATTCTGTTTAATTCTACTGTATTTAGCTGAATTTTGCATGTTGCTTCCCCATAAGCTTTAAGTTTTGTATTAATTAGCTTGACAGTAATATTTAAAGGACATTTTTTAGATCTTTCGAAATTGCGCATGCACATATCTTGGACACCACCGATATAAATAAAAGTCTCAAACATAAAAAAAAATTGTGATGAATGCCAAAATTATGTCTTTATTTGCCTACTAGGCGGAACTGATTGTTTTATAATTGTTTGTTACTTACTGACCCAAAACTTTGGTCTCCGACTATTTGAGGTATATCTGCAATGTTTTAATTAATACTTGCAATACTTTATTCAGTAACTACAGTAATATTGTATTAAGAAGCTTGACGTTTTGTATTAACTTTGCTTAAAACGAAATCTACTAGATTTAAAAGTTTAAAACATTGAACAGAGCTTGAAGTACGAACTTATTCCTAAGTAGCTGAATTTTTTATTGTTTTTTATAGTTCTACTGCAAAACATTCCATTAACTTAGCTGTAAGTAGCTGAATTTTTGCATTTGCTTCACCATAAGCTTGAAGTTTTGTATTAACTTATAGCTTGACAGTGATATTAAAAGAAATTCACTATATTTAAATGTTTAACACTCATAAAAATTTGAACTTAAAAATTATAATTAATGTCATCTAATATTATGTGTTTTTTTTTATCTTACCTGTTGAATATAAACGGATTTCTCTGTTACCTATACTGTTAAAGTATAGGTTGTTTGTGAATTGGTGACATAAATCTAACTTTTAACGTTTCACTTTTTGTCGTATCTCAAATCGTTACTTTAAGACCGATTTATAACTTTTATTGCTACTAAATTTCATACAACTTGTTTGTAGAACTAACTACAGTTATATTTTATTTGAAGTTCGAATTTTGCATTCACTGAACTTGTAAAATATCCCTGTAACCCTAACTTCGACATAATTTAAGGGAAGTGACAAGAATAGTTATTTAATAAATAATTATTTCATAACATCCATTTTATTTTATAACGAATAGTATTTTTGTGAATAACAGGGGTCTTTGGCAGGTTCCAAACAGTTTGTTCATGTTTTTTCTATTTTTGTTTCAGTGAAATTGTTTATTTCTTCATTGATCTTCAAAATATTTTATTTAGCTTATTCATTCTACTTTGTCATCTATTTTATTATGTTTCTTTATTTTATACTTCTTGCGCTAGAAGGGTGAGGCTAGGCATGGCTTCAAATCCCCCGACAATTCGTTTACTACAGTATAGTTGCTTATAAAATCCTTAACAATTGAGGCCTAATTAAAAATATTATGGAAAGATCTTTAACGTTTGACACTTGGTAAACTACAAACGAATTCGGCGAACACAACGAGGGGGTATGGAAACGAAGGCCTCAGCTAGGCTGTTCAGTATTTGAGATTTTTACATACAGCAATTTACGAATGGGGCAACTAATTAGGGTGTAAGGGGTGGAGCCTCCATTTCAGCACGATACCTAAAATATTTGCATGGTTGATTCTCTGATTTCACCTCTCTCTCAATGTTACGAATTAAGGGGAACATAGGAAGTAATATTAAAAACTAGCCATAGGCGATTTTCAAAGCTTTTTATTATTGTTGATTATGGGTAGTGTGTATTAGCCGGTTTTCTTACTGTCATGGTGGACCAGTTTTTCGGTGGAACTAACCTGCTTCAAATCGGCTCTTAAGTAATTTACGAATGCAGGACAACCCCTAAGGGGGCATGGGGGCGGAGCCCCCATCGAGCCGTAGGCGAGTATACATATACATGTAAAGGTATATATGTGTGTCTGTGGTACTGATAACTCGTGAAAGGAACGTCCGATTTTGATGAAATTTGGTATATGGGAACGGGGTTTTTCGGGGTTTCAAAAGGGTCAAAAAAAGGTTTTCCTTATAGCACAGTTCAACATCGTTCAACGGCCATACAACACATCTTTCAACCGTGCCGTAAGGAAAACCTTTCAAAAATCCAAATATACTATCAGCTACAAGACCAAAAACAATGTATTTGAAATATTGAATAAGAAAATTAATAAGACAAATGATCCAATCCACGATAATTATGAAAAATCAGGAATACTATACAAGATACAGTGTTCAGAATGCGAAAACTACTATATCGGACAAACAGGGCGAACTTTCAAGACAAGATATAAAGAACATGTCCAAGGCTTTAATTCAAACAACTTGACAAGCATGAAGTCGAATTTCGCAGAACACATGCTCAAAAACAACCACTGCTTCAAATCGATAAAAGAGGATCTTGAGATTTTAGAATATGGCCAAAAAGGGAAAAAGTTAGACGTCAAAGAAGAATTTCACATGTATTCGCACTGCAAGGAAGACCCGTCAAATATGATAAACACGCAACAAAGTGTGAAAAAAACATATATTATTTGATGAAATATTAAAAATCAAAAACCAGAGGCCAAAATAAATAAAAGAAAAACGGCTGACAATACATAGAACTGAAAGTAGTTTATTTAGTTTGTTAAGTTTGTTTAAGGCGCGTTTACACTGGAGTTGTCAACCAAAAGTCATCAACAATTTTAGTCGACAACTGTGGTCGACAACCTGAGTTGACAACCAAATAAATTAAAGTTGTTGACCAAATAAATGCACGTTTACACCAGATTGACAACCAAACTTTGTTTATTGAATTATTCTATACTACACTGGTTGTCAACCAAATTTTGGTCGTCAACCTAAATTTGGTCATCAGTCTAATGAGTTGTTGTTGCGTTTACACTGAGATATAAGAAATGGTTGACAACTTTTGGTCGACAACTGCAGTGTAAACACGCCTTTGGTTAATGTAAATTTAGATAGGAAGACCATGATCATGGGCCTAAGCCCGAAACATGTTGATCAATTAAATGTTTAATAAAAAACCATTCAGAGTGCTGAGTTAAATGATTTCTACATAGTTTAAGATTTACAAAAAATGGAGGGTTTGTGTTGAAAATCTTTTAGTAGAGCAGCTACATTTCATAAAAAAATTGTTATTTCATAATTATATAAGTTAACTTTTAAAAATCGAACTGTTGCACTCAAAGTGTGTTAATTTAAGAGTGAATAGTATGTCCGTTATGAATATATTTCTGTGTTTGCAAATTTGATATGTTTTCAAGTTTTTAAGTGTATTTTAATAAGTTTAATTATCATGAGGCAAAATAATTAAAACTGTCTCCATGAAAGTGAAAAACACACTCCCTGAAGCTTATAGAGTACCCTAACAAATCCATTACAAGTACATCCCAGGACAAAGCAGGTAAGAATTATTAATAATGTAAGTGCAACTCAAAAAGGTCGCCTACAGGATATTGAAGTTTGATACAGATTGGGAAACTTAAAAATGTTTATCGGGTTAAAAAACTAAACTTTGGACTTGGGAAAGGAGGAGACTCAAATTGATTGCGGGTATTGCCTGTAAATGCCAAGGCTATCAGAATAGGCTCAGATATTACCCTAAGACAAACTTTAATATTAATCACCGAATAAAATAAGTTAATAAAGAAAAATAATTTTAAGAAATGAATTTTAATATTTTGTCAGTACAGTAAATTTCCTCTAATGTGGCATATACTTGACATATGCTGGATTAAAATATTCAGAATTACAGGATAAACATCAGAAAAATTCGAATTCAAGAAAAAATTTCATTAATTTCTCATTTTATATGGACACTTATTAAAAGTATGTTTTGTACTGTTGTATGGCACAGTATTTTCCCCTCACGACTTCCGATCCCAAACAAACTTTTACACTCATTATTATTTTATACCCATCGATGAAAAATTTTCTGGAAGTCGTGTCAGATGGTCAAGTGTACTGGATCGTAGGATGCTGGATTAGAGGAAGTTTACTGTAGTTTATTAAAATTTTGTATACAGTAATGTAGCCTGTTGAACTTTTTTTTCAAAAGTAGATAAACAGAAAATAATCAATAGCAGTTGATGTTGATACCAACTACCCTTACTGCAATACATTCCAACAATGCTCAAAATGTTTTCTTTCAAGCAACTCAACAGCCAGCCGCACAGGCTTGCACATATGTCTGCTGATTCCATGGTGGATTATAAGTTTAGATTTGTTAAGTTATATGTTTGCTAAACCACTTAATCAAATCACACTACAAAAAGATTATAGTGTAGGGGCATAGGTACAAAAAGATTATAGTGTAGGGGCATAGGTTAATATAGGAAAGTTCGTGGGATTTTGAATGAAGCAATTGTATGGTTGGTGGCGATAGATAGGCAATGACATGTGGAATCGTGTACTACCACCGGGTGTTTTGTCTGGAAGTGTGGCCGAGCTGGTGTATGACGTCATACTTCCAAAATGGCCGCATACGGTGACATTGATGCCTTTCTAGCGCTATAACTTCTTTACAGTTGATTTTATGAAAATATTTTTAAAGTTGTTTTTTATTTATAACAAGACAAGGAACAAAAAGGGAAATCCAACTTGAGGAACATGCCGCCATTTTTAAAAATGGCCGCCATCGTTAATCTTGCCCTTTGTGTTTCATATTAAAGCATAAAACCACTCCTCAATGTGATAAAACCGTGCAGTTTTCTGCCGATAATTTAAGGGAGGTAAGCACTGCATTCTGACTGGGTAATAATGTTTAGCCGCCATCTTGGATCCGCTATCTTGGATAAGGTAATTTAAAAAAAAATTAAACATAGTGTTGTGACACATGTCACACTGTATTTTCATGCTGATTGCATTTCCGAAGTCTGTTTTTTTAATACATTTATTCATTTTCGGGATATGATTAAAATACTATTCTTTCCTGTACATTTCTTATGGACATTTTGAACTTAATTTAATATTTAGGATAATTTTTCTAATAACTCCAGTTCTAGTCTAAATATGCAGTTCATTGAAGTCTTAAAGCACTGTAAGGACTTCAATTAGAGCTATTAATCATTGAAATTGGTTGCATTATAGGCGAGTTATGAATCTCAATTCATCAGAAAACATTTATTTTTAGTTAACCATTTATTCCTTGGGTTATAATCAAGAGACGATGGTCGTTTTAATCTCAAATAAATTACAAAAATATTGGCTTTCATTTGAGACGCTGATAATTAAAACAATTTTAACAATTTTAAGCTGTGTCATGATCTGTCATTAAAGCATAAAATTAATTAAATTTTAAATGTTGGTATGTATAGATGATAATGACTTAGACAATAGACAAAATTTTTTATTGCCGTTAAACATAACATTACATATGCAATAGGCAAAGGTCAAATATAAGAGTTACAAAAAACATTTTTTTTTTTTTAATTCTTATGTACATAATTCTTAAAAAGGCAATAACGTACTATAGAAACAAACAAACTTGACAAATAGTAACACATAAATAAATAAATAACATTTAACAGTAGTTTTACAGGTCAGACATATTACAATCAAAAAATTCAGGTACAGAATAAAAAGCTTTAGATTTTAACCACTTACAAAGTCTATTTTTAAAAATTGTCAGTGGAAGTAGTCTGATAGCTTGAGGAAGTTTGTTGAACATTTTTATTTGTTGGTAACAATGGCTATTAATATTTTTGGTGAGCCTAACCTGGGGAGTTACAAGTTCATCCTTATGTCTAGTGTCATGATGATGAATATCCTTTATGCTTTTAAATTGGCCAATATTTGTTTTAACAACTAAGAGATTTGAAAGTATATAAACAGATGGCAAAGTTAATATTTCAAATTTTTTTTTAACTTTCCTTACAACTTTTCCTATCAGTTAAACAAGCAATAACTCTAATGGCTTTTTTCTGCCAAATAAAAGCACTTAAAGATTGAGCGGAGTTTCCCCAAAGGCGAATACCGTAGGTTAAAATTGAGTGAAATAGACCATAATATGTTATGACTAGAACCTCTACACTTACACAATCCTTAAGTTTCCTAAGAAGATAAACCACTCTAGACAAACGCTTACATACACTAACAACATGGGCCTCCCAAGTAAGTTTTGAATCCAAAGTAATTCCAAGAAGCTTAACAGAAGAAGTAAGCTGTTCCTCAGTGTTTTTAGAGTGAAATACATTGTTTGAGTTTTACTTTTATTAACGGAGAGTTTATTTGCTTGGAACCACAAATTGGCAATTGACATGGATTGTTGAATTTGACTCTTTGCATCACTTAAGTTAACTTGAGAATTTAAAAGTGTTGTATCGTCTGCATATAAAACACTTAAACAACTAGGCATATTACAGTAAAAATCATTTATAAATACAAGAAAAAGGAAAGGGCCCAAGACTGAACCCTGGGGAAGTCCAGCTGTAACTCTTTTGAAATCTGATTTGATACTGTTTACTTCAACCATCTGGAATCTATCCTCTAAATAAGACTCAATTAAACCTAATTCATGACCTCTAACTCCATAAAAACTTAATTTCTTACTTAAAATACTATGACAAATACAATCAAAAGCTTTAGTTAAGTCAATTAAACATGATCCAACAACTAACTTATTTTCAAAACTTTCTAAGATATGATTTACAATAATTTCAATTGCCATAGTTGTACTATGTTTAGGTCTAAAACCGTATTGATGGGAGTAAATCAAATTATTTGCCACAAAGTAGTTGTAAAGTTGTTCCAACATGCAGGATTCTATGATTTTACTCACAATGGGTACAATGGCAATTGGGCGATAACACTCAGGAGAGTTCCTTTCACCTTTCTTAAATACAGGTGTAACTTTGACTTGTTTTAGACACTGTGGAAACTTGCCATTGATTAATATGAAATTAATTAAGCGTGTCAAAGGCAAAGTAATAGTACTAATAATATTCTTTATGGCGTAATTTGAAAAACCAAAAACATCATTACTCTTTGAACTACTTAATCGTAAAACTATAGATTTGACTGCTGATGGATCAACTGCTTTCCATTTGAAGTTTTGACCATTTGTGAGTTCAGGCAATTCAAATTTATTGAGAAAATCCACAAAAGTAATTTTATTATTACTACTTATCTGGGATGACACAGAGTTAGGAACATTTATAAAATAGTCATTAAAAATATTTGGTAAAACAGGAATACTAACACTTTTTTTTACTTCACCTGATTCTTTTTTTACCTTAGCATTTGCAATTAATTTACTATTTCTAAAATTTTTTCTTCAGCAATAGCTTTTCTATACAATTCTTAAATTGTTTGAATCTTGAGTTATCCACCTCCAATTGGCTGGATTTCCAAACGTCATACAGAGATAAAAGAGTTTCACGCATTTGTCTTAACTTGGGTGTAAACCATTTTATATTTATTTTTTTACTTTCTTAGTTTGTCTTGGTTTCTTAACAATTGGGCAGAAATAGTTATAAAAGTTGGTTATAATGTCCATGAAGTAATCAGCAGCCTTGTCTATGTCATTTAAAATATACAGGTCTGACCAGTCAAAATAACATAAAAATGCATTGAGATTTCAAGCCTCGGTTGTGTTAACAAACGTGTAAAGTTGATACTTGGGTCCTGATCACTATTTACTGTAATTAAAGAAGATCGTAAAATACCCTTGATATTTGTTAAAACCCCAGCATGATCAGATAAGATACCTTCTCTGAGCAAAGAACTGCTACATTGATCTAATAGAAAATTAGTCACGATGTTGTCCAAGCAAGAATGATTTCTGGTCGGTTTGTCATTTGTACAGTACAAATTAAATGATCTTAAAATATCAAGAAAATTTTGGGTTTCTGGTCTGTTGAAATTTAGTATGTCTATGTTAAAATCACCAGCAATGACCATATATTTACTCTTATGCTTACTTTTAAACATGAGATGAAGAATTAATTTTTCTAGAATACTGAAAAAAAGAGCACAATTAGAGTCAGGTGTTCGATATATAGTTACAACAGTTAAATTGTAAGCAGGTAGCTGAATAGCCGTTGCTTCAAAAATAAAATCCAGACAAAAATTAGAAATATCAATTGGTTTAAATGAGATATCATTTTTTACCAAAATTGATGAACCCCCTCTAATGAGAGGTGGTTCACGACAGTAGCTTCCTGCAAGAGAGAAGCCCTCAGGTACAAAGTAAGAAATTTCCTCAAAGTACAACCAATGTTCATTTAAACATAATATTTCAGCTGGCATTAATTCAAGAGAACCCTGAACATGTACAATTTTTAATAGCTATAGCTCAAATGAAAGTTAAATTATAAATTAATTAAGTTTAGATTAATAAATTAATTATAATTTTGACCCATACATCAAAATTTTAGAGTCAGTTTCAACTGTGTTTATTGATTTTTAGTTTTACATGTTGGATACACTGTCTAAACACAAAAATATTGATTTGTCAGCTGATCAATTGTTTACTATTCACTGTTTGTTTATGAACAATGAGATTGACGTGAACAGTGAATACTAAGAAAGTTTTGTATATGTTTAGTGCATTTTTTATTGTATATGTACGTTTAGTGTATATGTTCGTTTAGTGTTTCTGAAAATTTTCTGTTGTTAAGTCATTTTATATACTGTATCAAAATTCAGGTTTTTATTCTAAATCCATTAGATTCGTCGTAAAAATGACTAAAATAAACTACTCTAAATACATATAAAATACAAAAAACTAAACAAAATGCACTAAACGTACACCAAACTTTCTTAGTATTCACTGTTCACATTAATCTCATAAATAATAAACAAACTGTAAATAGTAAACAATTGATCACCTGACAAATGAATATTTTTCTGTTTCGACAGTGTAGCCAACATGTAAAACTAAATATCTATAAACACATTGTCGAAACTGACTCTAAAATTTTGATGCATAAGTCAAAATGTTTGTTAATTTATTAATCTAAATTTTATTAATTTATAATTTAACATTGATTTGAGCTATAGCTGTTAAAAATTGTACATGTTCAGGGTCATTCATAATCATCTATACATACCAACATTTGTAATTTAATTAATTCTATGCTTTAATGACAGATCATGACACAGCTTAAAATTGTTAAATTGTTTTAATTATTAGAGTCTCAAATGAAAGCCAATATTTATGTATGTTTTTTGAGGTTAAAACGATCATTGTGTCTTGATTATAACCCAAGGAATAAATAGTTAACTAAAAATAAAAATAAAATGTTTCCTGATGAATTGAGATTCATAACTCATCTGTAATTCAACCAATTTCAATGATTAATAACTCTAATTGAAGTCCTTACAGTGCTTTAAGACTTCAATGAACTTCATATTTAGACTAGTACTGGAGTTATTAGAAAAATTATCCTAAATATTAATTAAAGTTCAAAATGTTCGTAAGAAATGTACAGGAAAGAATAGCATTTTGATTATTCTCGAAAATGAATAAATGTATTAAAAAACGGACTTCGGAAATGCAATCAGCATGAAAATACAGTATGAAATGATGTGCCACAACACTATGTTTACATTTTTTTTTAAATTACCTTATCCAAGATGGCGGATCCAAGATGGCGGCTAAAAATTATTACCTAGTCAGAATGCAGTGCTTACCTCCCTTAAATTATCGGCAGAAAACTGCACGGTTTTATCACATTGAGGAGTGGTTTTATGCTTTAATATGAAACACAAAGGGCAAGATTAACGATGGCGGCCATTTTTAAAAATGGCGGCATGTTCCTCAAGTTGGATTTCCCTTTTTGTTCCTTGTCTTGTTATAAATAAAAAACAACTTTAAAAATATTTTCATAAAATCAACTGTAAAGAAGTTATAGCGCTAGAAAGGCATCAATGTCACCGTATGCGGCCATTTTGGAAGTATGACGTCATACACCAGCTCGGCCACACTTCCAGACAAAACACCCGGTAGTACACGATTCTACATGTCATTGCCCATCTATCGCCACCAATCATACAATTGCTTCATTCAAAATCCCACGGAATTACATGTGCGCCAGAACTATTATTAATTTTAAAAAATATGCAGTTTAAAGTTGAGAATTGCAAATCACATCTTGCCTATAACCTTGTACTTCACATCTTCATTTGTGGGATCGATTCATCGTAAAGTAAGCTTTATGATCGAGTTCCCTGGCTTTCCCTGATCACCAGGCTGTTTCCATGACTTTCCCTGACCTTCCCTAACGGTATAATCCTGTTCCATTAAATAATATACTCGGTAGCCTATTGAAAATCATGCAAATCTACAGTCATGCTTAACAATATGGCAAAGTAGCTAGACCTCGAATAGTATTTAGAATATAGGCTATATTGAGTGTTTCCATTTAAAGATGTCATTTTGGGTTAAAAATACTTTTAGGATATGTCATGGTACTACTTACTCCTAAATTGGCTCTTATAAACATGTTAAAAAAAGTTTGGTTGATTACCTAGTTATTTAAAGTGTAAGTTAAGTCCATAAGTTCTGATGAATGGCTCCCTTCAGTAACGTTGTAAGCGACACATTTTCAAAAATTGAGTTTTCAACACAATAATGTTGGAAATGCCATTCTGCATTAAGAGTCTGCAGTACCTTCCCAATTTCGGCGTTTTGTCCCATACGAACAATGTTAAATTTGAAACATTACTGTGAGATTGTTTTTGTCTGAAAATTAGAAACTTGATGTAATTTTAGCGAATTTCCTTTAGAAATAAGCTATTACCGTCGTTTTCATGGGAGCTGCCGTTTGTATCGATGTAGGGACACCTCTGCGATTACATAATTATATATATTATATTGCGGCTTTTTATGTGTACTTTCTGGATACGTAGTGATTATTTGTCGGAAACACATTTAAAACTGCACAAATAACGATTTACTAAAAAATTTAACATGGGCTTATATGGGAAATAGAATTTTCAATTTTGAGTGTGTGAACACGATAACTAGTGCAAAAATCGTCTGATCATCATGAAATTTGGTACAGGCATGTAAAGTTAGATTCTCTTAGATGAGTTTGTTAACCATTAAGATCGGCCCAACTTCAGTAGGGAAAGTGGGGGATTTTACCCCTCAAAAGTGGGTTTTTCCACTTTTCACATGGATATTTTTATTTTATTACCTTTTAGTGTACACCATTAGATTCAGCTCAAAAAAACAAACAATTTGGTATGTTTAATTATTGCTCTACGTCCACTGGTTACCGAGATATTAGCGAATTTCCTTTAGAAATAAGCTATTACCGTCGTTTTCATGGGAGCTGCCGTTTGTATCAATGTAGGGACACCTCTCCAATTACATTATATTATATTGTGGCTTTTTATGTGTACTTTCTGGATACGTAGTGATTATTTGTCGGAAACACATTTAAAACTGCACAAATAACGATTTACTAAAAAATTTAACATGGGCTTATATGGGAAATAGTATTTTCAATTTTGAGTGTTTGTGAACACGATAACTAATGCAAAAATCGTCTGATCATCATGAAATTTGGTACAGGCATGTAAAGTTAGATTCTCTTGGATGAGTTCGTTAACCAGTAAGATCGGTATAAAAAAAATGTCTGATCATCATGAAATTTGATATCACACTTATGTAAAGACTTATAGTGTGTGTTTAAATGTGTTATGTACACTTATGTAAAGATTGCCATTGGAAATTCGCTAAGTACGCAGGTCTGCTGCGACGGGGGTATTAAATGTTACCATAGTGTCTTTCATTTGACGTGATTGAAAATTAATTAAAAAATTATTTAGCCTGTACTAAAATAATTAATAAAAAGACAATGCATATTATCACCATTTTTAAACCATGTTAAACCAATTTTAAAAGGTTTAAGTTATTAAAAATTTTATCCACGTCACATGAGCCGCCATACCATTATTGTGAACGTATTCAAGTTTCATGCGAATCTGATGCAAGATTATCGAAATAAAGTGTTTCAAAGACACCTAAGGTAAACTGCTTAAATGCCGTGACCTGAAGGGGAGCCCATCTCTTTTTCTGTACACAAAAAAATAATCCTAGGATTTATCGACTTTAGCAGATGATTTTGGAATGTTTAAAATATAGGTCTGTCAAACATATATGTCTCTGATAATAAATAAACATTGATCAGCCCAAATACAAAGTCAATACGTCGTTACCAAAATCTGTGGTTTCACGGAGTAAGAAAGCTGTATTCTTCCTCTTCTGCTAAAGTCCATGATAAAAGCATAACAATTTTTATGTGTGCTTTACCAACCAGAAACATTGAATTAGGCCTATCTAGAAACGGATTTTAGAATATAATTTTGGAGTGTTAAAAATGTATTATTTCCAAACTTTAATACGGTATAGGCTATATTTCTTATGAAAAATAAAAATTGTTCAGTCCAAATTAAAAGTCAATACGTGTTTCCAAACTCCGTGATTTAATAACAGAATTTGGAAGACTGTACTGTTTACTACTTAAGTTAGTGATGCCTTTTCAATAACTTTTAAAATTTTTTCGGGATCTATAAAAACACCAATAAACTTTAAATTAATCATATGATCATTCACTATAAATATAAAATTCATTTATAAATAGAAAATATTGGAAATTAAAGTTATGTCCTTTTACCTCTATAGTAGTTTGATTACCGTACGTAACGATCTTAAGCCAAACGCCTGTCCCAGTACATGCCAACTTCTAAACTTTGTTTTGTTCATAGACTGCCTGATTGGCGTGAAGACAAAGACGTTCAAAATTATTCTCAAAACATTGAATTTGGTTGTAAATGTTCAAATGAACGTCTTTGGCTGCTGATTTTCTTATTATTGGTGAAAAACTACGTGGATCACGGTATTTGGTAGGATCACGGCATTTGGTTGTTTTACCTTATAATTAACATTGTTCTTATGTTTAACATTGTTCTTACTAAAAATCAAGATGGCGGAGGTACTGCAGACTCTTAAGGTTGGTAATTATATTGTGGATTACTCTGAAGTTGGCAGCCCTGGGGCCAGTGGGAAACCCCGAGTTTTTTGTCTCACCGTGCAGTAACGTTGAAAGCGTTCAGACATGTCGATCCCCGAGAGTTAGTTTAGCGGGATACAATGTAAATCGGCTTAACCGATCAAGAAAAAGGACTATAGCCTACATTACTAACTGAACAACCATAAATGTTTGTAAAGCCCACAGGAATGCTGGAGATAGGCCTACCTATTGTGCCAGGAAAACAGCCACCAAGTGAAATATGTGCAGTAACGTTATAACCTCTATGGTAAACTGCCTAAATGCGTGACCTTAAGCATCCTTCAGCCTGATTAGGTTTCTTTTCAACCATTAAACACCTTTTTCCATAAGTAAGGTTGTATGTTGTACTATTTTTTTACTCCTCATTATTTCCCCTTCAATATACTGTTTTCAGGTGGTAAATAGCTTCAAAATGTGATTAACTATAAAATATTTACGAGAGCAAGTCATTTTTGCACCATTGAGAACGAAACATAACTCCGTGATATGTCAGCCAAATTCCGTGACCATCCTGCTGTACAGTACCCATATCATGGTCAGAAACTTTTTTTAAGATGTTACTTTAGCAATAAACTTACTTATTATTGCTAAAACAATACTTACACTTGGTTACTAGTTTTAGCTATTCTGATTGGTCGCTAAAAGCTTCAAAAATTACCATGATACTTTTAAAACTTATGTTTATTTGTTGTTTGTTTTTAAATTAATTTGTTTTTATGGTCATTGAGCAGGCCATTGAAGTTGGTTACCATAGAAACGTCGGATAGCATAGGCGTGCGCACGATGGGTGCCATGGGTGCCGCGGCACCCACGGAAGCTCCAGACGGGCCTGAGGGGGGCGCCATTGGCGCAAAAATCACAAGATTTACTTAAATTTTAAGAACTGTACGAAAATATTGATTATGTTTTTAAATATAGTTAAAATATATAGTAAAATGAAAAGTGGTGTTAAGTTACATAATTTATGTTAACAAAATTATTTATTAAAAATCACAAACTTTAAATTGATCAGTCAGATGTTTTTAGTGTATGAAATTCGGCAAGGAACATGTGCGTGCGAGTGGTGTAGCTCAGCCGTTCCATTTCTCAGAAGGACGGGCAGGAAGTGAACCATTATGTCATATCTGCGTTTGGATTTGTATCAAATATTTTTTATCTTCTTTTATTATTCAAAAGGAACAGGAATAGATATACCTCTCCATAATTCCTCTTTCATTTGAGTTTCTTTCTCAGTTAGTTTCCAGCAGAGGTGGAGTGTAGATGTATGTTTTCGTTAGCGTTTGATGACATCGTGGCATGTAACGAAGAAATGGAAGGTAAGTTTTTGGTTTAATGAAGTTAGATTATTAAAATAAAAGCAATCAATAACATAGGCTCTTAATAATTATGTTTTCGTTTTCGACCGTCCAAACCCTGCTCCCTGTCGTTTAACTCGTGATAAAACTGACTTTCACACCCAAGCTCATGCGTTGTTGGTACCGAGTTAGTCGTATACTGGTAGGCCATAAAAAGGTCGATACTGTTCATCAAATTTTTAAAATGAAAAAAACTATGAATTAGTTAACAAAATTCGTTTTATAAACAAATAATAAATGTATTCATAAGAATTTAGTTTATTATGTTCAGCTCTTTCTTCTTTTGTTTTTTTACGTTTCCGGTATCCTGCACTACTTAATTTTGTCCACATCTTAAACCAGAACTTAACTCTATAAACATAAACAATTTTTAAATATTTGGAGGGACAGGGACGTAGATGTACACAGTACTGTATCTCGTTTGCATACTGACTAAAAATATTGTTATTAAAATATCATAAATGTCTAACAATTGGTAAGCTCCTTTCAACAATACACCTGTGTAGACTGTGTGGGAAAATTTTATCTGAGCTGATCACAGGGACGTCCGGTATGACGAAATTCTGATTAAGAGAATTCAAACTTTAATACATCGTCTTAAGACAATGAATAGGCATACTCGGTACGGTAAATATTGAGCATTCGACAATATTCAGTCTTCAATTGCTCAAGTGTACCTGAATTGTTTTAAGTGATTTTTAAGTAATTTTATTTTTAATTTGGAACAAATCCATCTATTTATTTGTGTTGTTAAATCTGCGGCCTTTAATTTCATAGAAAAATTTCAATTTAATGGACGAAATGAAAAGATAATGTGGAGACAACACATTTGTATACGCTAAAAAAATGCGAGTTTCATACCGACTCTTTCAAGGGATCATTGGCCCCCGAAACCGGCAACACAATGAGGTCCCGTGCGGACGCACGGGCCGCTCGCCGCTATATCGTACTGTTTGCGTTTGCAACTGTGTTGAATTGTCAGATTTCTACTTGATTAATCAATCATTAATAAAGTCAATTTTATTGTAGGCCTATCTACAATTTTGTCACAATTATGGTTATTTTAAAAGCCTATGGATTTCAACATCAATTTACTATATAATTGGTTTCTTTGGCAATACGCATTGGATAAATAGTTCCTATCTTCCTAATATTATTATAGAATTCTTCAATTAACATCCAAACTAAGAAATTCTTATCTTTGAGTTGGCAATCCAAAAATATGAATTCTAGCTATTCAAGTTTATGTTTTTAACAGCAAATAAGAGCAGTGGGAATGGGACATTTAGGCCTGGGGGGCGGGTTGGTGAGGGGCGGCATGGGGGCGAGAGGGGGCGCCATTTTCATGCTTGGCACCCACAGAGCTCAGACCCTGCGCACGCCTATGTCGGATAGGTGTGGGTGAAATGGTAAATTACTGTTGGGAAAAGTGTAAACAAAGGACTGGTTACCAAGGGAACGGCGGGAATCGTGGGTAACATGGCGCCAGTCAAAAAGGGACACTTTTCCCTATCTGGTGAGCACTCTATATCTATTTAACCTCGTTGCTTACACCCATAATAAGAAATGTCTTTTACAGGCTGACGACAGTTTAGAGCATATGATGTCAAGACTGCATATAGTAAAAAATGTCTTCTAATAGAGGAATAAAATAAAGGAAACCAAAGTAAAAAAGTTATATTATATCAAATTCGTTTCATTTTACCAGATTAATAGCCTCTTAAATTAAATCCAAGTTTACACAATACATTAGAACAGCAGTTAAAGTAAGTTACATCAACATTTATTGCAAAAGGAGAGAACTTTTTTTGCTAAGTACTTAAACATCATTGACTATGGATTATATAGTATCCATAGTCAATGCTTATTTCTTATTTTCTTTGGTCGAGAAATAACTAAATTTTTTAAAAAGAGCATTGACATACGAAATACTTAAGGTCATTAAAAAGTTAAGACAATATTTCTACTCCTACATTGCTTTAATGTGTTAAACCTCTTGTTAAAAACCTTGTACAACAAACGTGTTTTCAGTAATGTTAATACCAAAATGTCGACCACGGATTTTGGGATTTGTGTATTTGAGTGTTATAATTAACACTTTTTCAACTAACTTGGATCAAATGTGGGAAAAATGAGATATTTCGTTACTAAAAACCACCTCTTCAAAAGCTTTAATCTGTGACTCCAAGCACGGAATTTGAAAAATGCATTATTTGTCATTCAAATCCCGTGACCATTGATAATTGGAAATGAAAAGGTTAGATCACATTTTAAACAATTTATTTATTAGAATCCTTATCTGCAAAATGCTATGAGTAAAAATATATTTTTACAATTAAAAATAAGTGAAAAGACAAATAAATAACACTCTCAAAAATCAAAGCTTAATAAACGTCTTAGTAGATTCTTTGACAAGAAACAAGTTATTTACTTAAGTAAAAGTTAAAATATCAACCACACAGTTTAGTATTTATATAAATTAGCTCTTTATCTAAAATTTCATAAATTGTAACTCGTTTGAAACGTAAAAAAAACTATTTTAATGAATTACTGAACAGGCACATATAAAAATCAATTTCCGTGGTCTTTATCACGGGTTTTGAAAACTGAATTCTTTGATTTTTTACAGTTTAAATCCCATGACAGTTATTTTAAAGACATTCAGAAATGAAATTGTCTTAATGAAGCAGTTTTAAGACAGAAAAGATTATAAACAATGTTTAAATCGATGAAAACCCCCATTTATATGAAATATACAGCGTCAATAACTTATTTGGCTCTCCCGTATCCTTGGTTACAAAGAAGCTAAGAAAGTAAGAATTTCTGAACCGGGCAACGTTTGACCGCCAACTGACGAAAATTTAGCCGCCGCTTCCCGCCAAGAAACACACAGAGTAGTAAACAAAGAGTTTTTGGGTGAAAATGACGTCGTTATTTCGCCGTCGGTTTGCCGATTTCGTCAGTATTCGCATATAAAGTGAGGAATCACTGCGTTTGGTATGTTCACGGCATTTAGGCAGTTTACCTTAATAGGATATTTAAATTTTACGATTTATGTATTTCTTTCTATCTTTTATTTATAGGCCTATTGTATACAGTAAGTTATAACTCAATGGTTGTATTAAAACCAAGCTAAGTTTCTAATTCCCAATAACCTTGCAACCTCCATTTAATCTCAAAAAGCGGTACAAAACGTTGTAAATGACTGTCATTAACGTTATTGCATTTTTTAAATCAAGGTTTTTGTTATAGCCCAAACTTAACAATACCTGTAGGCCTATAACAATTTATATTGTTGTCTTAATCCTTACGATGAAAATTATGTATACCGTACATGTAAGCCAAAAAACATGAAAATTAAGTTCGTTTGTTAAGATATGGTTTTTATGGTTCCTGTAAAATTGGGATTTTGTTGCTTACAACATTACTGGAGAGAGCCATTCAACTAATCTTTGAAACTAAATCTACGTGGAGGTATCTTAGGTACACATACCTTCTAGTTCAACGACTTTTCCTGCTCGTTTCAAAGCTTTAACTGCTTCATCGTGAGTCGCTTCACGAAGATCTTCACCATTGACAGACAAAATAGCATCACCGACATAAAGCTGCTCAGTTTGATCAGCTGCCATTCCTTTAAATATTTTAGAAATAAGAATGGGCATTTTATTCTCTTTTCCTCCTTTAATTGAAATGCCAAGTCCATTATTATCAGACTTTACAACTCTAACTATCCGTTTTTGGTTAGCAACCGATTCTGGAACATCAGCTCCATCCATTAATCCTCCCGATGAATCCATGGTATTGTTGTTGTTATTATTATTGTTGTTTAGAGTACCATTTAAAGCAGTTGAGTTCTCATAGCTTTCGTCCAAACTGATACTTAGGTAATCATCCTCTAATGATACAAACACTCGATACCACTGTCCTCTAACTAAAGTCTCCAATATACCCGAGCGACCATAACTAACAGCAGCCATATTTGCAGTGGTTGTGTCACCTTTGCCTCGAAATCAAATTAATTACAATTAATGCACACTTAAAAACAATGTCAATACCTGCATTCCTGCAATCATTCTTATTTGTTCAAGATTATTACCCTAAATTTGTAAAAAATTCTGAGCTATTAAATTAATATCAAAGATCAATTTAAACTGAATTCGTGCAAAAAATAAACACAGATGTTCAATTCCACTTCCTAATAGAATGGTCATAACCTCAATTTGTAGACCTGTTGAACACGTTCATATCAACTTAAATATTAACTTTAAACTCAATCGTACAAAATAGATAGTATATTTTTCCAAATGATCAAAACAATACGACGATGAAGAAAAGATTGTAATATGGCATGAACCAAGGGACTTATGTCTTAGACGTAGCCTAAAGATGATCACAATAAAGACAGCAAAAACAACTGTCACCCTTTGTAACAGTCAACATTGCAAGTTTCTAATTTGCTGTTTAAGCACTAATTTTTCATTATTTTGATGTGACATAAAGCAAACACGATACACTGAGAGATTTAATTCACTAAACAAACACTTCAAAACGTCACTTCGGCCATTTGCAAACTACTAAACTAAAACTCAAGCCGAAACCAAACCAAACCATTGAAGGTGACAGTTGTAGCTTCTTCTTCAAAATACAGGAGTACCAACATCAACATACAAAAAACTGATTATATACTAATACCGTATACTATAGATACTATAGTTTCTACTGTGTTTCTACTAAAAAGTTTTTAAAAGACGACTTACAATAATTTTTTATATTATTTTTATTGCAGAAAGCCCAAATTTTGTAACAAAAATGTTTTGTTAACTTTTTATTAAAAATGTGATAAATGAATAGCTTATAATATCTTTGTTAAAATGTTTCTAAACTCATCAGGTTTATAAAGTAGTTTTTTTTCACAATCAAGGAAAATTTAATGTAAAAACAGGAAGGTTTTTTAGTATCTAAAGTTGACAGTTAAGCCACTTTTTATAAGATTTTATAAAATAATTAATTCAATACAGTAATGTTCAATTGGTTAGGCTAAATCCAATTTTAAGAGATCATATTTTTAAACAAAAAGTGATGAAATAATGTTGATGAATTTGCTGGAAACGTATTTTTAGTTTGATATCTTAACACACTACAAAGGAAGTTAAAAATTATTTATTAAAAAAAACGCAACAGACTGATGTAGAAGGCAAACTGAGATATATAGAACCATAAGGCTGCGTTCACACGAGACGACTTTTCGCCGTGCGCCGTGGACGGCACGGCGCCGTGGAGGTTGAATTACATTGGAGTATATGGAAGTGTTCACACGTTACGACGCCCGTCGAATACGGCGCCGTGCCGTCCACGTCGGCCGTGACGGCGGCCGTGGACGGCGCTAAATTCGAGACCACGGCTCTTTCACGGCACATTCACGACCATTTCAATTCAATCACATGTTGAATCTGGTATTAGTACTAATATTGCCACTTCAACTATTGTAACCAGTTTGCATAATATAAACAGAAATATCTTATAGAAAAGTAAACGATAGATTATTTACACTTAAAGGAAGGGGGTAAAGGACCCCTTCCCCCAGAGCGTTATGCAGTGCTTCACCTGCTCCCATTTTGCGCCTTTAATTAAGGCTGATAAAAAATGAGGGAGTTTTTAAATAAAAGATAAGACTTGGGCTATTTGATTCGCTTTTATAATTTTTATTACTTGGAATCCACATTAAACTGTGATGGTCTAAAGCTGTTAAACTTTGACCCATTATAGCGTAATATGGATTCAAAATATAATAAAACTCAAAAGCGAATAAAAAAGTCCAAGAAAGTCTTTATATTACATTCAAATCCTCTCTCACTTTTATTTGAGTTAAAGTTTTATCGGAGTTAGGCAGCGGCCGTAGCTCAGTGGTATCAGAGCTCAGAGCTCTGGGTTATCACCCAACGGGCCCGGGTTCAAATCCCGGCTCGGGGACAAAAAGATCGTTCGGCCGCTCCCGTGGTTCGGAAGCGTGGTTAAGCCGTTGGTCCTGCATAGAAAACAAAAAAGTGCAGGTATTTCAGGCGAGGAGAACTATCAGTTAATTGCTGATCTCCCTTTACTTAAAGTCATAGTATTATTATTTATATTTATCGGAGTTTAAATAAAGACATAAAATGTGAGCAGGCCAAGCACTGCATGACTTTCTGAGAGGATCTTTTTCATCCTTTCTTAAAACCATTCTTACAAAATATAGGTAAACACCTTACAGTAGATGATTAAAACTTAAACATATTCTATTACAATTTATGCATTAATAAACTTTCCTTTGGCATCGCCACTCATTTAGGTAGTATCATAATCGCAGTCTTTATTTAATGCGTGGACTGTAATCAAAACCTTTTTCTGATTTTACTACTATAAGAGGTTAAACTAACAACTTTTTATGTTTACTATTGACGATTCGGCCGACACGGCACGGCACTGCGCGGGCCGTACAATCCTTACGACACAAGCCGTGGTGTCCACGGCTGAGGCCGAGGAATGCACGGCGCTGTGCCGTCCACGGCGGACGGCGAAAAGTCGTCTCGTGTGAACGCAGCCTAACAGAACAACAGTGTAATTTATTAGATGTTTGTTTTGACCTAAGGAATAATGCCCTTGCGATATTTGAGTAGGTTTTGGACACGCTGTATGCCCAATTATGGAGAGTGTGAGAATTTCCAATAAAAAACGCATTTATTGTCATAATAAAATTTTAATGTCATAAAACAGAAATTATTTTTCCTAGGTAGTGAGATGAAATGCTAATGAAAAGACGATAAACATGACTTAACCAGTTGTGTTTTTATTTTCTATTACAATCAACTGAAAAAAGAAAAATTTGAGGGAGATGGTTCAATTCTGGATGATTCTTCTACCCGCAGACTTTTTTCCACAACAGTCTAAATAAAAAAAATAAAAAAAAAAATGAAAACAAACAGTGTTTAACAGCAATAATAGCTTTATCCAACACTAGGCTTGCACACTCCAGTAAATTTAATATTAAATTTTATAATCTCAAATTAAATTCTACAAACACATGGGGCTGCTGAGTGTGTTTGCTTACTACTGTGGGCCTGTTAAAAGCTAATATTAAATCAAATAATCTCTACCCAGAAAAGAGGTACATCTATATGGGTAAATATTGAGAGTACCTATGATAAGTGCAATGCTGTGCAAACCGTCAAGGTGGTTTTACATTATTCTTACTTAATAATAATATATTTATGCTCTCAATAATGATTTTAATAATCATTATACTATATTTATTTATGTTCAGGGGTGGCTTGTGAACTTTTAGCGCCCGTGCAAAGACTAAAATTGCTGCCCCCGCTCTCTTTCCAACACCATATCCTATCCCCAAACCCTATCGATCCCCACAATAACTGGATGCTCTATATGCAGGTTTTCATACACAGACAACAAATACGTATGGTTTTTAATACATTGGACCCACTCAGCTCGACTGTCTAAAGACGAACGACAGTGAATAACCGATGAGCTCATCTGTTGCAGTAAGGTACGTTTACACTTGGACACATGTATGAGAACTTGTGTGAGATACTTGTTTGAGAAACAAGTTTAAAGTATGAGTACACAAATCACTGTATTTGTTAAACCACGATAGTCTTTTTACACTTGTTAACAAGTTGATTGTAAAAGTTGTTTATTTTTTAGCGAAGTTCCCATAGGGAATAAGGTATTACCGTAGGTCTCATGGTAAGACCTAAGCCCGGGACCATGTTACTTTTTCGTTTTTAGGTGCCCAGAGACCAAAAATAATAGTCATTCAAAATTTTATATATGTATGTATGTGTCCTTACACACCAGGACTGGAGAAAACTGCTGTAATGTAATAGACAAGGGCTGTTTCATTAGCGGGTAAAAAGATGTAAAAATTAGTACCCAAAACGTCACTAGCCTGATCAGCTGGTACATGTTATTCTTATGGACATCAGATTGATTACGTCACCGGCCTGACTCAAAAGCGGCATTTTCCAACATCAAAGGAATGAAACAGCCCTTCTTTTGTTCATGTGTTCTCTGCAGTCCTGCTACACACGATAACTCTCGTAAAAACTGTCCAAATTTGGTAGAGATGTGTAATCCTACGTTTATTCGGATGAATTCGTAAACCAGACATTGTTTCTTATTTAATAGCCTTGGACATATCGACCTACCGGAAGGGGTAGTTTTGGGAGGTTTGTACCCCAAAAATGGGGGTCATTTTTCATATGTAATTTTTAAAATTTTTTAATTTTTATTTTCACCACTGTATTTAGCTAAAAAAAACACACAATTTAGTATTTTAAAGCTTTGCTCTATCTCCATTGGTTACCGAGATATTAAAAAGTCTAATTAAAGACAGTACATTGTATTTTGGAGCTAAAATGTGACTCTTATAGAGAATAAGGATGTGTTAATATTTCACTTATTAACCAATATTTTTGGATGAAACTTGGTATTTAGCATCATTTTGTTGAGATTCATCCATTAATGGTAAAAAATATTGGTTTTTGTGCTTATCATGGCATAAAACCTGCATACTCTTTTCCTATGTTAATCATATGGAAAATAGCCAAACTCCTTTATTTATGGACAGATATATGGCTTCATATAGTCTAAATCAATTATTTTTATGCTAAAAAACTACTTTTTGTGTTCCCATGGCAGAGCATACCTGCATACTCTTTCCCTATATTTATCATAAGGAGAATAGACATTTATTTCCCTATTTATGAGCACGTGATGCAATTTTGTTTGAAGGTTTTAATCCAAATTAATATTAATAATTTAATTAATATTAATAATAAATAAATATTTATCAATAGGCAATCGTGCTACTAGGGCGTATGGTTCAACTCAGTGAAACTGTATAAAGTAGGAGAATCATCAGTAATCACCTCACACAAGTCAAATGTTGAAACAATATTTTGTTCATTCAAAATGTGTGAGGAAATGTTGAAGCTCACACATTTTGTGTGAGCATTTGAGTGAGCAAATGTTTCTGGATTTGTTAATTTAACAAGTATCTCACACAAGTTCTCATACATGTGTCCCAGTGTAAACGTACCTTACGTTTACACTGGGACACATGTATGAGAACTTGTGTGAGATACTTGTTTGAGAAACAAGTTTAAAGTATGAGTACACAAATCACTGTACTTGTTGAACCACATTAGTCTGTTTACACTTGCAAACAAGTTGATTGTGTAATCGTCGTATATATATTTATTTATTTATTTTATTATTATTTATTTTTTTTTTTGTGAAGGGATGCTTTGTTCAATGTATATTTAAATGACATTCTAGCTACTGCCCTCATATAGGATTGGTATCGGCTTTCGTTCAAACTTTTACCTTTAGAACATCCATACATATAATTATATTATATTATAGTATATTGTATAAAATTAACTTAAGGGACAAATGAGAGGGGAAAGCAAAACAAATAGGGGCGGGAACTTTTGAATTGAGACTTGTGAGTATGTAAGAAGTCGATAGGAGATAGTTCATTCGTTACTATACACATTATTTCACCCTTTTCAATGGTTTCATAACGGGTTAATATTACGAATTGAACCATAAAGAGGGATGTGAACACTTCGCTTCAAATTATTTATCCTCCAGAAAAAAAAAGAAAAAAAAATTTACTACTAATACATATACTATTAAACCTTATTAAAAGCTAAAAGTTCAAAATAGATTTTAAATACTTCTCAATGATATTTCTTGTATTTTATAGCATTTATCAGGATATTGAATGTTTTTTTTTTATACAAACATGTATTTTAAATATAAAATTACGCTAATGTATCCAAGATATTAAATATTTTTGGAGTTTAACTATGTTTTAAGGGACTTTTAAAGATTCCGGAAAGTGTTTGTATAATTCACCTTATTTGGTTTAGGATACAGAATCGTTTAATTCACTGCACGTAAAGATTATATTCTAAAATAAAGGGGAGAGTATAAATATGAAGATGGAGAATTGGGGTTCTGAAATTTCGGCTGAAGACTTGCCTATTTATTAGTATTTTATTGAAAAATAATCATACTTTTACATAAATTTTTCCTAATTTATAGTGACATATGTAAGATCCACTGCAAGGATGTAAGACTTTCAGACAAGCATGTTCGATCAAAATCTGCATCAAAATTGATTTGTGGACAGATTATTTCATGAAAGATGGTAAAATTATATATTATTTTAAGGCTTAAAAATAGATTGAGCGATTGACGATGTCAAATGTGTTCTAATTGTACAATTTACGGGTCTTAATATCAAGTTTCCAAATTTTCAAGTAAAAAACGGACTTTTCAAAAAAAAAAAAAAAAAAAAAAAACAGCTAAAAAAGCATATTTTTCTTTGAGATAGCATACATAGGCCTACGTTAATAACCTTAATTGTAGCAAAATTTTCCAAAGAATCAGAAAATACTAAATATGTGAGTATCTTTTATTAGTTTAGGGAATATAATAAATTTACTGCAACTCTGCATTGAAAGCAGCTTCAAACTTTAAGGGGGGTGGAAAAAAACGCAAAGAGGAGAGGGGTGGGGACTTTTGGCTGGAGACTTGTCTCGATGGTAGTGATCGACTGGGGACAAAACCAAACTTTTACTAATTTTTCCCCCTAAAAAGCTCAGATTGACTGGACTACTTGATTTCTTTCGACTTAATGTCCCAGACATTTGAAGTCCTTATTTTTTCTATCAGCTGGAAAATAACTCCCAACTCTAATTAGAAATTTTGTAAATCAACACAGTGAAACAGTTGGTAATACAAAACTAAACAGATAGGCCTAACCTTAAAACCGTATAGTTCAACACAATAGAGAGTTTTTGCACACGTGATAAATGAATACGGTAAACGCTAAACGCTTTTTATTTATGTTGAAATTACCTACTTTTACAGTTTAAGTTATGAAAAACTTAATGAAAAGTGGACAATGGTAAACATTTTACACTATTTATCAGTTTCCATCACCCTGCACAGCGAACTACCTTAAAATTCACTAATATAAAAATAGCGTTTAGCGTTTACCGTAAGATATACCGTATGTTGCAAAAACTCTCTAATGAAACTGTACAAGGTGGGAGGATCATCAGTAATCACCTCACACAAGTCAAATGTTTTTTTTTTTTTTTTTTTTACAATGTTTTATTTTTGGATCAATGTACAAAAATTACATTATACACAGAACTAACAAGTTGAAACAAAATTTTGTTTATTCAAAATGTGTGAGGAAATGTTGAAGCTCACACATTTTGTGTAAGCATATGAGTGAGCAAATGTTTCTGGATTTGTTGATTTAACAACCCATATAGCACAAGTATGTCAATTTGATGTAAAATTGATGTAAAAGATGTCAATGTCATTGATATTGTTGATGTCATATTGACTTCAAATGTGATAATAAAAACGTTATTTTGATATCAATGTGAAGGAAAAATGTCCCGATTTTTTTATGTCAAATTGATGTCAGTAAATTGATGAACTATGACGTCAATTTTACATTACATTGATGTCAAACTGACGTCATATTGACAAACTAATCTTGTCAAAATAGATTCAAAATATCCCCAATAGCAAAACAAAAGTAAGAAAATGGTAATTTTTAACCGATAAACAACTATAGAAGCGGTAAAAAGATTTTGCCACTGGCAGGATTTGAACTCATGGCCTTTAGATTCCCAAGCCATGACCCTACCCACTACGCCATGCTGCTCTCTGCTCTACTCAATATTTGTTACACTACTTGGCCAGTTGATACTTAGGTTTCTTTGCGTTGATCAAATCAAACGTATTTCCCGTGGCCTATATATTTTGATGTCTTCCCAAATAGGTCTTAAACTAGAGTTCCCTTACATGTTTGTTTCATATGTAAATGGTATGCCACAAATTGCAGTTATCTCAATTGATGTAAAACTTTTGACTGTGTGATCAAATACTTTACATAATTTTTACATCAAAATGATGTCAAGTTTTTAACGAGTTCAATTGTTTTAAACAAATAATGATGTTCTCTTGTTGTAAAAGACTTAAAGAAATATTTTTTTCTTCGTTTATTACACTAACTTTAAAATTTAAAAATGCAAAATTATTACATCATTTTGACGTCAATACTTGATCTAATATTTTACTTTGACATCATTTTGACGACTTTGATCACTTTTTGATGTCAAATTGACAACGTGTGCTATGTGGGAAGTATCTCACACAAGTTCAAGTTCTCATACATGTGAACGACAGTGAATAACCGATGAGCTCATCTGTTGCAGTGTTAAGAAACATCTATTTGTCGTTTGCACGAAAAGGCATGCTTAGCTTTTTGAGTTCAAAATGAGCGCTAACCAGCAGCCAGAGGGAGTGAACGAGGGAAAAATTAACATCTACAAAAAACAGTTTCATATTATAAGTAAAAATACAAACTATAAAAATTGAAATTTATGAAATTCTTTTAGGGGCATAAGAGGAACAATACCCTGCACTCCGTTCAACAATTTTGGGAAAAAAATTCATCTTGGATCTAAATCACTAATCACGTGGATCTAATCACATGGCGCTGACAGCAGTAAAATATTCAGTCGAGAGACTGAAAAACCATCTCTACAATGTAAAATCCTGGTATCAAAAATTTTTTTTAGTATTCTTTATCAATTGGCAGTTTACATTGTGTAAAAAGATGTCAAACTTGAATACAATTAATAAAAATAAATAAATAAAAACTAAACCATTAGTGACACATGGATATGAGTACAGTGATAAATTTCAGGGCCGCCCCGAGGGTGGGGCGACTGGGGCAGCCACCTCGGGCCCCAAGGCCAAGGGGGAGCAGCGGCCGAGGCAAAATCCCCGTTTCATAAAGGCTCAAACACTTCACAAAAATTGTAAATAACTGCATCAATAAATATTTTAAAACCTTTTACCATGATCAAAATCTTTTACCCTCAGGGCAGCCCTAATAAATTTGAATATATATATTTTTATATATCTATATATTTTATATATCTTCTTATATCTTATATATATCTTATATATCTTCTATATACACTTATATATCTCTTTATATATCAAATATATTGATATATAGTGTTGGTCGATTACACAAAGGTATGAAGCTGAAATAAACGAACAACTAACTATTTTCGGTCTACGGTACTTAATGGTACTTTCCGTGATCACGTAACTTATCTAATAGCATCAACGCTTAGGCCCAATTAAAAATTATTTCCTCTATTAGTAAAAATATATTGTTATTAATCGTTTAAGATAAAAAATGTGTGATATAACTAGAGTAAAGTCTCATTTTAAAAATTTTGTTCACTAAATATTTTGTGAAAAATGTGGGCTACATGTATTCAGTGATGGGGGGGGGGGTATTTTTATTACAGTACTAGTACTGTACTACTGTACTTCCAACTAATTTTGGTGGGAGGAATGGTGGCATAGTTTATGGGGGAGATCTGCACCCCTGTACACTCTTTACACCCTATAACAGACCATATATGTCTAGTCCTGTAAATAAAAAAAAAAACCTTTTGGAATAGTTGACTGTTTTTTGCTGAAATCTGCTTAATCTACATCAAATGTTTCGGTACAATAGTATAGTTCGTTACAATGGCTGAAAATGGTGTTTTTCCATCGTTGAGATCGTGTTAAGGCAAATTGTTTTTGGCCTATCAATTTTTGAGTTATCAAAAAATATTTTTCATCACACTACACATATGCAATAAATTCTAAAATAGTGAAGAAATAATTTTATTCGTCCATGACAAGCAAAAAATTACCTTAACTAACCTATACTACTTGTTTTCCAGTTGCTAGGCAACATTAGCTACCGGTTCCATCGGTTTTAACACCAACACCGAAACCAATGAGGTCTAGGCCGAAAATTTGAGGCCCTAAACCTTAAAAGCATGATTTTCGTTGTTAGAAGTGAGAGTCAAACACAGGTGATATTGGTGTAGTGTGATGAAAAGTAAATTTTTTCTATCATGGAAATTATTTGATGAAGGAAGTGAGAGCGTTTCATTTAATAAAGATTAGCTATTTGAAGTTTTTTTACTTACTTTTGGTTTTTTCACATTTTTTTCTTCTGCTAGCATCTAAAAAAACAACACATAATAATAATAAGATCCAGAGAATTTATAAAAAGTATTAGGTAAGTTGTCATATTTCAGAACTAGATGTTGTAAACAATAGTCACGGCTTCTCCCGCGATTATGATTTGATTCAATAGACATACAACTTCCTGACTTTTTTTTTGCAACGGCTAATGATGCCTTTACATGTATTAGTTTGCTTTGACAGTTGACATGTCACAAACTGCTATTAACTTAAAACTTAAATCTAAATCACATGAGTATTATTTTATATGTGATTAGCTGTTACCCGGCATGCTTTGCATCAGGTGAGCTCCATTCGCTATGCTCATTCGCCATCAGGATTAGCTCGTTCCATACCCGTTCACTCAACGCAAGTATACAATATCATTGACTTTGGAATTGGACATGAATTCTCTACTCAAAAACCCTTAGCATATTAAATAAGTATGGATTAGATACGCTAAAGTTTTTTTTATTAAGAGAACTCTGCCTACAATTCTTAACCAATTTTCAAGTTTTTGGTGTCATTGGATAGGGTTTGAACTGTAGTTGTTTCCGCCAAAAACTGATGAGAATCAAACTTTTAATAAGAGCGCTATCCACAAATTAAATTTGAAACTTTCCCATTAGAATAACATTGGGATTGGGTTGAGTATTTTAAACATATTAATATGTTAATGTACAGCTGTAAAGACTGAAAAACCACTGTACAGCTGAATTTGTATGTACAGCTGTACCACTGACTGTGGTTTTTCAGTCAGTGGTATTTGGTGATTACTGATATTCACAATATTGAATTGGCCGGATGTCAATAATTTAGAACTAAATGTAACTTTTGTATTATTTCAAAATTAATTGATCAATTTAGAGCAACAAGTACACTAGCTTTATTCCATACCTTCCAAAACTGACGCAGTTCTTGGACATGTGGCTGGCATCGCACAAGATAGCCCCGAATGGCAGACTGTAAGACCACAGCCGCTTCATCCCTGGACCACAACCACGAACGAGGAATGATGGGTCGAGGGCTGAAAAAAGACAAACTTGCAATAGAAAATAGACTAAAATTCTTTATTCATGAATTCTTTGAGAACAGCATTAGAGTTAGCTGTTACAAGTAAATGGTTCAAGTTCAAGTTTTATTTTATGTGAGTATTAATTCAGCTCCTCAGCCTTTAAATATACAAGGTGAGTTTCTTAAAGTGATCCAATAGCTAACTTTTTTATTCTATACTAGTATACGTGTTGCTCGAAATCAAGCAATTTATTTTAATAAAATACAAATGTTACTTTAGCTCTAAATCAATGACATCCGACCAATCCAATATTGTGATTATATTTCATCACCAAAACTACACGTATTTACAGCTGATTATTAACAGGTGTTTAAAATGCTTTATTCAATCCCAATGTTATTTAAATGGGGAATTTTGAGATTTCAATGGGGGACAGTGCCTTTATTTTCAGTCCGATTCTCACCAGTTTTTGGCGGAAACAACTACAGACCAAGCCCTATCCAACGACACCAAAAACTTGAAAATCGGTTGAAAATTGTAGGAGGAGTTCTCAAGACAAAAAACCCCTTAGCGTATTAAATAAGTATAGATGTGACAGTAAACTTCTTATGGGGAACCCCCTTAATTTTTAATTTTGCTTTTAGATATGTATTTCACTTTTTAAAAATTCCCCACATTTTTCCAATATGGCGGCCAACTTTAAAATTTCTTAGGGAACACCCTATATTTTATTTAATGAAATTAATTTAAATGTCATTTAAAGACTTTTTTATTCTTTGCCATTTGTCTTTAAACCTAACAGTTAGGGAGCTAGAGGCAATTAAATTTCAATTTAGTTCCATAAGAATAACATGGGACAAAATTTATCTGCCCATATCTCCAAAACCATTGATTCTAATAAATACCCCCGTCGCAGCAGACCTGCGTACTCAGCGAATTTCCAAAGGATCTTGAGATTGTTTATTTTCCCCATAAACACCATAGTAATGAGTATGTAGGTTTGCTGCCATTTAATGTTGTTAGAAAATGTTAGTTTTATTTAAAAAAGTAATTGGTAATGTAAATATCAAATTGTATCAATATTGGACACTTTTAAATTTTCCCCATAAACCCCATGGGGGTGAGTATGTAGGTTTGCCGCCATATGGGTGTTGAAAGCAAATATCAGTTAAACCCTACCTAGTGAATGTACATACCAAATTGTATCAAGTTATTCTAATAAATAAGCGAGATACAGGGTTTTGCTGATTTCCCATAAGATTAACATTGGAAACCTATTTTTAGCTTTTCTCCGTAACTTGTTAAGCCAAGTTAAAAATTCAAAATACTAAATTGTTTGTTTTTTTAAGCTCTTTTAAATGGTTTCAGTTAAAATTGTCGAATTTTAAAAATTAAGGTCCAAAAATGCCAAAAACCCATTTTTTACCCCTTTGAAACCCCATAAAACCCCGTTCCCATAACCTGATCATGCTGGTTCGCGAACTCATGAAAATAGACCTGGTCTTACACCTTCATACCAAATTTCATCAAAATCGGAGGTCCCCTTCAAAAGTTATCAGTACCACGGACACATAGATATATAGATATATATATAGATATATATATATATATACATATATATGAAAATGAATGAATGGTGTTTTTGGCTTCTGGGGACCTCAAAATGAAAAATTAAAGTGGTCCCGGGCTTAGGTCTTACCATGGCTACTACCGTAATAGCGTATTCCCTATAGGGAAATTCGCTAAAAAATACTCAAGAATAAAAATATCTTAAATTGATGTTTTAATGACATTTTTTATAATAACATCAATTTTTTTGAACATTTTATTTTTTGTCTGCCATATTGGAAAGAAGTTAATTTATGTGTAAATGATAATTTTTAAGAGTGAAATGTTCTTAAAACATCAACTCAAGACATTTTTATTCCTGAGTTTTTTTTAATCAATATTTTCGGATTTATGGGCAGATAAAGTTTGCCCCATGTTATTCTTATGGAACTGAAAATGAATTTTAATTGCGTCTAGCTCCCTAACCATCAGGTTAAAAAAATGGCAAAGAATAAAAAAGTCTTAAAATGACATCTAAATTCTAAAAAACACCATAAAATGAAGGGTGTTCCATAAGAAAGTTTAAAGTTGGTCACCATATTGGGAAAATGGCGGGAAATTTTGAAAAGTGAAATACATACCTCACAAAATAAAAATAGGGGATCCTCCTTAAGAAGTATACTGTCAGATATAGAATAAAAAAGTTAGCTGGATCACTATAAGAAACTCACCCGGTATACTGAAGCTTTAACATACATTTTTACACCCTTTTAAATGAGATGCAAAGAAGGTTTATATAGGTTTTTTTTATAAATGCATTATTTTGGAAAAACTATTAACTTGAAATAACTCATCTTTTTGATCATATTAGCTAGATCACTTAAATCTCATATTAGCGAATTTCCCTATAGGGAATACGCTATTACGGTAGTAGTCACGGTAAAACCTAAGCCCGGGACCATGATACTTTTTCGTTTTGAGGTCCCTGGAAGCCAAAAACACCGTTTGTTCAAATTGATATACAGGGTGTCCAAAAAAAACGTTTACAGACTTTGGGATGTGATTCCTGATACAAAAGTAAAGAAAAAAGTTCCCATGAAGGTATGTCCGAAAATGCATATTTACCCAGATATCCGCCATTTTGTTTTTTCCACTTAATATTTTTTATTTCGGTGACGGATTGATCTAGGAACTTCATATTTGGCATGGATCTTTATAATACTAATGTCCATTTCCACAATAAAAATTATTTTTTTCCGATGCGTGTTTTCAAAATGGCGGCCATTTTAAATTTTTAAACTCAAATATCTCAAAACGGTAAAATTTATAAAAATGTTACAAGACACAAAAAAGTTGACAAATTAATTTATCTAAACAGTAATACCAAGTTTGTAAGGAACCGAAAACAAATAACGGAGTTACTGTGGTTTTTATGCAGAAAAACACTGATTTTGCACTATGATTAATGCCAATTTAGGTTATTTTAAGAGAAAAATCTCAACAACTCCGTTATTTGTTGGCAGATCTTTACAAACTTGGTTTTGTTGTTTAGATAATTTAATTTGTCAACTTTTTTGTCTCTTGCAATATTTTTATAAAATTTACCGTTTTTGAGATATTTGAGTTTAAAAATTTAAAATGGCCGCCATTTTGAAAATATGCATCGGAAAAAAATAATTTTTATTATGGAAATGGACATTAGTATTATAAAGATCCATGCCAAATATGAAGTTCCTAGATCAATCCGTCACCGAAATAAAAATTATTAAGTGGAAAAAACAAAATGGCGGATATCTGGGTAAATATGCATTTTCGGACATACCTTCATGGGAACTTTTTTCTTTACTTTTGTATCAGGAATCACATCCCAAAGTCTGTAAACGTTTTTTTTTGGACACCCTGTATACAGGGTGATTCAGACCACCCGTCCACTATTTATAGCAGGAGAACGGTTTGGGATAAAATCATGAAATAAAGTTTTTTCCCACTAAACCGCATATGGGCTTTCCATTAAAAATATTTTCATCAATTCCAGTATACAGGGTGTTCCAAAACTGGAGGTCACGGGTTCGAATCTCAAAATTTTCTTAAATAAACATGCAGATTTTTTTACATATTTTAAAACGTATTAGCCAAAGGAGCATTTTCGTGAAAACAGAATGAATTTATCTTTTTCCGTTTTAAAATGGCAGCCATTTTTTTAAGAAAAATCAACATTTACGGAATACCCTGTAATTCTTTTATTATTTGACATAAGTGACTCCTGATTCAATATACTTATTTGAAATGAGCTAAGCTTTGCAATGATATGTCACAAGACCACATTTATTAAAAAACTAAAATTCCCAAAATTTTATAATTTTGAGAACTTTAACTTAAACAAAACTCAAAAATTTTAAATGTAAACATATGTCATATTGTATATCTTTTTAAAGCTCTCGTTGAACTGAGCAACTTTGTAATTTACACTACTACCGTATCTCTTGTGGTTTTGTAGTAATACAGTAACCTAAAAATGAATTTTTTCCATATAACTGCCATGTTAATTTAATGTTACGGCAACAATCAAAGGAGGACTTGCATGCTATAAAGCCCTGAACAATTAACATGCAATTCATATGGAAAAATGACATTTTTTTGTTATAACTACAAAACCACAAGAGATACGGTGATAGTGCAAATTACAAAGTTGCTCAGTTCAACGAGAGCTTTAAGGTGATATACAATATGACATATGTTTACATTTAAAATTTTTGGGTTTTGTTTAAGTTAAAATTTTCAAAATTATAAAATTTTGGAAATTTTAGTTTTTGAATGAATGTGGTCTTGTGACATATCATTGCAAAGCTTAGCTCATTTCAAATAAGTATATTGAATCAGGAAGTCATTTTTGACAAATAATACAAGAATTACAGGGTATTCCGTAAATGTCAATTTTTCTTACAAAAATGGCCGCCATTTTGAAACGGAAAAAGATAAATTCATTCTGTTTTCACGAAAATGCTCCTTTGACTAATACGTTTTAAAATATGTAAAAAAATCTGCATGTTTATTTAAGAAAATTTTGAGATTCGAACCCGTGACCTCCAGTTTTGGAACACCCTGTATACTGGCATTGATGAAAATATTTTTAATGGAAAGCCCATATGCAATTTAGTGGGAAAAAACTTTATTTCATGATTTTATCTCAAACCGTTCTCCTGCTATAAATAGTGGACGGGTGGTCTGAATCACCCTGTATATACCGGGTGTCCAGCCTAAAGTGTTACAATAGCTAACTTTTTTATTTTATGCCTGACAGTGTTCTTCTTATGGGGGACCCCCTTTACTTTTTTATTTTGCTTTTTGGTATGTATTTCACTTTTCAAAATTTCCCGCCATTTTTCCAATATGGCGGCCAACTTTAAAATTTCTTAAACACCCTACATGTCATGGTGTTTTTGAAATTTGCATATGATTTTAAGACTTTTTTATTCTTTGTCATTTTTTTCTAAACCTCACGGTTAGGGAGCTAGAGGCAATTAAAGTTCATTTTTAGTTCCATAAGAATAACATGGGGCAAACTTTATCTGCCCTTATCTCCGAAACCATTGATTAAATTTAAAAATACTCAAGAATAAAAATGTCTTAAATTGATGTTTTAAAAACATTTTTTTAGTAATAGACAAAAAAATTTTAAAATTTTTTATTTTTTCTCCGCCATCTTGGAAACAGGATAATTTATGCGTAAATGATAATTTTTATGAGTGAAATGTTCTTAAAACATCAATTTAAGACATTTTTATTCTTGAGTATTTTTTATTTTAATCAATGGTTTCGGAGATATGGGCAGATAAAATTTACCCCATGTTATTCTTATGGAACTAAAAATGAACTTTAATTGCCTCTAGCTCCCTAACCGTGAGGTTTAGAAGAAAATGGCAAGGCATACAAAAGTCTTAAAATTATATGCAAATTTCAAAAACACTATAACATGTAGGGTGTTCCATGAGAAATTTTAAAGTTGGCCGCCATATTGGAAAAATGGCGGGAAATTACAAAAATTGAAATACACCCTTGTTAGTAACATAAAAAAGTATCGCGGGTCCCCCATAAGAAGTTTACTGTCAGACATAAAATAAAAAAGTTAGCTATTGTAACACTTTAGGCTGGACACCCGGTATGTATATATATACAGTATATCTATATATATATATATATATATATATATATATATATATATATATATATATATATATATATATATATATGTATGTGTCCGTGAACACGATAACTTTTGAACGGAACCTCCGATTTTGATGAAATTTGGTACAGGGGTGTAAGCCAGCATCTACTAGGTTGAGTTCGCAAACCAGAATGTTCGGACCATGGGAACGTAGTTTTATGGGGTTTCAAAAGGGTTACAAATGGGTTTTTGGCTTTTTTGACTTTTATTTGTAAAATTCAACAATTTTAACTTAAACCATATAAAAGAGCTTAAAAAAACAAACAATCTAGTATTTTGAATTTTTTACCTAGCTTAAATGGTTATAGAAAAAATCAAAAAACTATGTTTTTCATGTCCCAATGAGCATAAAAATTGTTGGAAACTGTTTTAAAACTGTTTTAATACAATTTCAAAATATTTTGATATAAGTTTGGTATTAAAACAACTTTAATACAAGTTTTAAATCATTTTAAAATTGTTTTGAAACAAGTTTTATAAACTCATATCAATACAAGTTCTAATAACAGTTTAAACACTTTTAAAACTGTTTTAAAATTGTTTTAATACAAGTTTATAAACTCATATCAATACAAGTTTTAATAACAGTTTAAACACTTTTAAAATTGTTTCAATATTGTTTTAATACAAGTTTATAAACTTATATCAATATAAGTTTTAATAACAGTTTAAACAATTTTGAAATTGTTTGAAAATTATTTTCATATACTGTAGTTGTAAATACTTGTTTTAATATAAGTTTTAAGAGGGGGCTAAAGGGTCAGTCCTGGCGGACGTTGTTGAAACTACCTGAATACGTTTACAAGCGTACTGAGAGCGAGAAACAATATCTAGTATTTGGTGTAAAACACTCTGTATAAAGATACTCTGCTACAATTCAGCATGTGTGAGGCCCAAAATTTAGGTAGATGATGGCGAGGAAGGAGATTTGGCCGCGGAAAGTAGACCTTTTAATTAAGAGGGGGCAAAATGGTCCCTCTCAAAACGTCATGCAGTGTTCCGCCTGCTCCAAGTTTCCGAGTTTATTTTAAGTCCGATAAAAGTGGGATTGGTTTTAAAGGAAAGATAAAGACTTGGGCTATTTGGCTAACTTTTGGATTTTTTGATATTTTGAGTCCACACCAAGTTATAATGGATCAAAGTTTATCGAATCCCTTATAGTTTCATATGGATTCAAATTTGAAAAAATCAAAAAGTTAGCCAAATAGCCCAAGTCTTTATCTTCCATTTAAAACCAATCCCACTTTTATCGGACTTAAAATAAACTTGGAAACTTGGAGCAGGCGAAGCACTGCACGATGAAATTTTGGTCCGAGTGACCTCCGATACTGTCAGCCTCTGGCGGCAGTCGCTGAAACTGACGTGCGCGCATGAATGCGATCTACTTCCAACAGCTGATTGTAATTTAAAATAATTTACATCTGTCACATGTTCATTATGTTGTTTATTGTTTACAATTTTACATTCTGCACATGGTTTCGACCAAGGCAATCAGTAATTGCCTTGGTTTCGACCCTTCGAATGTTTTAATTTTGTTTTTCTCTTCAAACTTATAAATTTTAATTACGGCAATTTAATATAACCGTTAAATTTATTTTTTTTTTTGTATTTTAATTGAAAAATATAATACTGATAATAGCTCCAAAGAAACAAATTGATAGTGTAAGGAAGCAAAAACATCGCAGAGGAGAATTTCTTACGAAATGGAGAATACTTCTATCTTGCCAGGTATACCACAATATAAATGTAAATATGATATAATTATTTAAAAAAAAATCTTATAGTATTACAAAATATTTTGACGTCTCTATGGTAGTATTTTGAAATAATACAATATTATTTTATAGCGTATTTCAAACTAATAATAAGTTGTATGCAAATTAAAGTACTGTAGGCAATCTGAGCGATAAAACGATTTTTAACTGTTCTGTAATAATTTAAAATATTAATTAATTGAAAATATATATATTAAAACGCAAAAGGGAAAGGTAAGTTACGTTGTTTTTAAGCAATATTAACTATTACTATTATTATTATTATAAATATAATTTACTAACCTTATCCTCCCTAGTTACAAGGGCACTTTCATAAACGTTTGTTGTATACAATTAATTTATATTTAATTTTATTTTCATATTAAGGGGAGGCGGAATCCCTATCTCCGTAATGCTAATATAATGTACCTTTTCTCAAAAACTATTAGGCCTATCATTTTGAATTTTTTGTCAGTTGTTTGTATACCTTTGATACAAATGCTGAGTTTTTTTTATGCACTTCCACCGAAAAATAGCTGAGATACAATTTTTATTCTGAAATACCATAAAAAATTTAAATTTTTCTTGGTTTTAATTTTATTCTGGCCGAGTTGGTTAAGATTAGGTTACAAAAAAAACTCAGTGTATGCAACACCACCACATACAAGTTGTGTGAAAAAGTCTCTACCTATAGTAGTTTCCGAGAAAAGGTACATTTTTACATGAAAAACAACAAATTCGGGAAATGGCGTGGCGGAGCCCTAGGGGCCGAGGGGAGTTATAATGTGATTCTGCTCATCTACAGCAGATATATTATATATATACATACATATATATATTATTATATATATTATATACATAATATATTACACATATAAATATATATATATTATATAATTATTATATATATATATAATATATATATATATACACAAAATTGACAGACTTACCGTTATACATAGGCCTATGTTTGTTGTAATTTTTAAATATGTAAAATTCTTATGATATCATCATGTTATATATCATTGTTTTCAGGAAAAAACGCTTTTCAAATAAAAAAAATAAAAAAAATTTAATAAAATTTGAGTTTTCACCTTTCCGCCTCCCCTTAATTTTTTAGACGCAATTATATATGCATAGTTTTTTATGTGACGTAAACTATTCAAGTGTATTATATTAACAGAAGCAAGCGACTTTGCAAAATCTTGACGAATCAAAATCACCCCAAACACCTTCGTGCACATTTGAGGAACCTGAAGAAAAATCTGCATTTTCAGTGCCAACAAAAAATTGCCATAGTTTATGTGGAAGAAGATTATTTAGTAGTATAAATCCGTCAAAACAGACTTGGAAAGTCAGGGAATTTATAATACAGTGCTTTGTTTTATTTTACTTTAAACAGAATTGGTAAAAGTATTTAGGTTTTCTGTCATAGGAGTGTTTCAAGCTTATATTTTATCCCTCCTTTCTGAATGTAGGCTACACACTAAATTTAATCAGGCTTCATTAATATGGATGAAATATAAATCCATTTATTTCCCATTAGGCCTATAATAAAACTACTAGTTTTTATAGCACTCCCGGCTTCGCTGGCGGTTGTGATTTAATTTCTTACATAATGAAATTTCTTTAAATTGCAAATAAATATTCTTCCATACGAATTTTATTTAACTTTAAAGTTCTGTAGGTCGAAGTCCCAAAGGAACCAAAAACCGTTGCAAAACCGTTGCAAACGCTTAGTGAGCACCTATGAGGAGCACAAAGAGGAGCGTGTATGAAAAATTACAACCCCGTCAGCCATAGAGTTTTGAAGATTTGTGTTCCCATGATTTATTTTAAAGCAGTTGCCCAATTTTCTTTGCAATACCAACCTGAAGAATATTTTGCTCTTCCGATGAGCTAGTTTGCCTTGTTCACTCGCAACAATGAACAGCTGCACTTAATTTAAAATAAATAATTTGGGATAATACTGGTTAAAAAACGGGCAATAGACGGCTTTTGTTTTTATCCTTCTTCTCATTTTGAAGTTCATAATGTTTATTAACGTTTATTAATTTTTATTTTTTTAAAATTAATTTTATGTCACCAGTTTTAAACTAAAAGATTTATGGTTTTTGATATAAAATAATATTTCTTTACTATATTGTTACACTTCTTTTGAAGACTAAATTTCGTGAACGTAATTTATATTCAGAATTCATTACTATAGCATAATAAGTTTAGCATAGAAGAGGTCATTTTAGTTTGAAATACAACTTAAACAAGAGCAAAGGCGTTCAGTTAAACTTATGAAATCGAAATGTACATTTGATTGTTTTATAAATAAAGCATCAAACTCGCCGATCAGTCATAGGCCTACCCACCTTAAAAATAAGCACTTAAAGTGCGTTTGTGTTTCAAGCAACTATCTGAAGTATTTCAAAAATACAAATTTTAATTTTAATCGTGTAATAAAATAAAGGGAGTAAATAAATGGAATGTAATGTGGTCGTAGGCTAATTTGTTTCGTCATTTCAATAAAATTAAAGAATTTAAAAACCATTTAGCACGTGACAACAACACATTGAGTGATCCTCAGAGGTAGGGCAGTAGGCCTACACGTAACTAAAACGTAATAACTAACAGCTATGTGATAACATTTTTCAGCTAAAACAATTAATTGGAGTATAACGACAAAGTTGTAGACTGTTTTAGTACCCCTTTTTTACAAATTTGAATCCAGTAGTGAAGTATATCAGAGGCCAAGATATTCCGTGTTAACCGTACACGGAAGGAGAAGATAGGTAAAGGCGGACTAGAGCGACACGAGAAAACGTGAAGGGAGGTAGTGGCAGCAGTTGTCGAACTACATCCCTCCGCCAGCCGCGTCACAACTCAGTTGATTGGAATGGGACGAACCAGGAACGAACTGTGCTCCGGTAGTTTCAGCAACGTCCGCCAGGACTGACCCTTTAGCCCCCTCTTAATACAAGATTAAACAATTTTAAAACTGTTTACAAACCATTTTAATACAAGTTTAAAAAGTTATTATAATAACAGTTTGCAAGAATATTGAAATTGAATTGAAACGATTTTAATATTAGTTTTATTTGCTTATTAATAAAAGTTTTAAAAACAGTTTAAAAATTTTGTTAGAAAATGTTTATATTAGTTTTTAGATTGTTTTAATAACAGTTTTGGTACTCAAAATTATCGAACAACAATTTTAAAACTGTTATCAATATAAGCGAATAATTTGCAGCAGAGCTGCGTATTCGGCGAATTTCCAACAGAAATTTGGTATTTTTTCCCATAAAAACCATGGGATTGAGTACATACCCACATAGCACACGTTGTCAATTTGACGTCAAAAAGTGATCAAAGTCGTCAAATTGATGTCAAAGTAAAATATTAGATCAAGTATTGACGTCAAAATGATGTAAAAATTTTGCATTCTTAAATTTAAAAGGTAATGTAATAAATGAAGAAAAAAATTCTTTAAGTCTTTTACAACAAGAGAACATTGTTATTTGTTTAAAACAATTGAACTTGTTAAAAACTTGACATCATTTTTATGTAAAAATTATGTAAAGTATTCGATCACACGGTCAAAAGTTTTACATCAATTGAGATAACTGCAATTTGTTAAACATTTACACATGAAACTAACATGTAAGGGAACTCTAGTTTAAGACCTATTTGGGAAGACATAAAAATATACAGGCCACGGGAAATGCGTTTAATTTGATCAACGCAAAGAAACTTGGGTATTAACTGGCCAAGTAGTGTAACAATTATCATGTGAAGTGGAGAGCAGCGTGGCGTAGTTGGTAGGGTCGCAGCCTGGGAACCTAAAGGTCATGGATTCAAATCCTGCCAGCGGCAGATACTTTTTGCTGCTTTAAAATGTTTTGATAACAGTTTTAAAATGTTTTGATAACAGTTTTTAAATTGTTTTGATAGCAGCTTTAAATATTTTGATAACAGTTTTTAAATTGTTTTTATAACAGTTTTAAACTGTTTTAATAGAAGTTTTAAAATTGTTTTAATACAAGTTTAAACAATTTTAAAATTGTTTTAATAGAGTTTTGAACAATTTTTACAACTCGTATTAATACGAAAACGTTGTTGACTGTACTTATATTGATAACAGTTTTAATACGAGTTTGAAACTTATTTTAAAACAGTTTTAAACCCATTTTTTTGCTGATTGGGGTTATTCTTATGGGAAATCAATAAAACCTTCTATCTTGCTTATTTATTGACATATCTAGATAAAATTTGGTATGTACATTAATTAGGAAGCGTTTAACTTATATTTGCTTAGAAAACACATATGGCAGCAAACCTACGTACTCACCCCTATGAGGTTTATGGGGAAAATGAAAAGAACACCATAACCTTATAAAATTTTATATGTACAATCACTAGGTAGGGTTTATCTTATATTTACCAACTAAACCCATATGGCGGCAAACCTACATACTCTCATCCCCATGGATTTTATGGGGAAATAGAAAATATACCAAAATTCTATTGGAAATTCGCTGAGTACGCAGGTCTGCTGCGACGGGGGTATTTGATCTATATGACAGGCTTCCAAACTACTAAATTAATCGTATTATAACTTGTTCAGTTTCACATTTAACTGCAACTACAATTTATTACTCTTATATGTATCTTACTATTCTTCCAAATGTTTTTGTACAAATGGAATATCGAAAACAGGGACATGAGTGTGGTGCCGCTCCGGATGACGGGGATTGCGGTTCCACAGCAGCTCCGCCAAATAGTCAAGTCCATTAAAGCGAGACTTCTGTACCTAAAAGTAAGCAGAAAATTCAGTTAACTCCTAGGCGTTTATTAGGCACATGTTTTGTTTATATTGTGTACATGTAAAAGTATAACACTGTGCAAAATATACACAATGTAGACTCAGGCCCGCACTGTCGAGTTGGGTGAAATTAGTGTCATAAAGCCAACAATGTTACAAGTTATCTGGAGAGTCAAGCTATCGGGGTTTTGCTCAATTTTGAGCTAGTGTAAGTATATAGACCCTAGTGAGAACATTATATAAAAGCTTTCGCCTAACAACTTGGTAACCTGACTTAATATTAAAGACACATACGCCGAACTGTACATTAAGATGCAGACTTTCATGTAAAAATAAAACTGACATCAAAAGTTTACTCTTTAGGTTTTTTATATAAATTAAATTCCAAACTTTCAGCCCCTTGACTACTTTGTAGACTAAATAGCTAGGTGATATTCTACCAATGGTCCAACTGTCAACATAATATTAAAAATGCAAATATCTCCAGCGATTGCAATTAGTCAAAGAATGAAAAAAAGAGTACAGTATCACAACACAGTCATGAATGTAAACATGACAAGAGCAAAATGAAAATATTGATGGTGTTATGTTATTTAAAACGGGAGTCTACTGGCGATGTCAGGACTGCAATTCCCGGCAATATCCATTTAATTAGAGCTTTTGATGGTAATATTCACTCTTATTCTCATGTTATTTCTAAAGAAACATATGACCATGAAATTTTAATTTTACATTGAGAATTGGACAGTTGGAGGTATACTTGTCGTCATCTGTTACACCCTACATAAAAACGGTAAACTTAAAAACATGCCTTAAAATATATAGAAATGTAATGACAGAATACTTGGAAAAAACAAGAACAAGAAGTCCATAGTAATAAGAAGGGTGAAAACTAACAAACTAAAATTGTCTGCATACCAATTGCAGTCCCTGATTTCATGTTTAGAAAAAAGTTAAAACCTTCAATACATCATTTTCTTTAGCTGCAAAAAGCATTTTCTCCAGGCATGGAAGAAGTACTGGGAATACCTCCTTATCCAAATAGTCCACAGGATTGTTATCTGCTTAAAAAAATAAACAAAACAAAAGAATATTAAATTTTAATTACTAATGTGATTCTTCTCAAGTCTTAAAAATAATTGATGTAGAAATGCTTATACCATCAACAATTATGCTGGGCAAAACTTTCTCTTTGGGATGTTTTAGTGATAAATAAACTCCAGTATCCTTTGTTTAAAATTCATTGTTGGTGAATGTGAATTTATGTTACTGTTTAGTAAATCATTGCGGAGACATTTTCCATCATTGATTATAGTAAAAACAAATTCACAACGTCTCGGGATCTGGAATCTGATCCCGTCTTTAGGTGGAAGTAATACCTAGAACATAACAAAGTTAGTAAAACAGGTAGTGTCTACCTGTATCATATATCTATTCACACACCAAGTGAACCGGGAGAAGTCCATGGCCACACCTAGAATCAGAAAAGAAAGTCACAAAAATTAAATAAAACACAAATAAATGCACAAAGCTTAAACAGAAAACTGTGAAAGCAGTCAAAACAAAGCACAAAAAATGAAAATACACTGCACCAATCAAAACACAACACACTGTAGCAACACCACACACCAGCAATACTAGGCACGTAAACGTGCATTTATTCGGGTTTTATTTAGTTTTTGTGACTACTTTTCTGATTTTAGGTTTAGCTATGGACTCCTCCAGGTAACCTGGTGTGTTTTTACTAACTTTATTATGTTCTAAATATTACTTCCACGTAAAGACGGGATTAGATTCCAGATCCCGAAATGTGGTGAATTTTTCGTTCCTAGATGGAAAATGTCCACAATAATTTACTAAACAATAACAACTCCAGTATATAATATATGTCTAGATGGTTGTAAATAAGGATCTAGACAAACTCATAAATCGAAAACAAGATTGCAACACTTCAGTGTCGAGGGATGAATGGTAAGAAAATGAGCTTATTCAAAAATATAAAGTAAATTTCTTTTATTTTCTTATGGCATCATATTTAAATAAAATCTTTTTTACTTAATGTTTAGTGACGGCTTCATTTAACTATAATATAAAAATTAAACAAAAAATAAAGTAAAATTTTAAAATACGGAATCAGGTACCGGTAATCTGACTTTAAGAGGCAGATGTTGAACAACGATCAGAAGACATAATGATACCCCTCATCTCCTTTTCCCTGAGAATGGTTTTAAATAGGACAGAGAATTAAAGTTGAACAGAAATGTATAGTTGTTCTACCATTTCAATATTCTAATTTTGCAATATTTTAATAGTAGAACAATCAAACCATTCCTTGTTTTGGTAAAAGAATATGAGGCTACCTCATCTTTATTCTTCATATATCTTCTGGCCCTGACAGAAATCACTATTAACCTTAACGTTTAGAAACCTTAACGTTTTCTGGAATAACTTATTTTAACGTGGTTGGTACTTTTTCACCCTTGTATGTTTTAAGCATCTATTTTAATGGAATGTATACCTTCTTTCACACATCCTTCTTCGTCTTCTAAATCTAGATTAGTTGTCTGAGTTCCATTTAAGGAGTCTTCTAAAAAAAATAAAAATTCAAACCAAATAATCAAAATTAAAGAGCTATTAATTTTGTATTATCAGATGTATCCTTAGCCAGCCGAGTAAGTTTGAAAAAGTTCACAAATAGCATAAAAATGAGTTTAAAAAAAGTTTGTAATAAGTTTTCACAGAGTCTCTCTTTGGGCCTGATGATGATCGGTGTGTCCAGTTGAAATCGAACGCGATCTTGGCTTTTCATATATTTACCGTCTTTATTCTTTTTAGTGTAAGTGTACATTTGTTTTTCATTTCTGATTGCAAACAATACATCATGATAATAAAAACGTGTTTGTTATTTATATCAAGTTTATGTCGTATTCTTGTGATTTTAAAAATATAAAATTAAAATTACAGTACATAAAATTTTTGACAACCCAAAACTTAAACACCAGAAAATAGTCAATTTGTAAGTTATTTTAAATTTTTGTCAAATTTTTTACTCTGACTTACATAGCTCCTCCAAGTAAACCATTGAAAGCCAATTTGTAAGTATTTAAGTAGTAAATAAGAACACCTTCAAGTACAGTTCATGTGGCTCAAGGGATAAAGCAACAGGACATTGTGTGAGAGGTTATAAGGGTTTAAAACCTGACACTGATGTGAAATTTTCGCTCAGTTTTAATCAATTGGTTAGCAGAGATGATTAATTTATAAATTTTGTTTGAAAAGTTATATAATTACTTTGAATTGTACTGTAAGTGAGTTTCTCACAAACAGAAAGAAATATATTACAAAATGCGCAATTTGCGCATGAGCCCCATAGTACAGATTAAATTCTGTGAAAACCATATCAATATGGTAAAATATGTAATTTCCATTTTAAATTAATAAAAACTAGTCTACTTGTTGCTCGAAATGGAGTGATTTATTTTGATACAATACCAAATTTACGTTTAGTTCTAAATCATCGACATCCGACCAATCCAATATTGTGAATATCAGTAATCACCTAAAACTACACGTATTTACAGCTGTACATTAACAGATTTTAAAATGCTCAGCCCAATCTCTATGTTATTCCGGTGGGAATATTTCAATTTTAATTTGTGTATAGCGCCCTCTTATTTTAAGTCCGATTTTCATCAATTTTTGGTGGAAACAACTACTGACCAAACCCTATCCAACAACACCAAAAAATTGAAAATAGGTTGAAAATTGTAGGAGGAGTTCTCTACACAAGAAAAACCCTTAGCGTATTAAATAAGTATAGTTAATTGCTGCATTCAAACTAGTAAATTTAATTCCAGCCGAACAAGTAATTAAAACATTCTGAGATGACATTGGCTAAACTTTTTGAATGCTGTTTACAGAAACTTTAAAAATGGTTGGTTTCCCTATGAAAATTAAAAGTAAATAATTTAATACAAAAGGATAAACCAACCGAGTAAAATGATAATTGGTTAGGCTGCAGTTTGGTAATACTATTAGTTATCCTAGTATGTTATAAAACACACATTTCTAGTTCGGACTTGGCATTCAAATATAAATATTTCATACCTTGCAACCTTGGATATCAAGACTTTTAAACTTAGCTTTTTGACTGATGGGGTCTCATTAATTATTAAACACTTGTTGCATTTAAGAAAATATAATATTAGGAAATCATACCTTCCACTACGGTCTGCTCCCCCACAATCTCATTTTCTACGGTATTTTCAGCAGATTCTTCCAATGAGTCTGCTGAATAACAAAGGTTTAAAGTTTATTTATGCAGATGATATTGCATTGGCATATCAACACCAGCATTTTCAACTAGCTGAGAAAACACTAACAAATGACCTCACAACCCTCGGTCAATACTTTGAAGCCTGGAAGCTGAATCCAAACCCAACAAAGACCACTTGAATAATAGACTGGCCAAACAAAAGCTTAAATTTTATTCTGTTGAGCTAATTCATAATAACCACCCACAGTATCTTGGAGTCACTTTAAATCGGTCTCCACATTTAAAAGCCACTTCCAAATGGCAGCTAAGGTGAGAACCAGGACTAATATTGTCCATCACCTTGCTAGCTCCACATGGGGAGCTAACGTACAAGTTCTGCAAACCACTGCTTTGTCCTTGGCATACTCAACTGCTGAGGACTGCGCTCCCGTGTGGTTAAATAGTGTGCATGTTAGAGAGATCGAAATCCAGCTAAACAGGACCATGAGAGCCATTAATGGTACCCTCATGGCAACCCCTGTACCCTGACTCCCGGTGCTGTGTAATATCACTCCACCTGAAATAAGCCGAAGGGATGTACTCATTCAGAAATAGGTATCAGATATTGGATGGTCGAGGTTGATGCTAAAGTCTAGGTTCCAAGGGTAAAACAGAGAACAACAGCTGTGATTGGTTATAGTGGGAGTATATTCGTAAATTCTTAGGGAAGAATGGAGGGAAACAACATTTTAGGCTGCGTCTTTAGAGTCCTGATCGTGGAGCAGCCAAAAGGAAACCTCTCTCCTCTTAATACAAACATTTCCCTCGGTTACCCCATGAGTTCAGGAAAGACAGTTTTTTTTTAAGTAATGCAAGGTGGACCTGTGTGTTTGAGAAAAGGGTCCTCTAGTCAGCCCCATGTTATAACTCCATAAGCAACTTAATGTCCCTTTTCCTAGTCTCCTTTAGGAATAAGTTTGAAAATTTCATCCAAATGAAACTGTTTTACACTAGTAGAGGAAACCGTAAAGCATATGAATATGAAAACGACCGAGAATCAATATTTTTGACCAAGATGACTTAAATTAATTGTACTGAAAAATTTACTTTGCCTACATGAGGTCCCTTTTTGATAGTAAACTATTGTTATAACATAAATAGGACCGAATTTTACTATACCAGTACAAGCACTGATAGAAGCCGATGTTGGTTTGAAACTCACTCGCTGCTCAAATCTCACCATGGTAGGAAGAAAGTTAGTGGAGGGTGACACGATCTGAGAGTCAGCACTAGAAACATTTCCAAATTGTTCTCTCGGATGTATCTGAACACCAATTTCATCTGCAAAATATTCTTAAAGTTTAACTCTGTAATCTGCAACAGTGCAGATTAAATTCCTAATTATTGCTAAATTTCTTAGTATTTAGGATTGATAGTTGGTAAGTAAAGATAACATATATTGTATAGATCTTTTAGTTGTTTGCTTAACCCTTTCACGAGTATGGACATTCCTAAATTTCCAAATCTCTTGTGCATAGAGGAGTAGCCAATTATAACTTTTAAGTGGCCCAAAGGAGTAAGAAAAAATTGTTCTTGCATCAGATCTTTTTTGATGACTCCTGGACTCCCATATCCGATCAATCTGGTTTTTAGCGAATTTCCCATAGGGAGGAAGCTATTACCATAGGTCTCGTGGTAAGACCTAAACCCGGGACCATGTTACTTTTTTGTTTTGCGGTGCCCAGAGACCAAAAAAATAATAGTCATTAAAATTTTTACATGTATTTATGTATGTATCCCTAGACATGATAAAACTCGTAAAATCAGTCCGATCGAGACCAAATTTGGTAGAAATGTGTAATCCTACCTTTATTCGGATGGGTTCGTAAACCAGATATATCGACCTACCGGAAGGGGTAGTTTTAGGGGGTTTTGTACCCCAAAAATGTTTTTTTTTTCATTTTTCACATGTAATTAAAAAAAACAATTAATTTTGATTTTTACCACTGGATTTATTTTTAAAAAACACACACACAATTTAGTATTTTGAAGCTTTGCTCTAGCTCCATTGGTTACCGAGATATTAAAAGTCTAAAACAGTATTTTGTATTTTGGCGCTCCAATTTTAATCTTATGGAGAATAAGGATGTGTTGATATTTCACTAATTGACCAATATTTTTTATGAACCTTGGTATTTAGCTTTATTTGGTTGGGATTCATCCATTTATGGTAAAAAATCTTGGTGTTGTTAAGACTCAATTGTTAATGTTACGGTATTGATGTTTAATGTTATGTATTTATTACTATCGTTGGCAAGAAATGATTGTTTATTTTGTTTCTATCTATGCCAGTGGCATTTTTTTAACATTTTGACATGGACCGGTCCAAACACCAGTCTTGTTATTATCTAATATCGATCAGTTGTTAGAAAGCATCATTAATTATACCCCCGTTCAAAATAAATGTGAGGTCGAAAGCCAGAATTTTATTTTCCACCTCAAGGAAAATTCCATCAATATTTTCCTCAATTCTCCGATTTTCTTCACAATCAGATGTTACTTTAATTTTGCCCTTAAAATTCAGAGTATAAAATAGCGCTCATGGTCGTGTTACTTCCCCTACTTGCCGATGGAAGCACTTCTTTTTGAATCTCAAACGTCAAAATAAGAATGTTTGTTTACAAAAAAGCAAAAAATTGACACAAAGTGAAAAAATGACATAAGATATTGAACAGCTGTAGTAATTCTCAGTGATTCTGACTGGTTGGATTCTTGGCAACGGGAGGAATGGGAAAAATGGGGGAATTCAAATCTGCGTTTCGACCGCACATTTATTTTGAACGGGGTATAATAGCCTAATGACAATAGCAACTGGGTCTGGAATCGAACCTTTAAAAAGAGACTAACTTTTCTCAGGATCAAACCGGCAACCTTTGGATTCAAATGCGAGCATTATAACCACTCAGCTACCCAGCCAGTTAAGTTTCAAATTTCAATCCATGTTGTTCCTTAATTTATTTGTATTTAATATGAATTTGTGTAGTTAATAATTAATTATTGCATGATACCATGTTGTAATTAACTAAAAGCCCTAATAGATTCTTAATGTAAATGATGTGTCCGTTGATAAATAAATAAATGACTGGGAGAACGAAAAGAAGGGCTCAAAAAGCCAGAGGACTGGGCAACTGTTTGTAAACAAATTTAAAAAATATTATTCTAAAATATTTTGGTTTGTTTAGTAAAGTCGCCTCCACACTGGCAGAACATTCGCGGCAAACACAAAAACCAACAAACATTTAATAACAAACAATTACTGACCATATTGCCTCCAAACAGGCTATGCCTTGGTGGTAAGTCATGTTTCTCCTTATACCGAAGGTCAGACCTGGCATCTTATTATTCAAATAATTTTTTAATATTTGTACTTTGGGTGTTTTTATGTATACTTAATGTATGTGTGTTATTTGATGGAGAAATAAATTATTCTTATTCTTATATGATTTTCATTAGGAATTAATACCAGCAAACAAACAAAAGTTCAGACAATCACTGTTTGGCAGGTGTGGACATAGTACAACATGAGTGATACCCAGTAGCTTGTTCGTAAAGCAAAAGGTTCCAAATATTTTGAAAGTTTTATCTATTGTATCATCATTTTTTACGAATGTAATTGAATGATTAAAAATGTTATAAACCTTTTCTTTAGAAAATTTAGCATATTTCCTAAAACAATAACTTTTATCTGAAAAATTTTGTTTTAGACCAATAATATTCTGTTCTAACCAGTATTAACACGTTCGCGGCGGCATGGGAGCGATCGCTCCCACGCGGAACCCTAATGCCATCCTGATGGGTTCGATCGCTCCCAAGCTGCACATCTTTACAATATGATTTATTTTTAAGCCAGGATTTGAGCTAGAAATCTGAAGCTTTGCACAGCACTACTCAATAGTACAATGTATTTTGGGACCACGTGGGTTTTTACTGGGCAGTGCTGCTGCTACGGTGAGTTTTACAATTTTTACATTCAGGATGGTGATGAGGTTCGAGCAAAAACCTCGCCGCCGCGAACGTGTTAATTTTTCTTTATGAATCTTGTTATGAAGGTTAATCTACAGGAGATCCTAGGAGATTACCTACAGGGGATTTGGCTTATATTGAATTAATTGACTTATTTGGTTTGTTTCTACAGTATACCTGGAGACAGTGAAATTATTGAAGACCTCTCTGGACTTTTTTCATCCCAATTACTTTGGTATGAAGATTTCCTGAAAAGAATCTCATAATTTGAAATTGAGGTTCTATTGGATTCTGAAACTGACATTTTTTATAAAGGTTTGCAAGTACTGTAATTAACTGATAGAATAAAAAATCCTTTTTCTAAAATAACCTCAAGTTCTATTCATTCACAGAAAATAAATAAATGTCTGAGTAATCACAATTCAACAGTCATAAACAACTTTTATTATCACATGGTCATTCTCTAGGAATTATTAGCAGCAGCAAGAAACTTAGAAAATAATTTTATGTCTATTCATTAGTTCTAGACCTGAGATCGCCCACTGGTCAAAATTTAATTAAAATCTCACTTGATCTGAACTAAATTGGTTTGAAAATATTTTATGACAAAAATCTCTATCAAAGAACTGAAACACTCAATTTTAGTTTTGGGTAATAATATATATTCCTCATAAAAATTATTATTTCAGAACATTTTAGTTATTGATAGATATTTTTTGTGTGACTATTTGTTTGTTTGTAACTAAACAGCAGGCCGGAATGATCGGAAAGATGGCGTCACAGTTGTAGTGTTCCAGCTGATCGGTGTTCCCAGTGGCATTTTTTTATGTTTCGACAGGGAACGATTCCAAACCCCAATCTTGTTACTATTAATAAGCTACTAAATTTTCTCAGGACCGAACCGGCAACCTATCGATTCAAAGGCGAGCACTATAACCACTCAGCTACCCAGCCATTTTTATTTAGACATATATTTAGAATTATCGCCATTTTCTTACTAAAAAGTACCTAATCATATATATATATGTCATATATACAAAATTTTTATATATAAAATTATTGGTTATTGTTTATATTTTTATTTTAACGTTTATTTTATTGTGAATTTGTACATATTTATACACTTTTTTATATTATCTAAAGAAGCCTACCAAGATGGGCGAAAATTAATAAAAATTGTTTCAACCTGAACATGAAGAAATTTCTTTCAAATAAATATATATATATATATATATATATATATATATATATATATATATATATATATATATATATATATATATATTTAATAAATACTTTTTTCTTCTAACAAGTTTGAAAAAATTTTATTAATTTTCGTCTATCTAGTAGACTTCATCAGATAGTATAAAAATAAAAAATAAAAAGTATAAATATGTACAATAAAAAATTATTAAAAAAACTAAAAAAAAAAATGACAGAGCCAACGAGGTTAAATAGATATAGAGTGCTCAACATGTGTTAATTTTTTGTCCCTTTTTGATTTGCGCCATTTTACCCATAATTCCCGCCATTTCCTTGGCAACCATCCCATACTTTACTCTCGTTTCCTTGGTTATTAGTTTTAGCTATTCTGGATTGGTTGCTACAAGCTTAAAAAATTACTTATGATAAGTTCAAAAACATATGTTTATTTGTTGTATGTTTTTAAATTAGGCCTAGTTTGATTTGATGGTCTGTGAGCAGGCTATTGAAGTTGGTTACCATAGAAACGTCGGATAGGTGTGGGTAAAATGGTAAATTACTTTTGGGAAAGTGTAAACAAAGGACTATGATTACCAAGGAAACGGCGGGAATCATGGGTAACATGGCGCCAGTCAAAAAGGGACACTTTTCCCCATCTGGTGAGCACTCTATATCTATTTAACCTCGTTGGTTCAAGGCCAACTATGCACCAGGCCGGAATGCCCCCCACCACTTGTGTTAAAACGTCACACTACTAGTGCGCCAGCTGATCTGAAACTATGCGATTTTGATGCAATTCCCCTGATAACTACTTGGAAATCTCCTAAAATAATATAATAGTACCAAGGGGACCGAGCTTAAGCTCAGTAAAATGATTACTTTCGTTCTCACACGAAGCTCGTTCGCTCCGCTCACTCGCCATCTTCCATATTAAAGACGAGCTGCGACCGTTCTTTAGTGTGACTAAAGAATTTTAGTCTACAGTCCTCGTTCGCTTCGCTCACTCGCCAAGCCGACTGGTGTTGCACTTTGGTAAAATGTCTTAAACTACAGGTTAAAGATGTAACACATTGGTTTGTATCTACAGTTATCAGCTGATTTTTTTCAATTAATAAAATCTCCATAAGTATAACATGGAAACTTTGAAGGGGTCTAGCGCGAAAACCGGATTTTTCCCAGCTATGGGACCAGCTCCAATCGATTTCTGGTGGCCAAAACCCCCATATCCAATCAAAGAATAAAAAATCCTTGGAGCGAAAAAAAACTTTGCCCATACAAACGGAGCTTGTTTTAGAGTATAAGATAAGATAAGATAAGATTTACCCAACTTTCGCTTAAATACACTAAAATTGGGTAAATTACCCTCTTTTGGCAACACTGATCAGCTGCCACACCACTGTTGTGACGTCATCTCTCTCAGCACTCCGGCCTGGTTAAAAAAAATTATGCTGCATATGAGATTGCCCTGTTTTAGTGCAATGAACAAAAGAGTTTGTCCAAGGCCAACTACACAGCAGGCTGGAATGATCGGAAAGACGGTGTCACAGTTGTAGTGTTCCAGCTGATCGGTGTTGCCAAAAGCGGGTGATTTGCTTAACATTTGGGGATTTTCAGGGGGGATAGAGAAAAAAATTTGGACATTTTAGGGGATTTCAAAAATTTCAGATCATGTTATTGTTAAGTAAATTGTTGCGGATGTTTTCCATCACTGATTAGTAAACAAAATTCACGACGTTTCGGGATCTCGAATCTGATCCCGTCTTCAGGTGGAAGAAGTACCTAGAACTAGAACATAACAAAGTTAGTAAAAACACGCCAGGCGAACCTGGAGAAGTCCATAGACAAACCTGAAAACAGACAGGCAGTCACAAAAATTAAATAAACACTAATAAATTGAGCTTGTGAGCTTTTTCAATTTATTAGTGTTTATTGAATTTTTGTGACTGCCTGTCTATTTTCAGGTTTGACTATGGACTTCTCCAGGTTCGCCTGGCATGATTTTAATTTGTTATGTTCTAGGTACTTCTTCCACCTGAAGACGGGATCAGATTCCAGATCCCGAAAAGTCGTGAATTTTGTTTACTAATCAGTGATGGAAAATGTCCACAACAATTTACTAAACAATAACATTAACTCACCATCACTAAAAATGAACTTTAAACAAAGAATTTCAGATCAGCAGGAACACTACAACTGTGACATCATCTCTCTGAGCATTTCGGCAATGTTCGGCCTGGAGTATAGTTGGCCTTGGTTTGTCATACAGTGTTAAATTAAAATAATCCGACTATATAAACAACTGACAATGCCCAAGCAGAGAACATTGTTTTCTCTGCTGTCATGGTTTGAAAACAAAAATTGAATCATCTGATAGACCGTCACTGTTTTTTCATAACAACAGTACAACTTGACAGTGAAATATGAAATGTGTGTAAAAATCTAATTGTTAAGAGATAATAATGAAATAATAAATATTGAGAAGGTAGTTGAGCAGTTAGTATTTTAAAGTTTACTTAATAATGATGAGTTTAAACATTTTAGTAGAGCTAACATGTTTAGTTGTTGTTGCAAGAGGTACAGTGGACCTTACATTGCCAGAGGTGCAGCACTTGGCCACACACCTGACAAGAGATGAATGCCGCAGACTAGTCGCATCGCTACATTTCAACTCATTCAAGTTAGAGCACTACAAAACATTGGAGGATGCAGAGAATGCGCTTCCAGATGATGTAAGCTGCTTGAAACTTTTGTTAGAGTGGAACTCTGGTGACGGGAGAGGGAAGACTCATGAGAAGTTGTCACTCAGGCTTCGCGAGTTGGAAAGACACGATTTGGCATCATGGTTGGATTCAACTGTGCTTAACGAGCTGGAAGGAGAAATAAACAAAGTGGTACAAGAATTTACCGAAAGTTCCAATGATAGAGGCCTTTCTCCCATCCAGGTATTTGAAAACCCTGATGACTTAGAAATGAAATTCATCAGGAACGATGAAATGTTGGTTTTTGTGCCTGGTATAACAGTCATTATTTTTATTGTTGCTTTTATTTTACTCTCAATCTATCTTGCTAATGAAGTAATGAGACGTTATAGGCTTAGCAAGTTGGGAAAAGTTGATGAGGAATATCAAATACAGTAAATTAATCTGGAATAAAGGAAAAGAATGCTACCAAAGAAAGGTTAAAGTATGACTAAGACTAATGCAAATTAAAACTTCTATTCTTACAGCTATTTTAATTAAGTAAAGGTCAGTAATAAAAACATTAACCGTCAAGTTTTTTATTATTTTATTAACCAGTCTTTTAAAAATCTTATTATAGTATGTAAAATAAATCAATACCTTTTTCCCCGCTTTTACGGGTTGTGGCAGGATAAAATAACGGGACTTAATTTTAACAGTCAAATTGTACTCACGCCAAGGTTAAACATAATCTCTTCCATCAATTCCAGTCGTTGATGTTGAGTGCCTGCTCCTCAGCCGGACTTCAACATGTATCCGAGCTTTGCACACGTTTCAGAAAAATATTTTGCAATTCCAAAAAAAAAAAAAAAACTGCTTCTAAATTAGGCCTATCTTGTAATTTTGAAGATATTACTGGAATAAAACCATGGGCGCCCATACCTGGGCGCTATGAATTGAATACGAAATGACTCATTATTAACACACATACAGGGTATCACCAAACTTCATAATATTGTTAATTGTGTCAAAATAAGCAAAAAAATGTTAATTAAAGGTATGTCCAAAAATGCATACCCAGATATCCGCCATTTCGTTTTTTCCTCTTAATAATATTTATTTCAGTGACGAAATGTTGTAGGAAGTTCATATTTTTGGCAAGGACCTTTATAATGCTGATGCCCGTTTCCACAAAAAGTTGACAAATTCAATTATCTAACCAATGATACCAAGTTTGTAAGAATTTGACAACAATTAACGGAGTTATTGCTATTTTTCTACTAAAATAACCTTAATTTGCATGAATTATGCAAAATCAACGTTTTTCTACAGAAAAATCTCAATAACTCTGTGGTTTGTTATCAGATCCTTACAAACTTGGTATCATTGGTTAAATAATTGAATTTGTCAACTTTTTGGTGTCTTGTAAAACTTTCATAAAATTTACTTTTTTTAAGATACTTGAGTTTAAAAATTTAAAATGGCCGCTACTTTAAAAATTCACATCACAAAAAATAATTTTTTTTATGAAAATGGACATCCCTATTATAAAGGTCCTTTAGGGGTCGTCCATAATTTTATTTTTTATTTATTTATTACATGTCATTACATCAAATAAACATGATAGGACATACAGTCAGATGTTACAAGAATTTGACTTAAACTAAACTACAATGAATAATAAAAACAAAACATATGTCAAAGTTTAATCATTTTTTGTATCTCTTTCTAGATACTGTGTAATAGAATAAAAATTTTTGGTCTTCAGCCAGGCTCTCAGGGTGGTCCTAAATTTAAAAGGAACTTATATATTTTTTATTTTCAATGGTAAATTATTATAAATTTTAGGGCCTGAATATTGAGGGGATAAATGGAATTTTTCCAGTCTGTGTTTTACTGGTTTAATATTATTTTTATATCTAGTAGAGTAATCATGGTTGGGCTGGTCAATGAAAGAGATTAGATTTTCTTTCACCCAATATGAAATTTCTAATATGTAATGGTCATAAAAAGTCATTATTGAAAATTTCTGAAAAATATCCTTGCAGGAAGTTCTAGGAGCAACTCTAGCAATAATTCTTAATGCTTTCTTTTGCATTTTAAATACTTTCTTTGAATGGCAAGAGTTACCCCAGGCTAAAATTCCATTTGTCATTATTGATGCAAAGTAAGCGTGATAGGTTATCAACTGTGTTTTCAAATCTGCAGCTTGCCTGATTATGCGAAGAGAAAAGATACAGCTATTTAAACGCTTTATTAAACTGTCAATATGTGGTTCCCAATTTAAATTTTGGTTTATTGTTATACCTAGAAATTTCACATTTTTCTGAGGAAATATTTGAGAATTAGTTGGGCCTATTGTTATTTGATCCATATCATGTTTGTTATTAGAGCTAAATTTTATTAACTGTGTTTTATCCCCATTCATGACCAGCCCATTTGCCTGGAACCAGTCACCCAGAGCTTGTAGCTCATTATTTAATGTGTTCTGCAGAGCGTCAATACTGGGCCCTGTACAAAGCAACATAGTATCGTCTGCATATTGAAAAAGTTCCATACTAGAGACTTGTGGCAAGTCATTGACATACAAGATAAACAGACAAGGGCCCAGGATTGACCCCTGCGGCACGCCACATTGTACATTTTTCCAAACAGAATAAACGGTTTGATTATTTTTGGTTAGTTTTGTTCTCTGAAATCTATTTATAAGGTATGACGAGAACCATTTGTGTTCTTTTCCACTAATGCCAATTTTATCTAATTTTTCAATCAGGATACCATGATCGACGCAATCAAACGCCCTGGACAGATCACAGAGAACACCTACTGCCCTCTGAGATCCATCCAAGGCACGTGCAACGCTGTCGACCATTGTAGCCATTGAAATTTGACTATTTAACCCTTTTCGAAAACCAAATTGAGATTTATTCAAAATGTTATTATGTTCTAGAAAAAATTTAAGTTGAATCTCAATGGCTTTTTCAAATATTTTTGAGAAAGATGTGAGTAACGCGATGGGGCGATAATTTCCCATACTGTTTACATCATTTTTTTTATGAAGTGGTTTAATTTCTGAATATTTTAGCTTTTCTGGAAAAATTCCTTGTTCTAAGGATTGGTTGACTAATTTACATAAAGGTTCTTGGACTAAATCTATTACATGTTTAATTACAAACAAAGGTATTTCATCCCACCCTGAGGCCTTTGTATTTTTTAAAGAAAAAACTATATTTCTAACATCAGTTGTCTTGATCTTTCTAAATTCAAACTTACTAACATTTCTTCTTCCTATAGCCATGAAGTTCATAGCTTTATCTTTATTTGGATTAGAGTGCACATTAGTTTTAACATTCAAGAAATAATCATTAAAACTATTGGCCAATATTCTGTGTTGTGTAATGTTACCTTTATCTGTTGTACTATCAAAGTAATATGGAATTTCATTTTCTTTTATATTTTGACCAAGTTCTTTATGCACAACAGCCCAAGCAGCTTTTGTTTTATTTACAGAATTTTGTATATAAGTTTCATTTGACCTTTTTTTGGAGAGTGCCACAACTTTATTAAATATTTTTTTATACTTTTTAAAATATTCTAAAAATTTTACATTTTTATTCCACTTGGCTTCAGCATGTAATTTACGTTTTTTCGCGGCAGAAATTTTAATTCCCAATGTGACCCAGTTTTTGTTTTGGATTTTGTTGGTGGCTTGATTACTTGATTTGTATGGAAAAGCATTTACGAAATTCAAAATAAAATTGCTATGGAAACTTTCAAAGTTAGAGTTTACATCCAGTAATGGATTAAAACTAAATAATGAGTTTTGCAAGTTTTTCCTAAATACATCTAAGTTATCTTTACTGAAATTTTGTTTAAAAATACTTTTTGTTTTATTAACCTTTTTATTTTTAATTCCTTCTAAAGACAGCAACAATGCCTCATGATCGGGATTCCCTGCATTTATTACTTCTTTTTTTGTATGACTATAAAATGATTTTATGTTTGTAAAAATGTTGTCTATACATGATTTTGATTTAAAAGTGATTCTTGTTGGAACTTGAAAATGATACATTAATCCATGCTGCTCACAAATATTTTGAAGTTGTTTGGATCTATTATTATTCTTAAGAAAATCCATGTTATGGTCCATTGCAATCACAATATTTTTTACTTTAATCTCCCGAGAAAGTCTGTCTAATAAGCAGTCAAATTTTTCCAAAAATATTTTATCTATATCTAAGTTTGGAATACGGTATATTGAAATAAAGAGTGTTTTCAAGCAGTCAACTTCAATATAGCTTCCTTCAAAACAATTTTCCTCATTTAAGAATTTCAAATCATCCCTGATAAAAAACTCTAACTCTTTTGAAATCAAAAGGGCTGATCCTCCTCTAATTTTATCTTTTCTGCAAAAATAATCTCCTACTTTATAACCGTCAAGTTTGTTTAGAAGAGTTATGTTATCGCCTTGTAACTAATGTTCATTTAAGGATATTATTTTAATATAAGTGTTAGCACTGTCCAGTAATAAAATTAGGTCATCACAGTTATTAATGTATCCTTGAATATTCAAATGTAAGATTGAATTTTGCTTATTTATCACATTTTTAATAGTAGTGATTTGTTGAAAGTCATTTTTATGTGAAACAAAACAAGGTTGTGACTGTATTAATGATTCATTAAAGGTGGAAAAAGTGTCATACTTCCTAAAAAAACCTTAGAACTATTTGTACAATCGGTTGAATTAGAAATAACATTATTAGAAACAACATTTGTTTCAGCACAATGTTGAATAAACTCATTATCACTATAAACTTGATCACTATGCTCACCTATCACACCCTCATTGACTTTAATACCCCCCTCACTTCCATCGATGATCACAACTGGTGACTTATGATGTGGCGAGTGCTGGTTTGGCAAGAGCTGGTGTGGTAGCGGCTGTGATTTCTCAGTCGATGTTGAACAGCAGACGTCAGTCAGTTGTGATGTGGGAGTAGTTGTCGTGAGCTGGTGGGCTGTTGTGTCAATCAGTGGGCTGGAGTTGTTAACTGAGTTGTCACGCTTTAAGAGAGTCTCTTCAAAATATTGGTTGACCATTGTTTGTAGCAAATATTTCAGAAATGTGGAATGCGATAGACCATTGTAAAGTTTATTATCAAAGGTGTCATGGCCTGTTACAATAATTATTGAAGCACCAGTATTTTGTTTAAATTTCAGCAGATTTTTTACAAAATGTGGGACTCTAACACGATCTCTAACACAGCCCAATGGTGAGCAGATGAGCGTCTTAAGGTTCTGAGTTCTGAAATGATCAGTCATCTGAGAGAAAGCTCTGTCATAATCTTCCATATAGTCAGGGTAGTTTGTAGCTTTTAAGAAATATTTAGGCTTAGTAACCAAACTATATACTGTTGCTCCATGTTTAGATTTTTGTTGCGTTAAGTTGCTTCCACAATAATCCAATAGACCGGGTTTGCCAAACTTGTCCTTGAAAGTGACAACGACACCCTGACTCATGTGCTTCTTGTTGTTTTCAAAGTCTCTTGAGATGCAGTGAGCAAATCCTATATTTGGGTTAGCGCAGTGCTGATCTATGATGGCTCTCATGTCTGCTTCAATTAACTTGAAAGTGGTTTGCGCTTCTATAATGGATTGTCTTGCCCTCAGCTGTAGGTTTGTTGCAGAATTGGCAATTCTTCGACATAGGACCTGTTTCCCCCATTTATTAAGGTGCTGACCATGACGAGTAAAAAAATTTCTTTTAAAGTCGCTTATGTTAATAAGAGTCAAATTCTTCATTTGTGTTAGTTCATTATTGATTATTTTGATTGCCTTATTGATTGGATTGTTCCATTCCAAATCATGGCGGTGAAGCTGAGTAACAAAAACTATATTAGCGTGTCTATTCTTTTGTTCAAAAGTACACAATGCATCAATGATGTGTTGGCTGGGATTTGGATTTTCTAACGTCGTTTCATATATGTTGTTAGCACCAGCAATAATAACTACTGAGTCGTCTTTTGTTTTTATCATCTTGCCGGCTTTCTCCAAGACATGTTCTACAGTACCTCCAGAACTAGCACAAACAAAAGTTTCTACATTTTTTGGCAGCAGTGACTGTAATAAATTTCCAAGATTATTGCCGTGACTGTCAGAATAAATATGCACCTTGCTCTTTCTCTGTTTATTGCTAAGTATTGCCTGGTCGCTATTCTCCTTATTTTCTCGATTAGAGTGTTTACGTTGTCTATTAGACCTTTGCTTATGGATATATGGAGAATTGACTCTGTTGTTAACAATCCTGATGGGTCCGCTGTTCTCTTCTGGTTGATTGTCAGTTAAAGCAGAAAATCGGTTTGTTAAAGACACAGGTTGGTCATTTCTTTGTTGGAAATAGTGAACAAATTTTGGTCTTTGCGTTTTCTTTTTTGAGTTAAAAATGTTGAAACTATCTGAGTTAGAAATTGATGTAAGGTGTGAGTGTTGGTGATCAATGTGAGCTGGAGTAGGAAGAGTCGGAGATAGTGTAGTTGGACTTAAAGCCAGGGTAGGGGCGGGGGCAGGGATGCGGTTCATCATGGCGGCTACTGTGTCAGAGCTGAGGTCCATATAATTGTCGTTATATAGTAGCATGGCCAACTGGGCTCGTTTGGTCATAACTTCACTTTCGTTAATGTCCGGCCAGAATGTGTTTGAGTTTGCATTAAGTTCGGTGATTCTGCCTTCGGAAATATATTTGAGTAGAATGTCCGTGAAAATCAACACATAAATACCGCAATCCACACCATTGGTTTGTTGGGGCACACACACTTTTTGTATTTCAGCTTGTTCTCTCAGACCTAAATGTTTAGTTACTTTACATACTGTTCGTTGAGCGTGAGTAAAGTTATATGTCCCCATCGAATCAAAATAAAACCACCTATTTTGAGATCTCTCAAACAGTAACAAACTCCAGTGGGATCCCCCAACTTTAAACTCAGGTGGAGCGTCATTAATCGGAAACAATATGTAGGACTTTGTGTTCATCATCAGCGGATTGAGAAAACAATCTGGGTCATCTGTGGCTTTTACTAATTGTAGAATGTTAGGATCCATTAACAGTATATCCTCAGAAAGAACTTTGGATGTAAGCATGTTATAATATAGAAGTATTGTATCATCTGTTAACCACTTAAATTCCATCACAGACAAACAGATAGATAAGCGGTCTGGTATACTTTTCTCTGAATAATTAGAGGTAAGTTTAGTGTTATTGAGCAATGGACCAGGTGTCTGTGTGTAAATGTCCTGTGTTTTATTGGTTTCCTTAGGAGATACACATTTTTCATTCTCATTTTTTGTGGTTTCATCTTGGGCATGTGATCTCATGGATGTGATTTCTTTATCATGCATTTTAGAGACTGATGTATTGCCTTTGTTTGTCTTTGGTGTTAAATTTACATTAGGTGATGCCCTAAGTTTGTTGGATTTTATTTTTGGAGTATGTTTATTATTGCTCCTTGGATAGTCAAACTCTGCAGCCTCTTCAAGTGCTTTCTTTAATTTGGCATTTTTTGACTTAGTGTTACCATACTTCATAACATTTTCTGAATATTTATAAATGGATGAATTGGTGCATGTTCCATAGTCATAGGAGCCAAAGAAGAAAACAGTATAAACAACTCGTTTATTTTTTTCCTCTATTTTTTCTATTACTCCTGGCCAAGCTGGATAGTTTCTAAGGGTAACAAAAACTTTTTCACCAAGAGTAAACAATTGTGTTTTGTTTGAATTTTCCATTAATACTTTTTATCACTCAAGTCATATAAAATAAAAGGTAAAATCCAGTTTCATATTTAACGAGGAAAGGTGAGTTTCAAAATCTATACTCTAAAAATTAAGTATGTATAAAAACAAATATAGCTGCAAATATTATAATTTATGACTGTTCATAGTAGTTCTCAAAATAGTTTTAATGAATCAAAACTATGGGCATGAAATAGAAATGTCAATGAAATAGTTAGCCAATGTTTGTAAACAAACTAAAGGTCATTTGACAGGTGACAATGAGGTTTGGCTGGAGCAAGGCTGAGCGCTTGTTATCAAGAGTCCAACGGTCAGGACGCCTTATCTCTGACCCTTCTTATCTCACAATTCTAGGAAATAATCCTGAAAATTCCAAGAAATAGTTTTTGTTTTATCCTTTTAAGCACTGAAATGTTTAAAACCTTTAACACTTACTTACATAACTTTACACTTTATAGTTAACTTAACAGTTTAGTATGAAAACCATCCCAAAAAAACATTTGAAACCACTATTTTAATGCAAAAAATCCAGGAGCATAAATACCATAAATTACGTCATCTGAAAATAGGGGGGGAGGGTCCAGATTGAAAATGACGGTAAGGTGATGTGCAAGGGGGGGGGGGTCTGCTTTGATATGACGTCATTTTAAATATGATATTTAAAAAAAAATTTAACAGTAACACAATGATAAATTCTAACACAACTCAAGTATAATAAAATTTTTATCTACAAAATACATTAGACAGTTTTAAGGCGTTGTTTTATAGTTTATTTTTCCATTGAGAAAGTCATTTTGGCTTTATTTCTGAAGGTAAATTAAGATTTGATTGGTCATTTTCTTTAGTTTATCATGTAGCGATTAAAAAGCATTATTTTGAATTAAAACGGAGGTTTGTTAAAAATGACGTGATTTTTCCGAGAGGGGGGGGGGGTCAGACGAATTATGATGGTAGGATGATTTTAGGGAGGGGGGGTCCAAAAATGGTAAAAAAGCGATGAGGTAATTTATGGACGGCCCCTTACCAAATATGAACTTCCTACAACATTCCGTCACTGAAATAAAAATTATTAAGTGGGAAAAAACAAAATGGCGGATATCTGGTAAATATACATTTTTGGATATAGCTTTATATAACCTCTTTTGCTTATTTTGACCAAATTATGAAGTTTGGTGGTGGACTTTACATACCATTGGCTGTTGGACTATTAATTTTGACAGTCTTGTCGAAGGAGAATGTCGGCCTTTAGTCAGTAACAACACAACAAGATCGCGCCACAATCATTTTGCATGTTTTATTTCTAGCTTTAACGCAAGTTTGATCGCCTGTCATTTTTGACTGGATCATCCTTTTGAGGCTGGGTTTCCGCAGTTCTCTATTCTTAGATACATTTAATTTTATGTACATATTGACCTATGCTTTTTTGGAGGAATTTTTTGCCCCTCAGACTAACTCCTCGTCAGGTTTAGCTCGATATTACTATAAAGAATGATACTGTTAGAGTTTAGCGAGCTAACGCTTGGCTCCCAGGTACTTAACCTATACTTGGTTGGCTGTTTATATATTTTTTTTTCATGCGCCATTTTAGATTCAAAGATAGCAAAGCTATAAGAACCTTAATTATATTCCAGTTTTGTTTGTCGTTGCATTTTATTCCATGGAAACTGCAAGTTATGTGGTGGAAAAAAAAGCTAGAAACAATTCAACATTTTTGAAAGTATTCAAGTAAGAAACTAAAAATTTGCAAATTGATTTTGAGTTACTAAAACTACTTTCCTAAGTACTTATTGTCCTTGGACCTCCAAGGGGACGGTCCACACGGAGTCAGAAGAAAATCTTAAATTAATGTAAGCATAGGTCATTATGTACATAAAATTAAAGGTCTCTGAGAATAGAGAACAGTGCCGCTAACCCTCAAAAGGTTGTCTGAGTCAAAAATGGAAGGCAAACATTGCATTAAAAAGTCATACATTGCTGAAAACTAAAAATGCAATAACTCCCGATACACTCCACTTTTGAGGTCCTTTTGTGGCAAATTGCTCAGAATGCAAAGCCCTCTAAAAGGATGTATCATATGACATAGGCCAATGCAGTTTCCCTGACGACTTCCACTAGAGACGTCCCTGAAGGAAGTGATTAGGGCAATAAGTACTTTAAGAAGTAGACTTCGTCACTTAAAATCAATTTGCAAAGTTTTAGTTTTATTACTTAAATACTTTTAAAGATATTATATAGTTTCTTAACATTTTTCCACCAATATATCTAGGTTCATGGCAGTCAGTCCAGCGTTTTCGAGACAATCGATTACAAATGTGTGTATATATATATTTTACAACATTCTCTTATAGATGTAGAAACATGATCTTTTATAAATATCGATTTAAAGAATACTTCCCTTATAATATGCTTTTAAATCAACATTTTTAATAAACTTTTTTTATAAAAAACTATTTTCTAAAAAAACTTTTTTTAGAAAAGATTGTAAACAAACAGCAAAACAGCTGGTTATAACAGCTGTTATTTTAAATGAAGTAACATGCCTCGAGACACAATGAAATTTACAGAACTGTTATAAATTTAAAGGCATTTTTTTATTTCACTGCCCCATACTTATAAATTTTACAAGGTTTTACCTATCAAACTTCTGTTCTATTGTAATTTTTGGTGAGGGAGGAGTATGTATTTTACAATTTTCTATTCTCGGGCAGCACTCACCATTGAAGAATGTGATGTGATTCTAGACATGAAGTTGTTGTCTTCAGACACAAAACACTAAGACACACACACACAGAGAGAGAGCAGACTTTACATACCGTACATTTCAATGCAACAAAAACAATTAAAAATTTCCGCATTTTCAAGTCTTGTTGTGGCAATGAGTCTGAACACAACAGGCCGGTTGCGTGACTGAGAAATTCGTCGCCACATTAACACTTGACGAAATGTATTTAATTGGTTTTGTTCTGCAAAACGGCATGTTAATCAGGTATGAGTGTGTGTTCGTGTTTTGTGTTCCAACTTTTGTTTCCAAAACCACCTAGCACCACATCACATTCTTCAATGGTGAGCCCAGCTCAATAATAAAAAATACTAGGAATATTTAAACTTAAAGGAACAACATATATTAGGAAAATAAAAAAGTTATTCAATTTTATAAAAAAGTACATTAATTACATTTGAAAAAAATAGTTTTCTAAGATGTCAGTATATAGTCATAATCTTACTAAATTGTAGAGTACGCCTTGAATTGCAAAGTCATTCATACTTTTTAAGTTATAATGTTCATCTAAAATTTTAAATTTTAACATTTTTTACTTTCTCCCCCTATACCATAGTATATGGAGAAAGTATTATTTTCGTAAAAATCTTCGCATTAGTTTGATGATGTATATATCCATTTTGGAGCCCCCTTTCCCCTTATAAATGTATACATGGAGAAAGTATTGGTTTCGTCAAAATTTTAAAATTTGAGTTGTTGGTAAATTTATCCGTTTTGGTGCCCTCAGAGTCCAAAAAAGGGGTTTTCAGAGTGATGTCTGTGTGTGTGTGTGTGTGTGTGCGGATGTGTGTGTGTCTGGATGTAAACAGAGCCAGAGAATGCCCTAATGGTTCGATTTTGGTGAAACTTGGTATGTAGGTTCAAACTCACGATAATTCCAGGCGTTTTTTTCATTTTTTTTTATTTTTAGGGTAATTTACCCCCAAAAACCTCAAAAAAACGTGAAAAATCAAAATTTCTCAAGAACTAATCTAACGATTTTGATTAAAATTTTGTGGTTTATTAAGATTAAAATGCTGAATAAAATGACCCCACCCGCATCTCCGGGAAAATGCGCGTTCAAAAGTTATGGAGCAAAATGTGTTAAAAACTCAATTTTAGGATTTGCAAAAACTCGTGCTGCTCACCTGGTGGCTATCCGACTGAGCCATCAAGACATTAATGTTTTGAGGCTTTTAACACCTTTTCATATTCTTGGGAGAAAGTATGTGTCAGTTATCTGATACCGTTTATTTAATTAGAAAATAAATATGTAACGCAACAAAAGAAAGCCTTCTCGTTTTAACCCCGTCAGATCAAACACCCTCTTCCAGGAAAGATTAACGTCTGACGTAATAGCAGATTTCCTTATTTCAAACCGGATACACGAGCTCCAACAAGAAAAAAGATTATGTCTAAGTTGTAAAATTTGAATTACAAAATATTTCAGCTTTTTATTAAATTGATACAGCATTGGCCCATTTTAAAACTTAACTAAGCGGTATTCCCAGAGTTTCAGGCACCTTTTCTAATACAATGCTGGTATACAAGTATAATATCCCATTAGGCCTACATTTATTTAATAAAAACAGCTTTCACATGGTTAAGGCTAAAAGAAAATTTTTCTATTAAGAAAGAGATTTTTATTGTTTAAAAATCTTGCAGCAGGATACAGTGTGGTGGAAATAAATATGATAAAAGCAACACAATAACTTAACACCTCCAACATAAACTGCAGAATCAGAATTGGTTACCAATAACCGTCCGGATAATTTTCAGGAACTTTTTCTTACAATTTATCACAGTGTAATAAAATAATAAAAACAAAACTGTAAAAAGTTATTTCAACAAACCAAAATTAGCTATTAAATTCACATTGGAAGTATCAAACAACAAAAAGTTAATTACAAAATTTAAACAATTAACACTTTGACGGTAAATATGTTGAAAAAACAGTAATAAAAATAAGAAACAAAACAACTTTTAACATATATACATTCTTATCTTACAGATTTTTCTTACAAAACTATATGTCATTTATTATGTATCAGTGTAATAGTCATTGAGACAATTCATGCTGGCGTGACCAACAACATTATTGAAAACTGAGTATGTTAATAACACCGGTATAAACATTTTGATTTGAAGTTCAAATTTAACATATTAACAGTACCTATAACTAATTAAGATTAACATTATAAATCAAAATAACCATGAAAATGTATGACGTATAAAAATAGTTTTGAAAATCACAAAAATGACACCATGAGTTGATAAGTAAGCCGAGTTGTTGATGTCATAATCTCGCCCCATAGGAATGCATTACTTCTCAGTAGAATCTTCACATTTCACGTTGGAAATGCACCCAGGCACAATATGATCATCTACATTGATGCGCGACGATCGTCGTAGTGAAGGAGATTCACTACCATCAGTCTTGGAACTTTCAGGAGTTGATTCAGCCTTATTTCCTGTCTCCGATTTCTCATTGGTTCCTTTAATACTATTAATTTCTCCTGTTTCTTCTTTTTCTACTTCGTCGACACAAATGCCATTGGAAGCGTTGAAACTGTTATCTAATTCTGATCTGTTTTCTCCAACATTTCCACTTACAGTAGGATTTACTTCAGATTTTAGGCCATTTGAAGAAGTTTCATCTAAATTAGAATTAGTTGCTTTGGTAATCAAGTCCTCTGTGATGTGTTGTATGTCTTTGAGTGTGTTATCTGTGGCTTTTGAAATCAAATCTTCTGTAATCTGCTGCATCTCTTTCTGTTTATCTGTAGCTGTTGAAATAAAATCTTCTGCAACCTGCTGCATCTCTTTCTGTTTGTCTGAATTTTCTGTAGTCGTTGAAATCAGATCTCCTGTAATCTGCTCCTTCTCTTTCTGACTGTCCGAGTTTTCTGTAGCTGTTGAAATCAAATCTCCTGTAATCTGCTCCTCCTCTTTCTGATTGTCTGAGTTTTCTGTAGCTGTTGAAATCAAATCCTCCGTAATATGATGAATCTCATTGTATGTGTTATCTTGAATTTTCTCACTGATACTATCCAAATTCATATTCTCCATTTCAACTTGGCTACAAATATCTTGTGCTATTGTTTCATTGTCAGTTTCCAGTTCAATTTTTTCATCATAACTTTTACTCTCTGATTCTTCTTCAGTCAAGGTCTCTTCAGCTTTGTTTTGATTATTAGCTTTTTCATGTTCTTCATGAGAGGGTTCCTCGGTTACTATCCCACTTGAAAGAACTAGTTGTTCGGCAACTGACTCGCCATTAATGTACAGTGAGACTAAATTAGGATCACCTTCTGAAATAATTTCTAGATCAAAAGAGACTCCATCTTCATTCGCAAGTTTATTGAATGTTTCACAGGCTTTCTGAGACCATTCACCTCCTCCTGGTTTTATCAAAGAACAGTTCAAAGCAAGAGCAGGAGCCTTCACCAAATCATCAGGGAGTTCCTTAACTTTTGCAACATTCACACTGTTACCATAGTCAATAAAAAGAACTTTTGTTTCTTTTTCTGAATGATCGATTATCTTTGCTCTGTACCACAGATCGTCTTCATCAAACTGAGCGGCCACTATTTTGCCTTTAGATATTGATGTTTCATCAAGAAGTGGAAATTCTTCGGCAGCAATAAGACGTTCACTAATATCTGCTAGTAACTGAGTAGCTTCAGCAGTGTGGAGTGCAAAATCATTTGGTGAATTTACATGGATCAAAAACACTGTTTTAATTATATTTTTGTCTGAGTGCATTGCTATTGCTTCTCCAACCTTTGATGGGCTTGAAACAGTTGCATCAGGATTTTCAGAAATGGGCTCTTCGGGGAGCGTAGCAAAACTCAGGAGTTCTTTTTCAATTATTTTATCCTCTGTGGCCAGACTAACTATTTTAGGTTCAGAATCTTTCAAAACTTTCATCCTGAAGGGAACTGTTCCTTCTCCACCAACTTCGATAAAGTGGGCAGTAGCCTCCTCAGTCCAACTTTCATTTCCAAGAGCACAGTGAATAGCCAAGGGGTTCTTAGTTTCCAGTGTTTCCGGTAGTTTAACAAACTTTGATGCCTTGGCTGTGTTACCATAATCTACGAATAAAACATCTGCAGTATCCCCATCAATGTTTAGCACTTTAGCTCTGTACCACAACTCATCATCATCAAACAAAGCTCCAATGATTTTTCCTTTTATATTGTCCGAGATTTCTAATGATTCAAATGAGCTTACATCTGCGAGTTCTTCCCTAAGAGCATCAAGTTCAGCTTCAGCACCCTCCACTTGTACATAAAAGTCATTAGGCGTATTAGTGTGACTAATATAGACACATTTATCATAGTCAGCTTGATCTACTGAGGCACTTTCAGTCTTTACTATTTTCACTTCATTAACACAGAACGACCTCAGTTCTTCATTGACACAATTATCATTATTGTATAATCTTACAATAGAAGGATCTCCATCAGTTACAACTTTAATATCAAATTGGGTACATCCTTCGGCTGATATTTCCATGAATTTCTCGTTGGCAGGTTCTGTCCACTCCTCTACACCCTCAGGTATTTGTAAGGCACAATGTTTAGACAAGGCTGGTTTTGTTGAGAGATCAGAAGGCAAGATTTTAAAATCAGATGCTACGGCTGAATTTCCATAATCTATGAAAAGTACTTCATAACCTTCTTCCAACTGCTTGATAACTTTTGCCCTATACCATAACCCATCTTCAGTATATAGAGCTCCTAGTACATCACCTTCATTTATTTTGGCCACTGGCTGGAAACTTTCAGCTGCTGATAGAGCATTAACCATCAACTCCAAACTTTCCTCACATCCTACTTCTTGTATAAAGAAATCATTTAAATTGTTGAAATTGCTGACAAATCCTGATGAAACCTTTTGTAGTTTTGTACCTAGATTTTCTTCAACTAGAATATCAACAACACTTTTACCACCTTTTAGAATATCTGCAACGATTGAATTTTCTTTAACTGAGAGAATGTGAGCTATTATTTCTACTTCATTATCGATTTCTGCAGAAATAAGCAATTCTTCAAGCTTATCATTAGCACCTTCTTTGAAATCTACAACAGGCAATTCAACTTTCACAGCATAACCTTCAGCAGGCTCGAGAAAGTCAGGAGAAAGGGCTTTGATATCTGAAATGTCTAAAACATCGGAGTTTCCGTAATCTATAAATCTCACAGTCGAATCATCTAATTTTACAGCTCTATACCATAGGCCATCAGAAAATTTGGCAGCAAAAATTCCGTTTGCTTCTCGTAAAGGTAACAGTTTTGGGGCAGATTCTTGCAATCGATCTTGCAAAGCTTCAATTAGCTCAATATCATCACCAACATGAACCCATAGTTGCAAAGGTGAGTCGATGAATGAGACTGATACAGGAATATCTGAGCCCTCTGCAAACCTTCCTCCTTCGACGATTCTCTTGAACGGTGAGTTTTCCAAAGCTGTGGCGAATCCCAACTCCACCAATTTTTCAGTCAAACTCTGCCCTGAACTGTCTACTAATTCGACCACCCAACCATCTTTGTTCCTCAGAACAACAGCATTGTACTCTGTTTCTCCTGCTAGTTCCATGAGATTTTCTACTGGTACTGACCACATCACATGAAGGGACACAGGCAAAGCAAGAGCATGTGGAGTATAGAATGATGCATCAAGTTGTCTTAAGTTTGAAATAGGAACAGTCTCAGAATTACCATAATCTATGTACTGAACTTTGATTTCTTCTCCTGTCTCCATGATTTTGGCTCTGTACCACTGCTCGTCAGCAGACTTCGCAACGCACAGCCCACCGGTCTTCCATTCTTGTTCAACAGGCTCTGATTCATTGTAAAATTCATACAGATTTCCAAGCAATTCAGCGAGAAGGTCAGCAAACACTATCTTGTGTAAGAAGATGCCATCTTCACTAGAATGAGCAATCCAAACCTTCTGATGAGTGTTAAGGACTGGCATGGGACAAACCTTTTCTACTTCCTGCATCTCGTTTTCTTGCAGGGACATCAGCTTCCCTTCCCCATCAAATAGCGTCACTTGCAACCTAAAAAAACGAAAAACAACCAATTAGATAACAATACTAACATCCCTTTATTATTGCATGTAATATAACACAGAAAGGATAGAGGGAAAGGACTTCAATATATTAAAATTCTCAATTTAACAAAGTTTTCTCATTTCCCTTGAACCTGCCTATCAATCCAATGTTATTTCTACCTCTATATTCGACAGATAAAATAACCTCAATACAACGAACTTTTTGAGTTTCGATGCATGACCTAACCTGTATATTTCTGAAGTTAAAAAAAGAACAAGTTGAATCATTGAACTCATCCATTTTCTTTTGTGTTGCAACCTGTCGCTCTCCAGACGTTGCCTTTTCCCATGCCTTTTGTGTTTGTAGCTCTGTTCTTGTTTCCCGCATTTGCAGTTAGTTAACATATTGTGTAAGTGTTGTTCCATTCATAGCCCTAAGTGTCCGTTAACCAGCCGTTAGCATTTTGTTCAGATGCATTTTACATTATTCTCGTGAGTACTAATTTTACAACCCCATGTTTACTGCATGTATAAGAGTACAACCCTCTATGCTTATTACATAAATTTTGTGTGTTTGCAGCACTGTTTAGTTTTTTGCGTGACTATTTATAATCTTTGTCCTGGACCAGCTGGTGATAAAAAAAGGTTATAAACAACTTATAATGTAACAGTGAACTGTTATATTCTTTTGTGTAATGACAAAATGTTGGTTATGTAATCACAGTAAACCCGTATTTATTCCTCAATTACTAGGCCTATTGAAAATAATTAATGGTATTATGAGATGGTCGTGAACCTCAGTATATCGAAGACCTTGATATTACGAAGATTTTACATTAGCCTTCAGGTTTGATATATCGAGGTTCCATTGTATTTGCCAATAACTTTAAATCAGTTTTAGTAGTCTCATGAACATGGTACATTTAAGTTACCATCGTTAATTTTAATCATTAAACTTTGGATATCCAAAAAGTAAACACCCAGTAAAGAAAATGTGTACTTACTTAGTGAATTCTCAATGAAATTTGGTAATTTTGTTATTTATACCATAAAAAACATATAAGGTTGAGAATGTCAATTTGTTGCAATGGGGGGGGGGGGGTTATGTACATATATTGGTTAATGCTTACATTCTGAAGATAAATACAAAATTAGTAGTTTCTGGTAGTATGTTATTCATTTTCCTTATAAAAACCTTTAGGGTGGGAATGTAGGTTTGACAGAATATGGGTGTTGTAAGTAAATTAATATATGTTAACCTCTAACTAGTGAATTGAATGGTCACACTAAAATTATTAAGCTATGTTAATAAATAATCAGGTTTTGTTGATTTCTTGTTCAAATAAGTTGGGGAATATATTTTTGGATTTTTCTCCATAAGCACTTAAAGCCGCGTCCGCACTATACAAACATTCCTCACGAACGAAAAAAAAAAAAAAAAATGAAGAATTACCGGTACTGACTTTATGATTTACATTAGGAATAAACATCAACAAACAAACATAAGTTCGCCAAGACCAAGCCAGGACACTGTTCAGCGAACATGTTTGCCCAGTGTGGAAGCCACTTAAGTTAACTTTTACAACCGACTAAGAATTTAAGCTTTTATTTTTTGTTGGCAACTTCAAATAAAATTCATGACTTTTTTAATTCCCCCTAGGGACACACTGGTCCTTTATTGAGTAGTTGAGGAGCGAGCATAATAATTATTTAACGTTGTTCTCAAATTTAAGTTCAATACTTAAAGCTTATATTGTACTCTACATATACATTAAGAATATTGTATGGCTTTTCTAACTTAATCTATGGCCTATCAATATTCCTCAAACTGTTTTTTTATAAATTTTGTATAATATATATATTTTTTAACTTTTCATAATCTTTATGTGCTTATTTTATGACAAAGTCTATGGACCAGTATATGAATTAGAACAATAGAGTTCAGAATTATAGGTATTTGAATTACCAGATGCAAAAAGTATATCCGAATGCAATGTAATGTTTTGTTTTGAAGGGCAGATCATCTTTAGTATGATCATTCAATAAACTCTCAGACTTACCCTTCACTCTGAACTGCATCCACGAGCACGATCACGTAAGTGTTGGCAGGGAGTTGCGTGAAGGCCTCTCGTTGTTCATCTGTCACGGCTTGTTTCACATTACTCAACACACACTTGACACCCTGGCCAGTCGCTGAAAGGAGGCTCTGCAACTGAAAAACACCACAAGCTGATATTTTAAGCATGTACAATTTTATCTTTTATTATTCTTGAGAGTTATTATCCAATGTCGACGATAGCTCCTAAATCAGGATTCTCACTCAAATCTAAAAAAGAAAATCAGTTTCCTCCCGGTTTTAACGGTCCAAAAATCATGAAATTCACAGTCTAAAAATGAGTTATTTAGCGTATGAAATAATTATTACCAACCAAAAATTAGGATAATATAGATTGAAAAACGTTTGAGGCCAATACTGTAAAAACAGATGCAACAGAGGCAATCGTTTTTATCTCTTTTATGGATTTTTTTTAGAGACAGTATAACAATCTATATTGATACATACCAACTCCACACCGCCCACCCGCAATGTGCTAAGCCCTGTGGTCAACTACATTGACCCCATTCGCACAATACAAGTTTTTTGTCCTGCGCCATTTACAGTGTTACGTCATAAATAATAATAACTTTGTATTATTATCATTCGTACTGATAGTTATTTTTCCTATTCCTTGAACGAGGATAATTAAAGATGAACAGCGAAAAGTATCACATATGGAAGAAGGAGTACTTCATTCTTTACTCAGTAGCAAGCCATATGATTGTATACACAATAAACACAAACTGATTGAGGAGGAAGCAAAATTATACACTTCACCATCGACAGTCCAAAACAAACCATCAGAATCAGGTTCCAACATGAAAATCAACAAGGCTCTAGTAATTTCCCCACCAAACCCTCTCTTTGACCTTTATTCAACCTTTCTTCCTTAATTTGTCACTTGTGGCTTGCGCGACAACATGTGCCTACGACAGGGTTGTCATGGTTACCAAACTCCCAATCAAGCTTACTGGTCAATGTGTCGTCATGAGTAATAGGGCAAATGTGGAACTAGTTTCATGAAGCAGTTCTGTTTAAATTTCTTATAATAGCACCAGCGACGAATGGAGCATTTTCAATGAAACGTACATGATATTAACCTTGTTTAATAAAATGCTTCATTGGAACAGACAGTTCCGAGCTCAGTTGCATTTCAATGTTGACATGCTCTGACCTAATGGTTACGGCTGGAAAGATCCACCTTTAGCGCAGACTAAATACTTTGCTCCTAATTCATGTACAATGTACAGACAGACGTGTTGTTTTAAGAGAGTGATAGCTCGCCGCTTGTGTCAATCAGGGTTCTACTTTAAACAAAAGAAAAATTTTCACGGTGGATGAAATTCACGGTTTTAACGTTCTCACAGTTAATGGGGACAGTTAAATTTTCTTCATACAGTTTGCAACATTTATGACAATTTCACAAAAAAATTCATACATTCTAGTAAACAAATTTTATAAATTTATTTACAATATCATTCACATTAGAGATATAAAATTGGCAATGAATAGACTCTCCATAAATATACTTACACCAATTACACTAAGAAAAATTTTGGTTGGATCTTTATATTTTCTATAAACTGTCCATAAAAAAATATAAAAAAACAAGAATTCACTTGATTTTAACAGAAAATTTTAAGCCGCGTCCGCACTGGCTAAACATTTTCATCAAATAGCGCTTGGCCGAGCCTTTATTTGTTGGTATTTTTTTAGAATGTAAATCATATGGCCAGTAATTGTTCGTGAGAAATGTTAGGTGATATTTACTGTTTGCCAAATAAGTTCATTAGTGCGAATGTTCCCCCAGTGCAGATGCGGCTTTATATACAAGACAGTAGAACCTCGATTAACCGGGGTAATCATGGAGAGGACAGTCACGGATAATTGAAAATCACGGTTAAACCGTAATATAAACAAGGCAAGCAGCTGAACGCCAAATAAGACCACCTTCCCCTCCCTCATCCATCTTCCCTTTGGCATGGTCAAGAATCGAAAATTAAATGAAAAAGACCACTAAAAAGATTTATTGACTTGTATACATTGGAAAAGTCAAACAAAATCAGCTGAAAAATATTATAAAACATAACTGCATTGGGTATGGTGAGAATATACACAAATCAATACATTATTATTAAAAAAATTACAAACAGTTTTCTTCTCAAATCAACAACCGAATAATAACAAAGCCACAGATATGTTACAGAGCGGTACAACGCTACGTGACATAATAGTGGTTTAAAATGGGAAAAGGAAAAGATTAACTAACGGATATTGCAAAATTATATTAAGATTGCTTTGTTAAGACATTCTGTTACTCAATGCTTGCATGCGCATCTCGAATTACAGATGCCTAGCACCCGCTTATTTCCAATAACAACTGGCGTTGACTGGTAGAGTGTTTGTTGTCCTTTTTATCGCCCCTTCCTCCTTCCCAAATATTTCATTATGTTTTAACAAATAGTGATTTTTGGATGAACATAATCTATATTGTACTTTAAAATTTAGAATTTTTTTAATTTCTTGTTTTCGGATTTGACCTCTGTTGATCCGCCACCCGGTTGATCCACCCTCAATAAATCTAGGTTCTACCGTAAAATCAGACAGAAAAATAAAATAATCTGGCAGAATATTTTATACATTAATTTATTTCATTAAGCCAAAAATGCTAACTTTAACTCTGTTGAAAAAAATTAATCTTTATTGTGTGGTGATTACCAAGCAAAGCTCTACTTATTTTCAGCAAAAGTTTGGGTGAGTGTAATAAAATTCATTTTTTATACTATCACCTAATAACTTAGCTAGATGCTTTTGTTATTAATAAAAAGAGAAAAACTAAAAACAATTAATATTAACTTTTCACAGATTGATGAAATTTTGACTTCTAAAGAATAAAGATTCTTTAAAATTCCACCTAGCTTATGAGTAGAGCCGAGGTGTCTACTGAACTCAAAACTAAAAAATTCCTGGAGCATTCCAATACATTAAAGGACATTTACAAATTATTTACGGACAATTATTGTAATAGAATTTTTTTTTAATAAGTGTTTGTTTGCTTGTACAAATTAAAAAAAATTCGATATCTTATTTTCAGAAAAAAATTTTAAAGATAAAACATTTTACAGTGTTGAATAAAATTTAGGAAAAAATAAGGAAAGAAAATGAAAATAAGAACAAAATTTTGTGATCACATCACACCCAAAATCTAAATGGAGCTTGCCACGTGCTTCTTACAAGCAAAACATATAAGAACATGAGCCAATTTTCTGAAAGTTTAAGGACATTTCCCAAACATTTCATGGCAATAAGATATTCCAGATCACTTCTAGGTTTTCAAGGATTACATGGTCAGTATATACACCTTGGAGTTTTATCATTAACATGAAATCCAAAATTTAAATAGATGTCACGATCAAGAAAAAAAAAACACCTAAAATCTAACCTCCACGTCTTCAGTAGCCGGTTGGACGAAGAATGTGTAGTCATCTTGGACTTGAAGTAAAGTAACAGGCAAAGTCTGGCCCACGATCAACGATGTGTCTAACTCGCTTGGCACTCCTATTGCTGAAAAAGATACAAAACCATCCTTTAAACACTTTTAAGCAGTCAATGAACAGTTCTAGAACAGTTTTAACTCCTACAACAATTTTATGAAAAATTTGAATGTACAAGAAGCCATAGACAGCTATTATAGTTTAGTAGTATTATATTAATATTTATTTCAATTGGTCTGCATTGCAATTTTTTTTTAATTTGAGAGGGAAATAAAAAAAACAGCGGCTCATATGTCAAGACAGAACATATGGGTTTGCTATGGAACACTGACATTTTTATTTATACTACATTAAGATGATTTTCTATAGTTACCATCGGTGCCAGCAACAGCCAAACCAGCTTCAATAATCTTTTGAGCAACGTCCTCGCCTTGCTTCACGAGTTTTACTAGGTATTGTGGACTGTCTTCTCCCTCCAACTCTTTCAGCACCGAGCAATCCAAAGTGTCAGCTTCAAAATGAGAATCCAAGTCTGTCGAGTCAGCTGTGGACAGACACAGTCAATTTTCATTTCGAGACCAATTTCAAGGGGAAAAAACATTCAGACTTAACAGAAGGGTGTGATTGACATATTAACAATATTTACATGTTGACATATTGATTTCACTGAAATGTAAGATATTTCATATCAAAAGAACAAATCATTGAAATAAAAGATATTAAACAATAAAATTGTACATGTTCTGTTTATTTATTTTTATTTAACTTTCAGATCAGTTTGATCCACCCTTGGGAATGTGTAATGCATAACCTGTAGTATGCAAGTACATTACATTGAACAATGTAAAAACTCACGCATAAGGTACATTTAAAAGATGGAAAAAGAGGTTCGTGATTGCAATTTTTAAGGCAGCTAATCATAAGTTCGGAAAAATTTATCTTACGTAAACAAAAATCTTACAGCTACATAAGCTGATAGTGATTTCCATAATGCAGATTGGCAACACTGCATAATTTGTGACTTAATCTGTACACCGTTTTCAAAGGAGCATGGAGCACATTCCAGTAATCCTTCCCTACACTGTCTTTTAGTACCATCATGGTTGGATTAAAAATATCAGCGTATAATTTTTTAATAACATACTACATATTTATACATATTGTATTCTGATATTTGGTGTATGTATTTAACATCGTCACACTAAATACTAAGCTTGCATTTAATTAAAATTTAGCTGCACACTAAGGATGAAACAGAAGTGAGATAATACTTACGCTTGGGCCACGCTTCCCCGATGGGTTGCACACCCGCAAGACAACAGCTGAAGGCCTGTATTGGCAGGGCCGCAAACTCTGGCTCCATCGCCCATACTTTGCCACTGTCCACTACCTCCACGTTGCCGTAGTCCACATACTGCACTTTGGGATCTGTTGAAACAATACAAAATACACTTTAAATGAACATTAAGATATGTTTTCATAAGTTTAACTACAAAAATTGGTCTTATGAATCTACACTTAAAACTTTTGACCAGATATTAAAGAAAAGTTCAGGATATCTAAAAAACAAAAACCCCTGCGGCAGACGACCTGCAAAATTGTGAATTTCCAATCATTGGAAATATATTGGATCCAATATTGGAAATGGAAAAAACCAATATGGTTGTTTTTGTTTAATCAACAAAATATGTGGTGAAATAAATCAATTATGTATCATAATTTAGTTATATGTGAGTGATGTAATGAGTAATAAATGTCAAATCATGCACAACATGATAAATCATGTAAATATAATTATAGGACCAAAACAATGTAATTATAATCCGTAGCAGAAAGTGCAAAATATTTCATTACATTATACTCGCGTTATCTTGTATATCAATAAACAAGACAGAAATTTGTGTGAAAAATGCCTATTGTCGGATACCGGTAAATTAGGTAAATTTTTTCAAATTCTAATATTACCATTGAAAACAATCTAAAAAAGTAATAATATTGATACCATTTTAAATGAGACATTCTAAACTTTCATTTTTGTATGTAAACACACCTTGTAGCATTAATAGATTGATGTAAGTAATTTTATAATTTGAACTGATATATTCTCTAACAATTTCTATCATTACATTCTTGTTATAAATCTATAAAAGCAAAATCATGGTGCTTAAAAAGGTTTAGTTTCTTGCTCAGCCCCAAAAACACAAGACACTGTGCGTGGAACGTATTAGACAAAGTAAGAGGGTAGGCAGCTACAGTGCAGATGAATGGTACTAAAAAAAAGCACATAGTAGAATCCGAATTCAAACCTACCACATCACTGCAAGGGTCCCAAAGTCCGGCACTCTAACCACTACGGTATGCTACCGACTTACCCTAATATATTGGGGGACAACTTTAGGGATGTTGGTAAAGTCAGATTTCATTCTTTAAAGTACAAGAAATTAATTATTTGTTATGTGCAGGTGTTGCTTGTCATGTCATGTTATTCAAATGAACACACCATTGGTTTTTTTTTTAGCTTAATAGTTTTTTTATACGTGTTCAAATAGATTTTAGCGAATTTCCCATAGGGAATAAGCTATTACCGTAGGTCTCATGGTAAGACCTAAGCCCGGGACCATGTTACTTTTTCGTTTTAAGGTGCCCAGAGACCATAAGTAATAGTCATTAAAATTTATATATATATATATATATTTATATATATGTATATATTTATATATATATATATATATATATATATATATATATATATATATATATATATATATATATATATATATATATATATATATATATATATATATATATATATATATGTATGTGTCCCTAGGCACGATAACTCGTAAAAACGGTCCGATCGCCACCAAATTTGGTAGAGATGTGTAATCCTACGTTTATTCGGATGAGTTCGTAAACCAGACATATCGACCTACCGGAAGGGGTAGTTTTGGGGGGTTTTGTACCCCAAAAATGGGTTTTTTGCATTTTTCATGTGTAATTTAAAATTTTTTTTAATTTTTACTTGGACTATTGGATTTAGCTAAAAAAACACACAATTTAGTATTTTGAAGCTTTGCTCTATCTCTATTGGTTACCGAGATATTAAAAAGTCTAAAGACAGTACATTGTATTTTGAAGCTCCAATGCTAATCTTATGGAGAATAAAGATGTGTTAATATTTCACTTATTAACCAATATTTTTGGATGAAACTTGGTATTTAGCATAATTTGGTTGAGATTCATCCATTTGTGGTAAAAAATCTTGGTTTTTATGCTTATCATGGCAGCAAACCTGCATACTCTTTTCCCATGCTAATCATATGGAGAATAGGCAAACTCCTTTAGCAATGGACAGATATTGATGAAACTTAGTATATGGCTTTATATGGTCGAAATAAATTATTTTTATGCTAAAAACCTACTTTCAGTGTTCCCCATGGCAGCACACCTGCATACTCTTTTCTATTTATCTTAAGGAGACTATACATTTATTTCCCTAGTTATGAGCAAGGTGTATAAATAAAAAGAACAGGTGTGTGCATAGCCAGCTGGTGTGACGTAGTTGGGCTCACCGCTAGCACTACGAGCGGCAAGCCAACGCATTAAACGTTTGCCTGATTTTATTTTCATGTTGGACTATCATATGATGTGAAAATTATTTTTGTGCTTACTGTATACAGTTATGCCGAATGAACTATGCACGTACTTGAAACATACATTCAGTAGGCCCTAAATATTTTCTTAATTTGTTAACTCTTGAATTATTTAATAAATATATTATATATCAACTATTTTAGTCACCATATGCAATTAAAATTTTATGTTTTTCACAAATGACCCAAATTAGCTAATAGGATAATTTAATTTGAATTAAGTATGTATCCTCAAATATTGGTTTAATAAATAATTTAGCACGACTGTAGGATGAACCATTTTTTGTCTACGCATGAAATGCATAACAAGAATGAAACTTATGACTATGACATAAACTAATATATAGCCGATGTTGCTTTAGACATATTTATGGAACGTTATTTTTGTCATTTTTTTGCGCCACCCTGCACTCTTATGCTTGAAACGGCCTACAAGAACTCAGAAGATCTAGCATAGTCTGATTACTATGAAAAAGCAAAGCCGACATGATGCACTCTAGTCATACCCATCTCCTCTCGCCCCCGCCATGCCGATCTCAAACTTATCACCTTTTAATATAACTAGTATACGTGTTGCTCGAAATCGAGCAATTTATTTAAATACAGTACAAATGTGACTTTAGCTCTAAATCAATGACACCCGACCAATCCAATAATGTGAATATCTTTAATCGCCAATAACTACTCGTATTTACAGCTGATTATTAACAGATGTTTCAAATGCTTTATTCAGTCCCCAATGTTATTTAAATGGGAAATTTTGAGATTTCAATGTTCGATAGCGCCTTTATTTTCAGTCCGATTCTCATTAATTTTTGGTGGAAACAACTACAGACCAAGCCCTATCCAACGACACCAAAAACTTAAAAATCGATTGAAAATTGTAGGAGGAGTTCTCAAGACAAAAAAACCCTTAGCGTATTAAATAAGTATAGATGTTCTCAATTTTCGAATTCAACCTTGATTTTTTAATTTAACCTGTTTTTTAATTCAAGCTGTAGGCTTTTCTATAGCCTATATTTATAAACAGGCATATTGAAATAGACCCATGCATGTATACTAATCGTCAGTTTCTTCATTACCAATAAATGAAATATGCCTTATGATATGCCTTATATACCAGGGTCCGTCGGTGACTTAAAATTAAATAGAGTACTTATTTAACGATATACGAACTTTACGAATGGTGTTTTTATATCATTATCTTAGGCCTAAAACAAAAATATCACAACGCTTTGGATTGTTCTAACTACGACTACTCTGCAATAGATTTATACCAAGGGAAAACTTGCCAAAATCAAATACTGTAAGCATTTTATATCTAACCTTTCAATATACCGCCATTGAAGGTTAATACATTTTTAAACCTCCTTTGTAACTTCGGCCAATGAAGTTTCTTCGAATTTTTTTAAAGAGTTTTAATAATAAATCAAGATACATTTATTTGATTAAAAGATTTGAATGATTAAAGTACAGTCCCACTCAACTATACACTTCCAATAATTTAATGATTAAGGTTAATTTTATAAATAAATACTCAAACATTTTCTTAAATAAAGGTATGTGATAAGCTTTTTTTATTTTTACAAGGATTTTCCTAACGCCGCAATCACCGTCAAAATGTTTTTTATTCACATCTTTATTTTACGTGGTTCTGAAGTCACGATAAGCCGTTGGTCCACTTACATAAAAAATGTAGGCCTTTTAGACGAAGATAACTAACTGTCAGTTAATTGCTGATCGTCCTCCACTAAAAGCCATATGATAAATTATATATTCTTCTATGAGTATATATTCTTCTAAGGCACCTATTAAGTGCCTCTAAAACTTCTTTTGGGAACAGCATTCATTAAACGCATTTTCCAGCTTCCATCATGCTTTTGAGAACCTCGCCAACGATCATTCTTACTGTTGGAGTTGGAATGAACCGAGCCTTGGCTTTCGTTGAAGTTGAAACAATCCTCCATTTCTATATCAACGTCCCAAAACTGTTTTGTTCTGTTTGAAAACTTCGACCTATTTTCGCAAAATTCTGTATTGACATCAGGGAATCTGTAAAACTGAATTAATCCATGTATCACTATCTCGGTATTTATTTTGAAACCAAACACGGAAAAATTTGGTATTGCGGTTAAGAAAACAAAACATTTACTTGACAAAAGTTTATTTGTAAACACAAAAGTAAACAACATGAGTTTAATGTGTTTCACAACCGCTCGGAGCGCTAGCGGTGAGCCCAACTACGTCACACCAGCTGACTATGCACACACCTGTTCTTTTTATTTATACACCTTGAGTTATGATGAGCATGTGATGACATTTGGTTTACAAGTTTATCTGGTCAAAATTAATATTACTAATTAGGAAATTCGCTGAATACGCAGGTCTGCTGCGACAGGGTGTATTTTTACTACTGGTGTTATTATGTTGTTGTGGCATATTACCAGTGCTCGATTTCAGGGGGAACGCGGCAGAACGGTGTTCCCGTACCTTTTATAAAAAAATAATAAAAATTAAAAAAATTTAAAAAATAATAATTATTTTAGAAACTAAGGGAAAGCCTTAAAGTCAAGTATAGACCTTAAAGTCAAGTAGGCTATAGTTTGTTAAATTAACATTATTAATATTTTTAGTTTCATCCCAGTCCAGTGGATGTTCAATAAAAAGTTTTAATACAATGTGATGTTCTTCTTAACCCGGATATTTTTAAACTTGCAGAAAAATTTGGCCTTATCTAGATTTTACATTGTTAAGTTAGTCAGTATAAAACATGCCTGCTCCCGAAAGGCTTAATGATTTTTATTACATCTTTAAAACTGTATTTTGAGTGTCATAAAAAAGCTTCAAAAATATTCTCAGGTACGTTAAAAACGCTGCAACTTAAAGAGTAATTTTTTTTTATTTTGTGGGGGAGGGCCCGTGGTGAGCCAGTTCCTTTACAGTTCCATTACCACTTTTTTTAGAAATTGAGCACTGCATATTACAATGTGAGTTGACACATTCCTTTATTTATATAAATTGTGAAGCACGTATAAATAATTTTCATTGAAAAGTCATTAATCCCTTCTAAAGATTGCATGGTTGTTGTTAATTACTATCAACTAAGATTTTAAGTCTAAAATCATTCTACTGCCTTTTAGAGAATGTAATATTTACTCACCGAATCCAGCTTCCTGGACACGAGCTCTGTACAGGACCTTGTCCGCCTTGAACCGAGCGATGACAAAGTCGCCAACACTGAGGTCACTGTTCTGTTTGACGGCTCCGGTGCGCACGACGGCCTGCATCGCCTGCATCATGGCACGGAACTCGGGGTTTGACGCCATCGGCTGTAGGTAGAACTGCGAAGGGCTCAGGTACCAGGTCATCTGACAGGTCAAGCTCGTGCCTGCCGGGTAGCTCAGGGGAGTCAGCACCACAGATCCCAGCTGTTGAAACAAAAATAATGAATATTTTTCAACTTTGAAGTGTGTTATTACTATTAGCAAGTTTCCCAATGGCCAAGTATGCTAACTGCGTTGTGAGACTTGAACCTGAGAAGTTCATAATATGATCCCTGACCAAGTTTGGAGCTGTCAATAAAAACTTTACATAAAATTATACTTCATAATGTTGCTTGGATATCTTAATTTTCTCCCACTAAAAGTCAGAATTTATCTTTAAATAACCGATTATTATTCTTAATCCAAATAAACATAGTTTTGACAAGAGGTCAAAGTATGAGCGCCCCTAGTGAAGCCGCAGATAGATACTCTCAACATTTGTTCACACAAAGTTGAGTGTTTGAAAATGAAATGACTAGTAAAAGAATAAAACAAGTACATCGAAAAGAACCACTTACGCTTAATTTGTACAAATAGCTATAGTCAAGAAGTTTTATAATTAATAAATTAAATTATAATCACAGGCGAAGCGTGATAGGTTACAGTTAGTCTACATTTCACTATTCCACAAAATGTTATATTGCTTGCTTGGAGTGGTAATGAGGTCTTATTTAAAAGTGCATAGTGGCAAAGTTTGAGTAAATCCATAAAGACCATCCTCATAACTACACAAATTCGTATATATGAGGTTAAAATTGTGGTTCGGATCCCACGTTATACTGTAGGTCCCTAGATACCATTGGCTGTTAAGCTATGAATTAACAGTCCTAACAGTCCTGTCTAAGGAGAATGTCGGCCTTAGTCAGTAACAAGACTACAAGATCGCGCCACAATCATCCTACACTCATCTCTCATTCATACTTGGCTTTAAACTACCTATTGAGTTAGGTCAACATTTCAGTAAAAGGTATTAAGTATAAGCCATACATATTTGTGACAATACCTCTAATATCTTCACTTACACCTGCTTGAATGGTAATGATGTGGTGAGTTTGTTTGGAACCTAACTGGCCTGGAATGCCTATAACCTCCTCACCATTTGACCACAAGTAGTTGTGACTATAGTAAGATGCACAAAAATAGTCCGATGGGAATTTTAACAGCTGTGTTCCCCCTCACCCCCTCTCGCCCTGCAATGTTGTCATTTGTGGTTATGTTTACCATGTGTAACACAGTATAAAAATGTGTTTCAGAATAAATGTGGCAACAATGTGTCAACTCTCATCGGACTATTTTCGTGAATCTTACTATAATAGTCTAACTGGAGGGTGTTAAAAGGTGCTTGTTCACAGTGGCATAAATGATGAGTCTAATTTTGTACTCCCCCCTCTAAGCTGAAACCTTGTGTAGGGAAGGATACATTAGCCTACCATGCTGGATTACCGAGGGTTAGATGAATAAAAGCACAATGGAGGGCTGTGCCACACAGGGACTATGCATTGGGCTGTGATAGCTACTGGGAAGACCAACTCCGGAGGCTAGCTTCTGGGGAGGGGCCATGAGCACGTCTCGTGGCATAAGTACGGTGTGCAGTTATAAGTTTCAAACCATAGTCAGTGTTGGTTCTCAATAAAAAAATTATTTTTTTATTATTATATTTAGATCCATAATCTTTTATTATGTTACACAAACGGCATGGAGTGTATATCTAATCTATACTTATTTACTTATTTATTCCGCTAAGGGGCTTTTTTTTGTTAAAAGTATTTCTCCTACTATTTTCAACCAACTTCCAAGTTTTTGGTGTCAGATACGGATTGATCTGAAGTTGTTTCCACCAAAAAATTATGAGATTCTGAATATAAAAAAGGCACTATCCATCATCAAAATTTGAAATTTTCCCATTAGAATTAAATTAGGCTAGGGTTTAGTATTTTAAACATCTGTTAAAGTACAGCTGTAAAAAAGTGTATGTTTGGGGGGTAGGCACTGATAACCACATTTACTGGATTGGTAGGATGTTATGGACTGGGACGGTGGCGACGTCCTGTAATCCAGCTACTTGGAGGTCACGAATCGTGGATAGTTATGAGCGATGGCTTGTGGATGCCATATTCCCTGGTGGGGATTAACGTCCGCACTAGTGAATACTAGTTCATCCATAAGTACCATACTCTAATTAGACCAATTCTTATATGGCAGGTTGAAATTGTGGTTCGGATCCACGTTAAACTGTAGGTCCCTAGATACCATTGGCTGTTGGGCTATGAATTAACAGTCCTGTCTAACGAGAATGTCGGCCTTAATCAGTAACAAGACTACAAGATCGTGCCACAATCATCCTACACTCATCCCGCATTCATGCTTGGCTTTTAACTACCTATTGAGTTAGGTCGCCATTTCAATAAAGGTATTAAAGGTATTGATTTAAAAATAAACTTAACATTTTTTAGCATTTATATATTATAGTCCACATTAAATTGCTAGATTTAGAATTTACTTGGAAATTCCAGTTCCAGTTGGTGAAAATACACCAGTTCAAAGTATTGCTCATATATTTTATAATATTGTAAGACAGTCTCGTTTTAATTTATTTCTTATTATGTCTCATTTCTGGTCTTTATTTTTAATAAAATTAAAAGAGCAGGAACTTCAAAATAGGCCTTGTCATGAGGCCCTATTTTGTTTTCTCATTTAAAATAATTTTATGCTGTAAGTTTATTTTATATAATGTAAAAAATGTTGTGTCTATGTATATCCTTAAAAAAAGTATGTTTATCCCTCTTTTTTTGGGGGGGGGGATATATTCTAATAAGGATATATTTTCTTTTCTTTTATCTTCATAGACCATTTATCTTTATTGGTTGTAAATATTAATTTCACTAAGAACGATGACCTAGTTTGTACGTGAGTTCACATCTTCTAGATTTACTATTGGTGGTCTGTCTGTATCTGTATACTCCAATTACAACAAAATCACTACGTTTCACTAAGAACAATGAGCATGTGATTCACATATGAGTTCTTGGCTATCACTTTCTATCATCATGGATTACTAACTATTCTACAACAATTCTCTTTTGTTGTATGGAAGGGAACAGCACTGCCCCTCCGTAGTCTTGGTGTGATCTGCAATGGTTTGAAATTAATTTATATCCAGGAATTGGGGTGATGTTTTTTTTTTTTTTTTTTTTTTTTTTTTTTTTTTTTTTTTTTTTTTGAAAGGCCATACTACGATTGCAGCTTTTTCATAAAATAATAGGTTGAGGTTGAGACATTCTCTTTTGTTTTCTAGTTCCCTTATGTTTTAGTGGTTCTTGGACTTGTTGTACAGTTGTGTCTTATTTTGAAGCTAGAGTTCAAAGGATAAGTCCTTGAACTAATATTGCAAGATGATGCCACCTTACAGAATGGTCCCAACTCTACAGTTGGTGCAGATGAAAGGTATGTCTTACACAATAATTGGTTAGGTTTTGTCAGAAACCTCAAACCTTGCTAACTGAAAATCTTCTGTAACTAAATTGTTTTAAATCCTCTTGGAAAACATGTTCAAATAGACAATAAAAACAAATAACTCGACACATTTACTCAAACCGAAAAGTATTGAATTTTTATTATTTGTGACCTGCTCCGTGGACGAGCACCGCTGCACTGATAGTTTTTATTGAATTTTTACAGTTATATTTTACCTCAGTCAGAGAGGTAAAAAATTACCTCTATAGTAGAACCTTGATAGTTCGACTCTTGATTGTTCGACACTCCTAATAGTTCGATACGATCTGTGACAACTTCTTAACATGTCAGTAACGACCATTAGTGTCCATATTGGATTGGAGACTGACAAAGGTGAAATTTTAACAGAGTACCCGTCCGAATGATTTGGATAACAGTTAAAGTTCAATAAATTTATGGTTTCATTACAATTTAGTGTTTTTTGAACTAAACTTGTGATTTTCATAATACCTCTATTCAAATTTCTCATTTACTCCCTATAGTTCAACGTTTCAATAGTTCAACACTCTCTAAGTCCACTGGTGTCGAACTATCGAGGTTCTACTGCATTACTCAAAATTCAGTATACAAGTCAAATTAAATTTGCATTTTACCTCAACAAGTCACAGTTTACCTACATCTCAGTTTTGCGTCCGGAGCCACCCTTAAAGCACTATTATCCTTCTGCGACTGTGCACAACCTTTTTGCAAGCATAAACTTCACATGTAAGCGTACATTATTACAATTTTTAAAGTTATCATAAGGTTGACACCAAAATCTTATAGAAATTGTACTACGATAAAGAAAAATCAAAATATAAATTTTTCTTTCTGGTATAACCAATCCATCTACCGAGGGTGAACTCCCTAACTTGAATGATCTTTCTGTTGCAGCCAATCTTTCTGCCGTTGCTGGTGTGGCCATTATTTGTTAAAGTTAAATTTAATTGTTGGTGATGGTGAGTTTAAGTTATTGTTAAGTAAATTATTGCTTACATTTTCTATCCCTGATTAGTAAAAACTTTGTAATAATAAGTGATGGAAAGTGTCAAAAATAATTTACTAAACAAGTTTTTATCTTGTTTTAAGTGTTGCGACAAGGTCTGAGATACTTAAAAAAATGTTTTGGATTGGGTCCAAAAGTTTTGAATTTCACAGAAACATCCTTAAATTATTTTACTTTTTGATATCTTAAATTATTTTACTTTTTACTATCTTATATTATTTTATAATCACAATGATCATACAACATCATAAATAGGTACATTCTAAACCAAATACAATCCTGTTGCATATTAGTTTATTACAGGTTTTAAATCACTGAGAGCTTGGTATTTGATGGAAGTATGACGGCATTTGAATGCTTTTAAACAACTTAGCCTTCTCAAAGTCCCCTCACTTTTCATCTTTAAATCAGTTTCCTACAAAAAACTCAGAATATTTATCCAACTTTTTCAATCACAAATACAACACCCGACGGAAAGGTCTTCATGCAGAGAGCACCACAAATTAACTCTTTTTGAACACAAACCGAAATACAGTGGAACTAAATTGTTCCAAGAGCAACCAGAAAAACTTCAGAACATCCACAAAATCGCATATTCAAAGATGAAAAAGTTTCTAGTACAATAGTTTTTACACTATTTACTGTTACCTTTCTGGTAACAAAAACTAAAAAATTAAGTACCCTTTGTTAAAGAAAAAAAAAAAAACCCTTGACCTGCCCAATTTTTTGACTCAAGGGCAACGGATGCAAGCAACATGGAACAATTAAGACGTACGATAGTATTAGAATAAAAATTACGCAATTTGACATTAGCTGAGTGTTCCATTACGATTCATGTTTAGTTAGTTAATATACCTAACCTCCAAAGAGTGAGATCTAATGTTAGTGAGAATGCTGATTAGGTCAAGCGACATTGGGTTTGGCTAGGATATGGGAGACTGCTAACCTATAAATGGTCAACATGGGTAAATATAAAATCACAAGATGTTTTATAAACTATTAATTATTTTATTACATTCTTTACAATCATTTTTAAAAATTTATTTATTTATCTACATTGAAATCTTGTAAAATACTTCAAATACCAAAGACAATGAATATAAAGGAATAAAATGCACTTTTATGGATTATTAAATAAATGCAAAATTTCAATCAAACCAACTAGTTTTTTCATACCTAACATATACCTGAGCTTATACATGCAAAACATAACATGTAAAGATTATTAAGAAATAAATGCTAGCAGCAATGTTTGTAAAGCCTATTACAACAAAAAACAAATTTTTATTTCAACAATGATAACAAATAACAACAATCACTTGCTAATGTCTTAATAAAATGGTAAATTATAGAAAATTAATAATATTTTTATAACAAGGAAACAATATCAAAACAAAATAACAAGAACTAGGGATCACTGGTAGAAATTCAACCAAAAACTAAGTTTATCTTTAGTTGATTAAATTTGAAATGTTTTAGAACTGAAACATCTCAATCGGTTTTCCTTTTTTTGCAAACATTTGTCATTACAACACTAACAGCTGTCCAATGATTCAATAAATTACGTTTTTTCCACAAGATTAACATTGAAAACTTTGAAAGCCTCTAGGGTGTAGCCCTGGGGTCCCGATGTGGTTTATAATGGGATTCTGCTCATCTAAAGGACACTACCTTTGTAACGGTATGCACGGATTTCTCCTACATAACTGAGAAAAACAAGCACAAGCTGAGAAAAAAGGAGGAAATGAAACAATTTGTATACACCGTAACATTTTTATTCTTTTGTATTATTATGTATGGCATCTTGGGCATGATTTGAAATTTGGAAAAAATATCCTTTACTATAATACGAGCACTGCCTGAAGGGATGTGTGTTCCACGATCTTGAAATCTTGCGGTTAGATTTTGCTTAAACTTTGCAATGAGTGTTTTTGGCCCAAAAATAAGTTTAGGAACAGCCTCAATACCAGGAAAAAATCTAATTTGGTCTTAATTTAAGTTTTATAATAGTAACTTTTAACATTGGTCCGTATGGGTTGCTATTATGGTAACGAAATAACAACGAATGGGAACATCAATGTTAAGCAGTCTTTTTGAAACAGCTGTTAACTGTGAAAAGGTATAGTTGGTTGTTGGTGGAAATTCAATAGCTTTTTTTACCATGACACTACAACAAAAGTCAATTAATACCAACGAGCAAGGCTCAGTAAAACCTGGTACTGTAAGTAAATAAATACTCTTGTCGCAGCAGACCTGCGTACTCAGCGAATTTCCAATGGAATTTTGGTACATTGTCTATTTCCCCATAAAATCCTTGAGGATAAAAGTATGTAGGTTTGCCGCCATATGGGTTTTGTTGGTAAATATAAGTTAAACCCTACCTAGTGATTGTACATACCAAATTTTTTAAGGCTATGGTGTTCTTTTTATTTTCCCCATAAACCCTATAGGGGTGAGTATGTAGGTTTCCGCCATATGGGTTTTCTAAGCAAATATAAATTAAACGCTTCCTAATGAATGTACATACCAAATTTTATCAAGATATGTCCAATAAATAAGCAAGATAAAAGGTTTTGTTGATTTCCCATAAGAATAACATGGAAAACATACTTTTTGGATTTTCTCCATAACCATTTAACCCTCGAGAGGTCCGCGCAAAATATATCACTTTAGAGGTCGCGCACGGTGGATTCCACCGGGTTTATAAAAAATGCTAATGTTGTACACATTTCTATTTTTATTGACTACAATTCAAAATATTACATAGAATATTAACTAATAACACACTATATGAACTATAACACTATACTATGAACATATAGTATAAAAATTATAACTATATGAAAACAAGTTCGCTATCTGTGGTTTCCCACCGTGCGCGACATCATATGTTATATAATGAGGTCCGCGCACGGTGGAAAACCACAGGTAGCTAACTTGTTGCAATACAGCAGCCGACTGGCCGGTTGGAGGGGGGTGAGGGAATGCGCGATAGCGTAGCAGACGAGTCCATTTGAAGGTACTGGAGGGGGGGGTAGCGCTAAGCTTCCACGCTGAGAAGTAAAAAAAAAATTACCTATCGCCCGGTGGAAAAGATAGCGGCGCGACCCCTTGCGGGTTAAGCTAGGTAAAAAAATTCAAAATACTAGATTGTTTCTTTTTTAAGCTTTTTTAAATGGTTTAAGTTAAAATTGTTGAATTTTCTAAATAAAAGTAAAAAAAAGCCAAAAACCCATTTTTAACCCTTTTGAAACCACATAAAACCCCGTTCTCATGGTCCGATCATTCTGGTTCGCGAACTCAACCAAGTAGATGCTGGCTTACACCCCTGTACCAAATTTCATCAAAATCGGAGGTTCCGTTCAAAAATTATCGTGTTCAGGGAGACACACACACACACACACACACACACACACACACATATATATATATATATATATATATTTATATATTTATATATATATATTTATATATACATATATATATACACACATATATATCAATTTGAACGAACGGTGTTTTTTGGCTTCTAGGGACCTCAAAAACGAAAAAGTATCATGGTCCCGGGCTTAGGTCTTAGCACGACTACTACCGTAATAGCGTATTCCCTATAGGGAAATTCGCTAATAAACAAACAAGATAAATACATAAAAAAAAAAAACAATTTTACTGATTTGTCAATTGTACTTGAATATTTAGGAGAATATCTACCCTTTATTTTATTAGTTTTGTTTTAAGGGTGTTTACTTTAAATTTAAGTACCGGGGGGACCGAGCTTGTGGTCTGCAAATTTATGAAGCGTCACTATCCTTTCTCAGACAAAGCTTGTTTGCTCCGCTCATTCCGCTCAGGGCACTACACTTTGGGCTTAATTTGTATAAATCATAGGTTAAAGATGTAACACTTAGGTTTATATCTACAACCATCAGCTTATTTTTTATCAATTTTGGTAGCTAATTTGGTAAGTTCATAAGGATAACATGGAAACTTTGAAGGGCTGTAGTGTGGAAGCCAGATTTTTCCTAGCTACGGGACCAGTTCCAATCAATTTCTCGTGGCTGAAACCCCAATATTCAACCGAAAAATCAAAAATCCTTGGACAGAAAAAATTTCGCCCGTACAAAACATTGCATTTTTTTTAGCGTATAAGATAAGATTATAGGTTTTTCCATTACTTTATTTTAACAATGGATATGACTGTTTTCCTACTTGTATTAAGGATAGTTGTTACTTGTTATTGAGCTATGGACAATTAAATTTAATTGGTGATGCTATCTAACCGCAAGTAGTAAAAAGAGCAAGGCTTTGGGATGGTTTTCCCTATCTAAACTTTGAACTTTGAATACTACAAACATTCAAACAGCAGAATTGATTGAACAGGCTATATAAATTACACAAAAATACCATCATGACAATGAGTTTGAGATTAAAATATTGTGTGAGCATACTTGGTTGCTTTTAAAGTAGTGTGTGATGGGCTGTTTCGCTGCCACAAGCAGAGATACATTCACTGAGGTCCTCAAGTACATGGCTGACGTTTGCGAATCAGAACTCAACAAACCGTTTGACATGATGTAATAATCCACATGGTGTTACATTTAATGCATTTTTAAGACACTGACACACTCTACGTGAACTTAAAGGTGAGTAAACTGAATGGGGAGAGTGATGGATCAGATGAGGAGTAGCTTTCAAGCTGACAAAGAGCAGCTGATTGACCTTGCATTCATCATTAATAGCCACTGGCAGATGGGTCCAGTTTTGAAACTTCATAAAACTACTAAAGTGTTATATTAAAGGTCAAAGCTAAAAAAATAACATTCAAGACTTAGTAGCACCCTTATAACAAACAAATACAGTACATTATTACATAATGTAAAATGAAAGTTACGCAAATTTCAATAGTGGACCAGCCAATATTCATGCTTTAATCTGAAAATTATTTATTGCAAATTAAAAATAAACATTTCAATTACGAACAAAAAATGACTAATATAACCACTTGTTAGTAATGATTTAATTCTGAAATTAATGTTACTTTAAGAACTTAGGTACACATAGTGTTAAAAACTGAAATACCTTGCAAAATATATATATATATATATAACTTTAAAAAGGAATTAACAATTTACAATTAATTATAAATGAAGAGCATGCAATCAGGCTGCTGATATGTATTTTAACTGCAATGTTGTTCTTGGGACATTGAGATGTTACAGCCAAGAATTTGATTTAAAGCACCAGAGTACAAAAAAGATCTAAGTAAAAAGGCTGTTTTTAAAATTTTCATATAAAACACAGCAAAACCAAAATTCGTTGTTGTGGTTTTATTGTTCTTTGTTACTAATGCCATACTAAAATAAAAATCAAATTTGGTCAAATATTTAAGGAATACTTTTAACCTTTTCCATTATAAAGTTATTAAAAAACTGAAACATTTAATCCAAAGAAATATGTGTGATTTTATACATTCCTGAGAGTCTATCATTGTTAAAAATCCTAAAAACTATTTACAAGGGTTTATAAATATTAAAATAATAATTTTAAAATGTTAATCTAAAACATTTAAAAGTGATCCAAATCCTAGGATGTATTCCTCAAAACACTTTCATGTCCTTGAATTGTAATGGTCTAGGATTCTTTGCTTTATACAGTTTGATATCAATCCACTAAGAATTCTTTTACCAGATTGTTTCATATGGAGTCCATGTCCGGTGAAATGATGCCTCTGCATTGCATTGATCATAGGTAAAAATATCACATTCGGATAAACACTGCACAACTGAGCCACCATAATGTTGGTCTTGACAATTTCTCTATTCTTTTCAATAATATCAAATCGCAAAGGCGTTTCGCACACTATAATATTCGTGTTGGGGAGAGCAGAGAACAAAACAGTATAGAGGTCATACAATTTCTTCTGATGAGCATCTGACGTATCATTAGAACCACCGACGATAACTATGAAATCAGCCAAAGTCAATGTCACAAAACTATCTAACTCGGCTATCGCTTTTTCCACAACTTCATTGAGTGGCCATCCCGGAAAACAGGTGGATCTTACGTTGAAACAACCTTTAAGCGAAGCATTTAGATGTGCTGCTTGGTCTCTTGCGTGACTGTCTCCAAAAATGTAAACAGTGTGATCAAAGCGTCTACTCTCCCCTTGAGCTCGACTCTCTTCTACTTCCTGTGAAAAGGAAGTTCCAGTCAGTAATCCGTTGTAAAATACTTCTACTGTGACCACAAACCACTACCACATATGCACACTACCACTTTGCATGTACAAGAGCATGAGCCATACACTTTTTCACTGCACCTTTTCTTCTCTTGGATGAAATTTATCAAAACACCGAAGCTATACTTTTTGAAAACATGCATTACTGAATAGAAGTTGTCTCAAATTAATGAGTCCTGGATCAGAGTTGTTGAATTAGTTGTGACTTCCTGGTAAAGCATTATGAACAGCAATAATAATGGTTAACCCTCAACCAAGAAAGAAAATAAAACATAGCTGTTTAAGATTGTACAATTATAAAGGTATTAGGCTTAAGCAAAACTAATACAATAATTTATGTTAACAATGCCTAATAAACAGTAAAATAGTAAGTGTAAATGAAATAGTCAAAGGATACAGAAAGTAAGTTTTTAATATCGGGGCTAGTCAAAGACGTTTTTCCTCAATACACTTAAGATTGTTAACTGAAAAAGATGGTTGTACACATTATGAACAGTAATTTTATTGGAAACACTGAGGCTTAGGATCAAAACTTATAAATCACTTTTATAGTCTTCTTTAATCTTGAGGGGGGGAAATTTTAAATTGTCTACTTTAAAGAGATAGAAATATTTCGAATCTTGAGTGAGCAGGAGAATACTTGATGTGGTCGTCATAACCACCATCTTCAATGATTTATATTTTCTTCTTATAATACAAATCTTGTTTGTACAGTATTGCTAATATATTTTACATTATAACTGCAAAATGTAACAAACACTATCTCTGAGTCGCAATTAAAATTAAATAAAAATCACTAAAATGATGATTTAACATCCACAAGTGCTAAACCCTTAATTGTTCTGTTAAGTGATGGCCAAAGCTGAATGAATCTTCAATAAAATTGCATATAGCCTAGAAACTCGTAGAACTCTCAATTTTCTTTTAGTGTACTAAACTCAAAACACAATATTGGCAAAAATAAATAAATAAATAAATAAAATAAAAATGAATACAAACAATAATTTTAACAAAATAAATATTGTATAAAAAATATAGTTACAAATATGAAAATTTGTAACTATTTAATTGGTTAGGTATTGGAGAACAGTAATTTTTCTACGTCATTGGCTGGTAGGCTTCTATATCTATACAGGGTGTCTAGCCTTAAGCATTGCAAAAGTTACAGGTTGCTTTTAGGTATGGAAATCAATTCCTGAAATTTGAAATTATCACATTTCAAAATGGTGGCCAACAAGAAAATGTTAAATACAAACACCCAATTTTCAAGTTACTTTTTGATTTCATACAATTTTAAGGCTAATTAGATATAGGTTCGTAAACTTTGTTTACTAATCTCGAAATTACAACTAGTATAGGCTACATCAAAATATAATCTAAAGCGTAAACTACTTAGTTCGCACACTAAATGTTTAGTAGCGGCATAGCAAGATTGATAATGGGTACCTTACCTTGTACCCCAAAACCAGAGGAATTGCTGTCATACAAGTGATAAAAAACAAAAAAGAGGACAAAAACAATAATAGTTATAATACTTGACCAAACCTAACGGGACTAAACAACTTTAAGTACCGTTGAACATTTGTAAAACTGACTGTAAATGTTTAACAAATGTTGGTTTAAGAAGTTTCATTTTTAGCGAATCTCCCTATAGGGAATACGCTATTACGGTAGTAGCCATGGTAAGACCTAAGCCCGGGACCATGTTACTTTTTCATTTTGAGGTCCCCAGAAGCCAAAAACACCGTTCGTCCATTTTCATATATATGTATGTATATATATATATATATATATATATGTGTGTGTGTGTGTGTGTGTGTCCGTGGTACTGATAACTTTTCAAGGGGACCTCCGATTTTGATGAAATTTGGTATAAAGGTCTATTTTCATGAGTTCGCGAACCAGCATTGTGGGGTTATGGGAACGGGGTTTTATGGGGTTTCAAAAGGGTCAAAATGGGTTTTTTGTATTTTTGGAGCATAATTTTCAAAATTTAAAAGAGCTCAAAAAAACAAACAATTTAGTACCTATTTTGAATTTTTAACTTGGCTTAACAAGTTACGGAGAATAGCCAAAAATAGGTTTTCCATGTTAATCTTATGGGAAATCAACAAAACCCTGTATCTCGCTTATATACAGGGTGAGTTTCTTAAAGTGATCCAATAGCTAACTTTTTTATTTTAAATTTGACAGTATACTTCTTATGGGGGACCCCCTTTACTTTTTTATTCTGGTTTCAGATATGTATTTCACTTTTCAAAAATTCCCGCCATTTTTCCAATATGGCGGCCAGCTTTAAAATTTCTTATGGAACACCCTACATTTTATGGTGTTTTTGAAATTTCCATGTTATTTTAAGACGTTTTTATTCTTTGTCATTTTTCTCTAAACCTAACGGTTAGGGAGCTAGAGGCAATTGAAGTTCATTTTTAGTTCCATAAGAATAACATGGGGCAAACTTTATCTGCCCATATCTCTGAAACCATTGATAAAAATAAAAAATACTCAAGAATAAAAATGTCTTAAATTGATGTTTTAAGAACATTTCAATAATAAAAATGATCATTTACGCATAAATTAACTTCTTTCCAATATGGCGGACAAAATATAAAATTTGCAAAAAAAGTTTTTCTTATTATGAAAAAAAATGTTTTTAAAACATCAATTTAAGACATTTTTATTCTTGAGTATTTTTTATTTTTATCAATGGTTTCAGAGATATGGGCAGATAAAGTTTGCCCCAAGTTATTCTTATGGAACTAAAAATGAACTTCAATTGCCTCTAGCTCCCTAACCGATAGGTTTAGAGAAAAATGACAAAGAATAAAAAAGTCTTAAAATAACATTTAAATTTCAAAAACACCATAAAATGTAGGGTGTTCCATAAGAAATTTTAAAGTTGGCCGCCATATTGGAAAAATGGCGGGAATTTTTGAAAAGTGAAATACATATCTGAAACCAGAATAAAAAAGTAAAGGGGGTCCCCCATAAGAAGTATACTGTCAAATTTAAAATAAAAAAGTTAGCTATTGGATCACTTTAAGAAACTCACCCTGTATAGGAATAACTTGATAAAATTTGGTATGTGCATTCACTTGGTAGGGTTCAACTGATATTTGCTTACAACACCCACATGGCGGCAAACCTACATACTCACCCCCATGGGGTTTATGGGGAAAATCCTAACAAAACTAACATTTTCTAACAACATCCCAAGGCAGCAAACCTACATACCCATTTCTATGGTGTTTATGGGGAAAAAACAATATCTCAAGATTGTTTGGAAATTCGCTGAGTACGCAGGTCTGCTGCGACGGGGGTATTTATTTTTTTTTATTTTACTGAATAATTTAGGGGATGTTGCCAATAAAAGTTTCTCCTATGTTATTCTTATGGTACAAAAAAGAATATGGTATAAAAATATGGTATAAAAAAGTATATGGTACAAAAAATGGCCCCATCTCTTTAACACGTGTGCGGCCGGGCCCGATCGGTCAGGCACTTGGCGCTAGTAGGATGCGTCTGGGCCCGTTTGGGCATGCTCGGCAATGGCTTTCGTACATCTTCTCCCCCGCAACTGGTTGTATACTTTTGTTGCAAAATGCCTTGTGGAGGGAGAGGACATATTGTTCTCGTTTTGTGTCAGTTTCCGTTTTCCGCCATTTTCTTCGGAGTAGTGGAAGTCCTTGTGTATTGCTATATTGTGTTGAGTGTGTGAATTATTGTTTCTAATCATGGAGACTGTTCTTGGGACTTATAACGATAGTTTACTATATGGAACGGACACTGTTGATAGTAGTAATGATATTTTTAAGTTGGGTGAAGAGTACTCCGAGTCAGAGGGCAGCAACAATGACTTATGTGTACACGTATATATGTATGTTGTGTAAATGTATATACACGTACACATATACATGTATGATACATATATACTTAATACATGTCATTTATTAGTTTTATATATACTTTTAGTGATGTAGTTTGGATGCCAATATGATTTCTTGCATGCCCGATTCTGCCTGATGCGGCCATGCCCGATTGGGCGCAAAAAATTAAGCCTAATTTTTTGCACTTTTTTTATATAAAAATGCATTTTTTTATAATATTCTATTTATTTACCTGTAAAATAAGATAAATATGGTAAAAACAAATTTTGGCATCTGAGTAACCATACCGTCAAACCTCAGCCGCTGCAAACGTACTAACCGTTAGACAAATGAAAAAAAATAAAAAGGCCTTAAAATTGGAAAAAATAAAAAATGCCATAAACATTTGGGGTTTGTATTTAAAATTTTTAAGTTAGAACCCATATTGGAAACAAAAATGGGAAATTTAAAAAATATAAAAACACACCTAAAAGCAACACAAAAAATAATGAATAAACCTGAAGTTTACTATCAGACATAAAATAAAAACAAATATGATATTATACCGTAAAGAATTAATATTGGTATCTTTTGGAACACTTTAGACTGAACACCCTATATAACAATTATAATCAAAGAAAATAAAAACGTCCAGTAAGATTTCCTCAACTTTATCATCATAAAAGAACTTTGATTAAAGTAGGACCTACATCAAATTAATAATAGCTTTCATTCATGATGAGAACAAACGACACTTAAACGACAAGCATTCAGACCAAATTTAAGTGCAATAAATTTCTCTACATGTGCTCAATGCATTAGCGATGTACAATACATTTTGTAAAATTTTGGAATGTCGCGTTGTGTATCGATAAAATTTTCAATGTGATAAAACTATACATATCGTATCACCAAAAACAATATTCAATTTTGCACAGGGAGACATAGAGACAATACTCTATTTTCTCTTGACGTTCATTCACACACGGTGATCTTCTCAAGAAAATAAATTTTCACCTACATGGTGAAAGATAATAAGATCAATGCTACCCTTTTGTTAACCAACAAAAGACTAATCATCGAAATATATTTAAGAGTGAGGGATCATGTCAACTTGATATTTTGACTGTACAATATGCGCATTGCGATTCACAGCAACAAATCAAATCAAACCATGTTTTTGACCTGTAAATATGCTATAAGCTATATGCTAACATAGATTGTACAAGCACCACAAACAGTTGTTCAAACAGCCAACAAAAGCTGTTTATAAACTTCAATAACTTTCATATTGTGACACGTGTCTATATTTTAACTTAGTTTTTATTAGGGGTGATGTAAAATCAATGGTTAAATCAATCTTTTAACTTCTTCGTACGAAATGATCAGAAATGTATTGTCTTTTCCATATTTTGGCCAATACGATATGGCCAATATGACACAATACAGCTGATAAGATTAATAAACTCCGATAAATTTCATATTGTGACACGTGGCTGTATTTGAACTTAGTTTTTATTAGGGTTGATGTAAAATCAATCGTTAAACGGATCTTTTGACTTCTTATACAGATACATATTTTGACTTTTTATACTTCAGATACAGATTTTTCCATATTTTGGCCGATACGATGTGTATTGTGATACACTGCACCGATATGATATATTATTTTGACATGTGTCCGTATTGTTGTATCGCAATACACGGCCGTAAAGCACATCAATATAGCATTCATAACTTGTGATGGTAAAACTATTATTAATTGATACAAGGTGATGTGTATGTTATATCAAAATGTAAACACCACTCACAACTAATTTGATTTTTTTCTAATTTCCAATAATTAGGTTTTTCTTTTTATTATGGTTGCACAATAATACATCCAACATCAGAGTGTCCATAGAAAAATTTTCATTAATTTTCCTTACTTTCACTGACCACCGATTTCCCTGACTCACAGCCTTTACTACAAATTATAATACTACTTACACAAAAATAATTATAAAAATACACATTTGAATTTAATTAAATTGAATTAATATTACTGCCTAGGCAACTTAAATCACTGAAAACCCTGAAATATGTGTTAGAGGATTACAAAAAGTAAATATTTTTAATAATCATGGTATTAAAAAACAGGCTTCTTTATTAAAATTTCTTGCATCTGGTGTAATTGAAGTACGCGGTAAAGGATAAACATTTTTTGATGTTATTAGCACAGAAACTATTTTCTTAGAGAAAACTGATATTGCTGGCAGAGAATTTTCGTAAATTATTAGGTCCTCCTGAATGTGACATTACAGCTTGCCGTCAAAGTGTCATGTTACTGAGCGTGAATGACTCGCGACCATTGCGTCACACTTTACAATAAGCAAAAGTTGCATCATTGACTTACCAAGTCTAACAAACTAAAAAATTGCAAGAAATATTTTCGCATCAAGCCATAATTTAGTAAAGTTGCTCTATTTAGCAGCCATTGTACAGCTAACCACTAATTAACAGCCATAATAGGACAAGAATAACAATTAATAATAATCCAAGCACAAATGTACATCAATAATTTGAACATTAATTATGAAACACCATTTTTCAGTTGAACATTTGTGAAAAATCCCGAAAAATGCTAGCCAACAATAGTTGATGTTATGGCCAACTTAAGTATTGAAAACTCTCCCCTCAACGCCATCATTAGGGTGGACTTCCCTGACTTTCCCTGGCCAGAATTTGTTTCCCTGACTTTCCAGAAAGTGGACACCTGAACATGTACGTATTCAAAGAATACATTGATCATGTGTTATGTTTTTTGTATCATAAAAAAATACCTTACTTGTCACATGGTTATATCAGATTCTCATCAATTTTTGGTGGAAACAACTAAAGAAAAAACTTGTGAAAAAACTAGATTTGCACAATTTTTGGTGCAAATATAATGACCAAACACTTAACAAAAATATTCACATAATAATAACACTGGAACTTAGGACATTGGGTCGCAGCCCTATTGACAATCACATACTTAAAGTAGCTAAAAAACCTTCTTATAGCACCATTTAACAATAATACTAATTTTAGTTCAATTTGACTAAGCTGTTTTTATTTTAAAAGCAAACAGATTGGCATTTTTGTGTAATTTGGATACTTTGACGTACTGTAGAGCAAAGCCTTAACGTGGCACTGTCGATTGAAGTTGTTAAAATCCTTCACATTAAAAATAATCCTTCTGCATATTCGCAGAACACTCCACATACATCCTCGTTTTTTCTGTCTTAAGCTATAAAACATAAATACCCCCATCGCAGCTAATTTTGAAAAAAAAAAACCAATAACCAAAAATTGATATAATTTGTCAGTTTTCAGAATTTTTTTTAACAAACGAATGATGAAAATGTAAAAAGGCATCACATAAAGAGGAGAGGAAGTCCATGGTTCCCGGAAGAAAACTATACCAGTGAGATTTGTGAACTTCTATTAAATAAATAGAACAGGACAATAACAACTCCAATGTTTGGCTTCGGCCTGATTGATTGATATAGAAAGTTTCCATAATATATCCTTAAAATTTTTTTTTAAAAGTGCACTTCTGTTTATTGGAACTAATGTGAAGGAGGGCCAGATTGGACGTCGAAAAATTCCGATGAAGCGGAATCCGTTCATAGTGAGTCATTGTTTTTGCCGTTACAGTGACCAGTTATTGTTATATTCACTATTGTTGGTGAATAAATATTCTGAATGAGTTAGCCTACTGAAAACTTCGAACATGGTAATAAAGAACTTATAAGAATAAAAAACAATGCAGTAAATAATGATCCCCATACTGTCCACACTCCATATTCCATAGCCATTTTTTAGATTTTTTGCAGACTCACCCGCATTGATTCTTTTAACACTGTAGCTTTACTTTATCCTTGATTGACACACAAGCCATTTTTTGCTTTTCACTCATATTTCAACAATTGACATTCCACATAACACAGGTGCACTTGCTAGACAGACAGTTTGTTTACTTCCTGTACCTCCTCTTCCGTGTGAATACTTGCACGGCCGCCAATCACATCGAGGGATGCAGATTATGAAAAAAGCATCCAGTGAAAAGTGATGCAAAATGTGATACATTACTGTACTGAGGGTATGACAAATGAAAAATGAATGCCCTAAACACAAAAATTATTTTTTTGTAAAAAAATGGTAATAATATCTAGGATTATGAATTTTGCTTAAGCAGATTTCCGATGTCACCAAGTTGGATGGACGAGATAGTAGGTACTCTATACAGTACAGTTTTCTTCTAAGAAAAATACAACCTTTAACCTTTACCGTATCAATTCGTTTTTCTAAAAAAATAGTTTAACGGGTTTAATTTTAGTCATTGACTATCCAAACTATTTTTTATTATTTGAACCACCCCCTGTTAAAATTATTTTGGATAATCAACTCTCTACTGTATTGTTTTCACAGTACAATAATAAAAAAAAAGTTAATGCCGTAATATACACCATTGTCATACTTTCTAAAATTTTGATTAATTTTTCAAAACCTATCACAGGGTGCCTACTGAAATCTGATTTTAGAATTCCAGTATATTTCCTGTATACTTTTAATGACATTTATTCATATAACACAACTTGATGCGGATTTTAATATGAAAACTAAACACTAATGATTAATAAATATTTTCCAACATTAAAATTTGTTTAATTTTTTATGAGAGCCTCCCGAATCCAACCTTAGCCCTATGTTCCTCTCACGTTGTTTTGTATTTAATACAGTACCATATAAAAAATAATAATAAAAGTACAGTTAACTACAACAAAATTAGTGAAATAGATTAAGACTTAAAAGTTAAAAAATATGAATACAATTTAAGCAAAAATTTACATTTTGAGTACAAAATCAAACATTTTTTAAGTTAAATCTTTAAACAAATATTTAAATTTCTTGATGAAATAATTAACGGACTACAGGTTTTCTTAAAATATTTTACATTGGTATGTACGGATCAAATGAAAAAAATCTATATTTTATACATTAAAAAACTACGGATTTGAATTGAGTTAAAAAATTTCAGTATCTATTTTGAAATTCCAGCACGGAAATAAAATTTCAGTATAATTCCAGTATTAGTAGACACCCTGTATAATTATTATGATGTTTTAATTCTGTACAGAGAAGAGTAATAATATGCTAAAATAATACTGTACAGAGAAGAGTAATAATATGCTAAAATTTTAAGTCCCTTAAGGAATATAACCAATCTACATGTGTAGACGCAAATCCTGTCCTACCTCCGAAGTCAAGGCAAAATTTAAAATCCGGTATCAAACTAAATTTTTAGATACAATTTTATCCCTCAGCCAGATTTTACGTTTGTGGCTCTAGGCATGGTTGTAGACTAGAAAAAAAAGAAGCAAAAGAGGATGCCGTATCTCCCTGTTTTGTGTAAACCAGGTACGACATTTGAAACAACAGATATAAAAACATGGAACTTACCTTAGACAGACTGGACTGCACTGCCTCCTCTGAAGCTCCCATTGCCACGTTGATGTTGCTGTTGGTCTCTTCATCGACCATCACAACCTGATGGACAAAAGTAACACATGTTTTGTAAAGACAAACTTAAAAATTAAATAAGCCCCACCCATTCTTTTATATTTCTATAAATGATCAAAAATATTCCATAAATATGAAAAATGTTTAAGAAAACAAGAATATTACAGTAATGAGATTACCTACTTCTTAATATGCATTCTAGTTTAATTCCATTAACAAGAAACACATTATGCAAAGAAGGGATACAAAAATAACCTGATTGGCATAAAGTTACAATTAAAATACTTTTGTGAGCTTGCATAACGATTCACACATCATGTCTTTTTTATAAATACAGAGAATAGTGTACTTTTGGAAACTTCTGATCTTCAGCATGTTGAAAAGACTTTACAGATGATAATTAGCTTTAATGATATGATTTTTTTCAGTTTGTAACAACAATAAATTGGTCTGAATAAATCACTATAAAACTTAGCCTAAAATTGGTCACTATAAACCGCATTCTGGTCACAAAAGTTAAAATTAAACAGTGCAAAATATTTTAAAAGCACCAGGGCATTGAATGGTAAAATAATACCTCAAAACACTTGGTGAGAAAATTCTTGGCAACAAATTGTGCTCTGAGTGGTTTCCCTTCGACGAGGGCTTTGAACGCTTCAGTCTCAGCAGTTGCGGGCGCTCCTAGGAGGGAACACTTGATGGCCTGAACTGGCAGAGTGCTCATGTCCTCCGGTAATGTCTGGAGTAACAACATTCAGTAAGCGTTAAACTAAAACTTAATTATTAGGTGGTGATCCACAAAAATACAAAAAAATGTTAGGTTGAAAATATTTGAAACCATCTAGAATAGGAAAGAATTGAATCAAGACATTGGAAACTATTAAAAAAAAGTCACTTGCTAAAGTTTGAACTTAACACCTACAGTTGTTGATGTGAGGTAAAAAGAAAACAAATACTAAGTTAGCTTTCACCCTAAATAACAGTTAAAAATTGAGTTTTTGTATGTATATATTTAAAACGCAATAACAATTTAATCACCCTAATACCCCCATACACCAGATTCTACCCAAGTTTCTTGAAGACCATCCAAATACACCTCAATCCAGTAAAAGCAAAACATGAATTGGTTATTAATACATTCTAGTGTACTCATTGCTTGAAATCGAGCAATTATTTTTGGTTTGTATATTGATAAAACTTTCATTTATTATGACCATTAAAAGATTGTCTTCATTCTTTGCCGTTATCGTTTAAAAATCAAACTAAAACACATGTTATTCTGGAGGACATTTTAGATTATTTATCATTTCCTCGTAGCTTTTTGAACATGCCGTTATCTATCCGCTTTGGCCAAATCTTTAATATGAGACCATTTGATAATTCTAGATTTTTTTTAAATGCTGACAATTTTGCTCTAAATATTGTCTGCATACATACTTAATGCAGTTCACTAATGAGGTACACTTTGTGGTTTTAACATAACCTCTTTGGTGTGAACAGGTTTATATCCATTTTTTTCATTCGCTGATGTCCGGTGTTAACTTGAAAATTAATCAATTTCCAAACCAATTTTAATCAGTTGGGAAAATGACAAAATTTAAGCGCTGGTATGGATTGTAGGGAGGATGATCGAGTTGTTCTAAACCAAATTCTCTGAACAATACCTGGGTTCCATAACTCACATGTGGACGGGCATTATTATGAAGCAACATGATGCCATTAATCGTCATGCACATTTGTGCGACCATCTTTAAACGCCCTAACCACTTTCGTACCATTCCATCACTCACAATTTTTCTCCCTACACTCCCATGGATCTCGCAATAAAGTTCGATCGATTTCAGGCCTTTAGTCTACAGAAAACAGACCGTATTCGCAGTTGGCGGGACTCTCTTTGTGCAGAGGCTTCTTAAACATTTGTAAAAGTCCAAACATAACAGCAAGAAATGCCCTAATGGCGTCTGTGCATTGTCGACAAATCAAGGTACACAGCGTGCATGCGCAAAATGCCAACCACAGTGCTGCAGTGGCAGTATTCAATAACGGTAATTACTATAAAAACACGTCTCGTATAGGTATAGTTGGTTGATAAATGTATAGGTACATATTGCACATGAGTGTGTTCAAATGTTTTGTGTGTTGTGCATAGAGAATTGGAAAATGTAGGTGTATAAATGTTGCATAAATGTGAGGAAGAGGATGTCTCCATATTTCTGCCAGTGAAATCTTCAACTTACCTTAATCTTATCTGTGGTCACATTTTCCTCATTGCCATAGTCCACGAAAAGAACTTTAACAGAATCAAAGCTGTTTTCTAAAACTACAGCTCGATACCACGAATCATCTTCTGAGTATTTTGCAAGGCAACCAGACTTTTCTTGGACAGATGTTGCATCTGCTACTTCACCTAAAACCATAACATTGTTTTTGCTAGAACATACAGTGAAATATTATTTAGCTTAAAAACAGTGAAAAATAAACAGAAGTTAACAATTTTTTCGTACCAGAGAAGTGAAACAGTTGAAATGCTTAATTAATTATTACTAATATTTTACTGGAAATTTCGCTTTAAATAGCATTCAGTTAAGTTATAAGGGAATTTTGTAAAGGATTGAGAGTATTCTATGCCTTTCTAATTAGTAAAGACAAACATGAAATTGAACATAGTCAGAGCTAAAACCGTATTACTTAAATAATTATTGAGAACTTTTGGTGTTAACATGCTCAACTTTACTCAAATCACTAACACTCACCAGAATCACAACCAGTGGCGATCTTATCCATGAGTTGGGTGAGTTCCTCAAACGTACAACTGAGTTGAACGTAAAAGTCAAAAGGTGAAGTCGTGAAGCAAACTTCCACCTTCTCAGTCTGTCCGACTTTGACGGGTGAGGGAGGCATTCCTCCAACTGAGTCGGGCTGTTAAGACAAAAAATCATTATAATAGAGAAAAACGTTATGCATTTTCAAAGGGATAGTTAATACAGTACGACGGGTTCTCTTTTAGGATGGATTCAACTCCACGCTTGGAGCCTCTTCCCTGACATTTTAAGTCCAAGGTATTTAAACAAATGTCAGTGGAATTTAGGTCAAGTCCTAGTGAGGTTTCGTCAACCCAAATGAAACCTCCCTTAAACAACGCGAGATTAAAAACAAATGGAAAAATCCTCTACTAAGTGAACAACAACTTTTTACATTTAAGCATCCTCCGGAGGGAGAAGGAGGTTAATGACTAGAACTACTGGAAGATTTATAACTTGCTTTAGTTTAACTCGAGAAAAATGTGGTAATTCAACTAAACACTATTGAAACATTAATGTTATAGAAATGTTACACTAGGCAATCAACAATCATTGACTGTGTCAAGGAGAATCAGACTTATTAAAAAAATTACTGTTCCTGGTTCATGAGTGTTATTTATCACTACAGAGACTTTACATTTAGTTAGGCTTTTTAACAATAATAATAGAACTAAGGCACTCTAAAAGTATTCATATACAGTGTGATTGAAAAGTCCCGGAACAGTGAAATATATTTTTTCCCATTATAGATAAAGTAATGAGACTTAGTATACCAATAAAAGCCATAAATGTCTACTCTTTTAAGCTATTATCACGTTTTTATCCCATAAGGGGGAAGGCCCACGAGGAGTCGGACAAAATTCTTAAATAGCAGCATAGGTCGAGTTTGGTATTAAATTAAAGGTCTTACTTAGCAGAGTACGATGCCGCAAACTAGACTTCAAACGGATGAGCGAGACGGAAGTGGCAGGCAAACAAAGTTTTCATTAAAATCATATGGGTAAAACTTAAAAATGCAATAACTTTCTTAATACTCAACCTTTTGACGTTGGGTTTGTGGCTTATTACTCCAAATGGCAAGACGTTTAAGACTATGTATGATGTGACAAGGGCCAAAGCAGATTTCTGTAAGACTTCCAGGAGGGACATCCCTTGAAGGGTGTGTAAAATGAACCTTCTTTGGCCCTTGTCACATCATACATAGTTGTAAACGTTTTTGCATTTGGAGTAAAAAGCCACAAACCCGACGTCAAAAGGATGAGTATTAAGAAAGTTATTGCATTTTTAAGTTTTACAAAAATATGATTTTAATGGAAACTTTGTTTGTCTGCCATTTCTGTCTCAGTCATCCGTTTCAAGTCTAGTTTGCGGCATTGTACTCTGCTAAGTATGACCTTTAATTCAATACCAAACTCAACCTATGATGCTATTTAAGAATTTTGTCTGACTCCTCGTGGGCCATCCCTATTAAGGGATAAAAAAATGATAGTAGCTTAAAGAAGTAGGTATTTATGGCTATTATTGATATACCAAGTCTCATTACTTTATCTATAATGGTAAAAAATATATTTCACCGTTCCGGGACTTTTCAATCACACTGTATGATAGCCAACATATGACATTACACAAATTGTAGGCTACTAACTATAAAAAATGCCTCCCACATCAGGGGTTATGGTCTGTGTTAGTAAAGCAGGGTTGCCACAGAATTTTTGAGGCCATTTTTCCTGACTTTTCCTGACTTTTACTGACCAATCTGAGAGATTTTTCCTGACTTTTTTTCAACCGCGGGGTTTTACAAATAAAGACTGGTTTTTTTGGTTTTTAGTGAATTTCCTTTGGAATAATTTTTTAATGCAATCTCCTACATTCCTTTAGTTGCTCATCGCTTAAATATTTATTGAAATCCCCCGTCACAGCGAAATACTCAGCGAATTTCTAATGGTTTAGTTAATTAACTAAAGAAAATAACAATTTTTATTTACATATAGCATACATTAAGCTTATTGAGATTTTTATTGGGAAATGTTAAAAATAAGCAATATACCAAGTTTTATTGGTTTCCCATAAAAAATTTAATGGAAAACTTGTTTATTTTTTCCGTAACCAGTGAAGCTAAGTAAATGATTCAGAATACTAAATTATTTAATTATTAAATTATTTATTTGTTTTTTTTTTTAAGTTCTTTTGAATGGTCTTTTTGAAAATTGACGAATTAAAATTTTTAGGGTGAAAAATACCAAACACCCCTATTTTGATCTTTTTGAAACCCCATAAAACCCTGTTCTGACTGTCTGATCAACCTGGTTTTCGAACTTAACCTGAAGAACGCTGTCTTACACCTTACCAAATTTCATCAAAATAAAATGTGTCTTTCAAAATTGATTGTGTAAACGGACACATATATGTATACATATATATATGAATTTCAACAAACAGTGATTTTGGCTCCTATATACCTCAAAAGAAAAAAGTAATACGGTCCCGACCTTTGGTCTTATCATGAGTATTATCATAATAGTGTATTCCCTATAGGGAATTCGCTAATATTCCCTGTAGAGAAATTGGCTAAAACATTGGTGTTCCAATAATAATGTAAAAACTAACATTATAACAATGAAAAACATACTAGAAATATACACTATTAATAGATAATTAATGTATAAAATTAATAAATTTTACCCACTACTTAGTAATTCTGATTTATGAAAACGATCGAAAATCGAGATGGTCGGATTGTGCCACTGCAAATTTTCCTGACTTTGGGCACTTTTCCATGTTTTTTCCTGACTTTCGGCATTTTTTCAAACTTTTTCCTGACTTTCCCTGACCAAAACCCAAAAATCCTGACTATTCCTGACTTTTTCTGAATTTTAATGTCTGTGGCAACCCTGTAAAGGCAAAGTTTCAATAAAACTGATAACCAAGCAAAATAACCTGTAATTAATATAAAAATACTGTACAGATTCTCTATCTGCACAGATTAGATTCTCAAAAATATATTTACCTTAGGTGACTTAGGGGCAGGTTTTGAAAATCCACCATCACCTCCTCCTGAAACCAACCAATACAACTAAAGATAATGGTAAAAAGTAATAGTTTGAGGCTTTATGCAAAGGTATGTAACAAGATAAATTTTTATGAGGTAAATTCAGCTCTATGTTAAAAATACTATGAAAGTAAAATTCGTTTAAGTCCTTGATTTGGAATATTTTCAAGTTATAAGCTTGCAGTCGATTAACAAAGTTGATTTTATTTTGGTGGAGCATAAAATAATCCCAGCAACCACAGTAGAAAATTCATTGGGATTCTAATCGAGTTGCAGCTAAAATTTCCTAGGTTTTGGTTATTAATATATATCGGTATTACCAAAATACAACGTAAAACAACTTTGAAGTCTAATAAAATTTGTTTAGGCGTAGACCATTTGTAAAACTGCCATAATAGAGGAACTCTTAAAGTTATTTCAACATAATTTTCATGCAACAACTAAAACATTTTTGGTGCTTAATACTTTAAACTTCAAAACATAACCTACAATAATGTGGACGTCATGAACTTGGGAGATAAATCCGTTTTTAAATGGTACATTGAAACAAAATCTGATAATTTGGTACACAGAAGATTTAGCACAAGCTATGGTCGATATCTTCCATCAAGAAACCCAATCCAATCGTAGTACAATTGAATGGAAACATAAAACACCTGAAAGGTGTATAAAAATGTGATCCCAGATAAAGTTGTAGAAACGATGGATTGTGCGTGGTGGTCCAATAAAGTAACCTACACGGTCACCGGACCTAACATATTGACTTTTTTCGTTTAGAGCTTTTTCAAAGACGAATTTTACCAGTCGAAAGTCTTCAATATTCAAGAATTTAAGCTGAGAATCAATGCAGCCTTCATCTAAATCACAGATGAAATACAACGGAAGTGTGTTCAGAGTAGATAACCATATTAACAAACTCTTTGCTTGAAATATGAGCTATGTTGAAAATTATTAATAAAAATTGTACCCATAACAACTTAAGAATAAGAGTTATCTTACATTTATAACAATTTTTATAATCCTCACCATCAAATTTTTACACCGCAACAGAGTAGTGTTTTTTTTCGGACATGGTGTATTTACAATACCAGGTTATCACTGGTATAGTTTGTAGGGTGAGAAAAACCAATCTTTGTAATCAAGAATGTCCAAAATAAATATTTCTATTTATTCATTTTTATTCATTTTAATTTATTTGCATGTAGTTACACCAGAGGCATCTTCTAACATTTTTGGAACGCTCAAAACCCCAGTCTAGTTACCATCTAACATTGACTAGTTGTTAGAAAGCATGATTAATTATTAATAGCCAATAATGACACCTGGGTCCGGAATTGAACCTTTAAAGAGTTACTAACTTTCCTCAGGATCAAGCTGGCAACCTTTGGATTCAAAGCCGCACGCGCACTATAACCACTCAGCTACCCAATCAGTTAGTTATAAACTGTTTTATAGAAGAATAACACCAATTGGACTTTATGGGACCAGTTTAAGTTTTGAACTTATTGAACGAATATGTCTACAAAGTCTTCAATGAGGCTGAAAATTAATTATACATAACAATCAGCAAAAAGGTAAGCATTGTTTTAATATATACAGGAAACCCACCCAAACTGATCAGGTAATCAACAAAAATCATACCACGCACGGTCCCATAAAATGGCCGCATTTAATTCTATGGCTCATAGATTGATTAATATTCTGATGTCAATAACCACTTGCTGCGTAGCTGAGTGGTTATAGAGCTCGCCTTTGAATCCAAAGGCTGCCGGTTCGATCCTGAGGAAAGTTCGTAGCTTTTTAAAGGATTGATTCCGGACCCAGTTGCTGTTTGTCATTGACTATTAATTAATGATGCTTCTTAACAACTGGTCTATGTTAGATAGTAACAAGACTGGGGTTTGGACCGTTCCCCGTCAAAATATAAAAAAAATGCCACTAGCGTAGATAGACAAAAAAAAAAGATTATTACAACAATGAACTCAATACAATAAAATTCATTACTCAACAAAATGGATTCAAACCTGAAATAGTTGACAAAATTATTTACATGAAATTAAGGAAAAATTCAAATAACCGGAGTGTTGATGAATTAGATGAAAAAAGTATGATTCAATAAACTACAAAAGGGTATGATTCAATAAACTACAAAAGTAAAACCTCTAACATGATTAAAAGGCTTTCATAAAGAATAATATACTTGTAGCATTTATTTAAATCGGAGTTCAGTCTTAGAGTGGCTGGGTAGCTGAGTAGTTATAGTGCTCGCCTTGGAATCCGAAGGTTGCCGGTTCGATCATGAGAAAAGTTAGTAGCTTTTTAAAGGTTCGATTCCGGACCCAGTTGCCATTTGTCATTGGGCTATTAAGTAATGATGCTTTCTAACAACTGGTCGGTAAGACTGGGGTTTGGACCGTTTCCCGTCAAAAATTTTAAAAATGCCACTGGCGTAGTAGATACATCCTAAATACATTAAATCTTCAAAGACTTATAAAAGATAAGGGATACAACATTCAATCCGAATTTGATAAATCTGGTATTTATAAACTGCGTTGCAACAATTGTGGATCATACTATATTGGGCAGACAGGCAGATCTTTCTCAATCAGGTTCAAAGACCACATATCAGAAATGAATGAATTGAAAAATAATAATACTGGCAACACCAAGATAAAATCTAAGTTTTCCGAGCATTTATTTAACTCTAACCACAACTATAGTAATATTGAATATAATTTGGAAATACTGTAAAAACATAATAAAGGAAAAAGGCTTAGCAGAATGGAAGAATTTATTATATACCAAAGCCACAAAAAAAGATACTAATAACATATTGTACGACACAATTAATTCAAAAGCCAATCCCATACATGAAGGAATTATTAAAATGAAAGGATAAAGTAACACCTATCGAGGACCTTTGATAACAATTCAGACGGTACACAGTTCAACTCCCCCCCCCCCCAATCAAAGCAGTCTGCCCTCGACCGTTTCCAAAAACGCCTTGGAAGTGAGACTCACATGGTCATAATGCGGTGTATTTTAAACTGTTCATTTGTGTGTTATGTGTTGTGTGAGTGTGTAAATTTGACATTTTTATGCGGCTTCATCGCCAAGATATTTTACGAATTTGATGGTCGTCTTTGTGAAAACTAAAAGGCGCTGAAGATGGCTTATAGCCAAAACACTTGTACGCCATTCACAACTTACGGATTGTATTGACGTAAGTAACAAATTTCACCTAAAAATAATAAAAATTTTCCAACTTCTTAAGCTTGTTACAAAGCCATTGTTATCAATGAATTGATTTAAGTTATGACAATATTTTATTACACACAAGAAATTCGCGGTCAACTGTTACAATTGGTGCAAATTTTCCAATTATTTATACAAAAATTTCTAATCCTTAGTACCTTTCTCCCATGGTTTTCGAAAGCTGCCTCTATCACCTGAATCCCGATTGAAGCCTCCACCTCTTCTTTCTCCATCAAATCTGTAGAAAAGTTTAATATTGTTATCACTTAATTAGTACTGAGATGGTTTTGTCCTTACATTTACAAAACAGTAGGATTGGGACATTGTAATGATGAGGTGACACGTTTTTTTTTTTTTTTTTTTTTTTTTTTTTTTTTTTTTTTTTTGCAGTAAATTATGTACCAGTGCTGAGTAAATTAAATTGATTGAGTACAGTAGACCCCCTCTAATCGGCCACCTCGGGACCAGGCTGCGGCCGGATAATGAATTGGCCGTTTAAAACTATATTTAAAAATGTCAACCTACAATTTTATATACAAAATATATTACTGTACTGTATATAATTTATAGCTAACATCCAACAACCACGAAATCGAAGACTAAACTAAACAATTAAAAGCCTAATTCGTTTCTTATTTTGGTCTACTGGATTTCAGGTTCAAAAGCATTCACTTCCTGTGTCATTCACTTCTGTCCAGGACAGTACATTTTAATTGGTTTGGGAACGTCAGTATTAAATTATGTGGAATTGGATGATAAATAAGATAACAATGTTACCGGCAAAACATGGCCGGTTAAAGCGATGTTGAGATGAAAAATGGTCGGTTAAAAAGATTTTGTTTTTGCGTCAGGGTAGGCAGGTTAAAGCGGAGACCGGTTAAAAGGGAGTCTACTGTAAATAAATATTGTAATTTTTTTTACACTATATTCAATATTAATGTTTGAAAATGCCTCAACAACATTTATATTTCATTCAATATTAAACCCTAAATTAAGAAAAAATAGAAATACCGTAGACTCCCTCTTAACCGGCTACCTCAGGACCAGGCCGCAGCCGGATAATGAATTGGCCGGTTAAACCGATGTACACTTAAATATGCCAACCTACAATTTTATATTGCCTAAATACAAAAATGACTTGAAAAAAAAATCTTTAAATTCATCACTGTATGATGAACCAACCTAAACTAATAATAATTGGTTTCTTTCTTGTGGTCTACTGGATAGTAGGTCTAAATGCATTCATTTAAGTTGGCAATCACTTCCGTCCAGTACAGTTCATTTAAATTGGTTTGCGAAAGTCAATATGATATAACATTGAATGGAATGATACAGTAGATAAGAAAACTATGTTTCCGGCGAAATACAGCTGGTTAAAGCGATGATGAGATAAAAAATGACCGGTTAAAAGGTGGCCGGTAAAGAGGGAGTCTACTGTAGCCTGTAAACTCATGTATCAATCGGTACAAAACTTCTTTCACTTATTAACCCCCTTATTATTTTGAAATTTATCAGACTTTATCTATTGCTTACGTTACGGAAACTATGGTCGTGGACAGTCTTATTGGCGGGTACCGCGATCAGCTTTTCCATTTAAAATGGGAGTTTTTAAATGGAACAGCTGATCGAGGCAGCCGCCAATAAGCCTGTCCAGGACTTTAATTATGTTTTCAAGTGAGCCCTAATTACACTGATAGAAAAACCACATCAACCTTAAAAGTAGGTTTTCTTCCAAGTAGTAGGGACTACAGTAGACTCCCTCTTAACCGGCCACCTCGGGACCAGGACGCAGCCAGATAATGAATTGGCCAGTTAAACCGATGTTCATTTAAGAACGCCATCCCACAATTTTATATGATCTAAATATAATTATTACTTGAAAAACAACCTTAAATACATTACTGTATATGATTTGTAGCTACTGTAATATCCACCACCCATGAAATCCACAACAAACCTACACTAATAATAATTCGTTTCTTTATTGTGGTCTACTGGATAGTAGGCGCAAACGCATTGATTTCCGGTGGCAGTCACTTCCGCCCAGGACATTATAGTTTAATTGGCTTGGGAACTTCAATATGAAATAAAGTTGAATTGAATGATACATTAGATAAGAAAACTTAGTTTCCGGCGAAACGCGGCCGGTTAAAGCGATGTTGAGATAAAAAATGGCAGGTTAAAAAGATGTTATTTTGTGTCAGAGTAGGCCGGTTAAAGCGGAGACCGGTTAAAAGGTGGCCGGTTAAGAGGGAGTCTACTGTACTTGAAAAAAGGGAGAGGAGTTTTCTTATCACTCAAAATTTACTAAACACTAAAAGCACTGGATAAAATTTTTAAATACACAGTAGAACCTCAATAAGACGATTCTCAAGGGGTCGAATAAAACAGGCGTCTTATCAAGGTGCACGTCTAATTGAGTATCGTGCTATCAATGTCATATTACTGATCCGGTCATCTTATTGAGGTAACATGTTTTTTTTTTTTTGTACTTCCTCTATAGTGAGTGCAATTTCAATAAAAACTCACTAAATAGCAAGAATTCATAGGGAAGGAACGCAATCAACCAAAAATTAAAACATAATGTTTTAATTTTATGAAAATATGTTCTTCCAACCATTAACAGCAAAAATTAAAATTTTTCAGACATATTTGTGTGATCCATATTCACTGCTATTACAACATTGATACGTAAATTTAACATAGCACTTACAACAAAAGAACAGAAGCTTTGCCAAATTCGACGTATTTAACATCAATAACTTTAATTTTACAGCAGACACACACTGATTGATAAAAATTTGTATCCGGAAGGAAGTGAAGAGAAGGGGTTTCCAGAATTGAGCATAAAGACACTGTTTAACTCAAGATAGATATCTGTCCAAACTGTGGGAACTATGCATAAGAATGGTTATTCTTGTTATAAAGGTTCCATAACGAGATACTTTACGCTACTGAGGTTAGGTTCGTGTTAAGAAGTTCATTTGCTGATAGATTCAGATCACCGAGGATGAATTTGTGCTATAGAGGTTCTGACATTTTTAAACACATGTAGAGGTTGATTGTGCGGTAATTTAAACTGACAAAATACGTGCTCTCAAGCACATTAAAGGAATTCGTCCTATAGAGGTATTATTAACATTTAGTGTTATGGGTAATACACGGGAATAGAAAATATGACTTGTTGTCGAGGTAATCGTGTTATCAAGGCTCTATTATATTAATATATTAAATGTTACAAAACCATAGGTGATAATTTCAAAGAGAAAGTGAGCATTAACAAAAGCGGGACCCCATAAATCTTATATTAGATAGTTTGAAATACATGATATAAATCTATTTCATTGCTTAGACCATGAGTTTTTCATTTCACTTTCCATAAACTACAAAATTTGTTTACTACTATGTGGGCAAGATCAACAACTTCAACTAACCTGTTTCTTCTATCACCGCCTCCTTCATCACCGCCTCTATTCGATTTCCATCCTCCGCCATCTTCTCTGTCTCCCCTTGGCTTCCAACCTCCACCGTCTTCTCTATCTCCTCTTGGTTTCCAACCACCGCCGTCTTCTCTATCTCCTCTTGGTTTCCATCCACCCTCTCGGTCTCCTCTAGGCTTAAAGCCACCTTCTTCTCTGTCTCCTCTGGGCTTAAAACCTCCATCTTCTCTATCTCCCCTAGGTTTCCATCCGCCACTTTCCCTATCCCCCCTAGGTTTCCAACCTCCTCCCTCTTCTCTATCTTCTTTAGGCTTCCATCCGCCTGCATCATCATCCTTCTTCCTCCATGATGATTTTTCATCATCACTCTTGTTAAATCGTCCACCGTCTTCTTTGTTGAATCGATTTCCTCTGTCTTCGTTAAACCTACCGCCACGTGAATCTGTATCCCTATTAAACCTTCCACCTCCATCTTCTTTGTTAAATCGGCCGCCACTTCTATCATCACCGAATCTCCCACCTCTATCACCAAATTTTTTGTTCTCATCCCTGTTGAATCTTCCCCCACCTTCTTCATCTCGGTTGAATCTACCTCCTCGATTTTCATCTCCGTCATTGTTAAATCTTCGTCCGCCATCTTTATTGAATCTTCCTCCGGATTCACCATCTTCACGTGACCTCCAAGGCTTCCTGTCATCACTGTTGACAGGAAAATTAGTCATGTCACATATATTAAAGGTATGAGATATGCGAAGCAATGTGAGAAATATATTATAAAATGTATTTATCAACATTAATTTAGATCCCCAAACTACAGTTGGACAGAACTAAAGTTACAACTACTCTTACCTATAAGAGGATGAAAACGACATTTACTTTAAGCTTCTATCCAGTTTACAATTACTTAAACTGTAAATTATTAGAAATACTGATCACATTATTTTATAAATAAAATATTGAATACATTAAAAAGCTGGAATGTTCCAAATAAAAAGTCTTATACCATTTATTTTACTTGGACACAACTTGACTAAGAAAGCCATGGGGTAGGGCACTTTACCGTTATGACCTAGCCAAGCTGCATGAATTGAGATGGACTTTGAAAGGTGTGCGACTCAATCAGAAAACTATGGCTTATGGTGGAGTCATGCATTGCTGAGTTCACTGCAAATGCAGTTCCCAACAGGATGTGGCATGAAAGCTTGTTACTAGATTATATTATAAGGGAAGGGCAGGTACTCAAATTTCTAATAGTGGCTCGGGTAATTGGGCAAGTCAAGTAGTTGCAAATACTCAAGATTAGAGTCGAGTACTATTTGTTGCTCCCGCCGCCGCCAACATAATTCTATTTAAAGACCGCCATACCCAAGATAGCAAATAAATGTCGTAAGATGATAGAATGGCAAAATTTATCTAAATAATATTTTTTATCATAAAATTTATTTTTAATTACAATAAACATTTATTTCAATCACAACTCCTTCCTTTTAAAATACAAACTTGAATTTTTTCGCAAGTCCATAATACACTAGCCATAAACTTCTAACAGTTCTAACAGCAAAATATTCTGCAACTACAAAACTGAGCCATCTTTTACAAAAACATCTAGGGAGTATATGAAAATAAAGCTAAAGAGAACATATACACAAAGCAAGCTAATAAAACAATAGGAACAGCACTACAACAATAAAAACAACTTAAGGACAAAAAATAGCACAGCTGTCCTGAACTTCTACTGACAAATAACTTTGGAAACTGGATGCATACATTTAATCGCAACTGTGAATTTATAGTTCATATATAATATATTCCAATATTTTTTGTAGGGATGAAAGACATTTCAAACAGTCAATAAAATTGCTGACATCAATAACAATAACAATAAACCTGTACTTTCAGTCTAACAGACTTACTAATGTGATAAGGGATATTGAAATCATTATCATAAGTTTTTTGAATCCCAGGAATGTAGTGTTTGGTGGTGTCAAGAAGAGGATCTCAGCACCAGAGATATAAAGAAGTAAAATACAGTACTTCCTAGTAAAATACGGTAGAAGTTTACCCTTCTCATAGAACTAGCTCTTATGAAGGTTACAAAAGAACCACAAGGTCGTTAAGACGAGTAATATTCAGAAAGGCCATAAGAGGCCTCATGTGGTAAAACATCTTGTTTTAAACAGAATAGTATGGAAAGTTTAGGTCTTTGACAGTGTATCATCCACTTTCAGAAAGTAAATTTTACCAACGTTAATAGAAACGATCATATTAATGATACGATGCCAATATCTTAAATATTGGTTATTGTATGAAAAGTGTATTGTCGAATTTTAGTAACCTGAGCCGTTATTTCCAGTTCAACATTAGAAAATTGAGGGTGCAAACTGCAGAAGTGAATCTTCAAGAAAACCTGTGATTAATCAGATGAGCGGTTAAGCGAGAACGGTTTAAAAAACATCTACTCTATGCAAAAATCTAAAATAATTTTCACACAAAAACAAATAACAACTAATTTACTTTGCAATTTTAATTAATTGATTAATTTTTTTTGTTTCATCTCTAGAACCAAATAATTATTTCTTTTTCATAAAGTTGTTTGGATTAGTATAAAAAACAACTGTATTCATTTTTTAAATGTTCTTTCCACCTGTAAGTTTGTTTACTCTATTTAGATTATTGTTGTCACATTGAAGAAAAATTAGTATGATCAGAAAAACACAAAAAAGGTGAAATATTATTTTGTGTAATTACTCTCCATAACATGATTTTGCTAACTTAGTATAGTTGTGATTTGTGTTATAAGTTAGGCTATCTGTTTTTAATATGCAATAGGCAAAGCCAAATATTAATTTGTTGTGCATTACCGTGGATTCAGTATGAAAAGACTGTAAAATGTTAGTTCATTAATTTATTTTTTTAGTGGCTAGCAAGCTTATTAATTTCCCCCTTATTTCCACTATTCCAAAAATCCCCTTAATCCAAAAACATTGTATCTGAAAATTACCGATTTTATTTTCGATACTCAAGATGGTCTATATTACAGGGAATTTCCATTTATTAGATTCCATTCCATAGCTATTGCGGTCGCTTTTCTGAAGTTTGATTGTTGTTGATGAAATTTATAACAATATCTCAGTGGTATTTCATGTTATTTCATGGAGCTCCATTATCGCTAGCGAGTGTTTTCTGTGGTCCGGCCGTCACTGGATTAGCTATCGCAAGACCTGGTCGAGTAAACAGCGGAGGCGATTCAAAATTATTTGTCCACTCCGCCTATTCCCAAAATTCACCAAACCAAACAGGGTTTGGTCCTCATTGGTTCAAATTACCGGTGGTACTGTAACCTGTTATCAAACTGGCATCCATTCATAATACACTAATACTGGACTGCTTACATAATTGATGATTCTGTTACCAAAAACCTGATTTAGTACAGTTAGGTCCGACATTGATAACCCCACTATTGAGATCAAGGGTAGAATAAAAGTAAAATCTTATTTCTTTACTCTACGCAATCAACATTTAACAAACCTGTTGCACAAAGGATTTACTTTATTTATATTTTGAAGCAAAGTTAACTTTTCCAAAAAACATTGGTAATTATTCTAACCATTATAGTTTCCTGCGAGACACATTTAAGCAACCTATATTGCAGGTAACTCTTGCCTGCGGTAACTGATCATCTTAACTAATCTAACATAAAAATTGTGATTTCTAAGTGTTGCCTTTGAGGAATGTTACTGACATGACAAGAAAAGTCACTTGCCAGAAGGCCTTCTGTTGTGTTTTTTTAATGTTTTAAACTGGTATGTTAGACTAAAAATATGGTTTTGCTTTGGATTTTGAAGACGAAGTGGCATACACACAGTAAGCGTATGAGTAGCAAAATCAGTGTTAACCAAGGTGCAACACTCAAAGAATCAACTGATCCCATCAACTAACAAACAAGTCTTCCACCCTTTCTTTTTAATTGGCCTCACATTAAAATTGCCACAGATCGATCAACTCTTTTAGAGTTGCACACTCAAGCTAGTTTTGATGGTGAGCGCACACTCAAATCTGTGCCTTTGTACTACTTTTTCATAATTTTTCATGTATACAGAAATTATGTCAGCATGGAGCTTAACAATTTCACTAACCCTACCACCTTATTTCATGTAAGCTACTATTTCATTTACAGGATTCTGAGGTGGGAAAAAATATATATTGGAGTGAATGTGTATTAAGTCTGTACGACACTTAGCGTCATCAAGCATAAAACAACGACCATGCCACAAGCCGAGTTACCGAGAACGCTTGTTTGGCGCATGTTGCCAATCCTTTCGATCCTGTGTGGGTCCTTTCCCAGCTTTATTGAACCTGATCACCACAACAAAATAGTTTTGATCAAACTCCAAAACAAATGAAATCCTAATAATTTCATGTGAATTAAAGTAATGCAACCAATATTGAGTGCTTAAGAAACACCAAGGGGTTTTCACAAATAATTGGTACACCTTATCATATTATTCAGAAGGTTAAAAAAAATATTATATGAATTAAAGGAAAGTTACAAAATCTCTTCATCAATCCACTAATTGTGTACGAAGGCTAATTTTTTAAACACCTAATATCTACTTCCGAAAGGTCATCATTCAAAATATTAGATAATGCAGACACAATACATTGATATAAAAATGGAAACCTAATTATAAATAGTGATTCATATTAATATACTAAGTGTTTTCATTGTTTTAACTTATTAAATTACATATTACTTTTTGTATATTTTATTTTGAGACACAATGTAAGGTAAATGTAATACAAATTTATTAAATACTTGTTATGCTTTGTACAGTAGACTCCCTCTTAACCGGCCACCTTTTAACCGGTCTCCGCTTTAACCGGCCTACCCTGACACAAAATAACATCTTTTTAACCGGCCATTTTTTATCTCAACATCGCTTTAACCGGCCGCGTTTCGCCGGAAACGTAATTTTCTTATCTAATGTATCATTCAATTTAAATTTATTTCATTTTGTCGTTATCAAACCAATTAAAATGTAACGTCCTGTACGAAAGTGAATGCCACCGGAAGTCAATGCGCTTGGACCTACTATCCAGTAGACCACAATAAAGAAACGAATTATTATTAGTTTAGGTTTGTTGTGGATTTCATGGGTGGTGGATGTTAGCTATAAATCATATATATACATCATTATATTTGAGGTTGTTTTTCTAGTGATAATTATATTTAGGCCATATAAAATTGTAGGTTTGCGTTCTTAAATGAACATCGGTTTAACCGGCCAATTCATTATCCGGCCGGTGCCTGGTCCCGAGGTGGCCGGTTAAGAGGGAGTCTACTGTATTCAAAATACTGTAAGGTTTTAAATGTTTTAATATCTAAAAACTTTTTTTTAATAATTTTGAAACTTGAATTTTTAACAATTTAAAATTGAAACAACTACGGTAGAATAGACAAACTCAATCTAAAACTAGTACATATTAGTAATACTTGTATTTAATTTCAAAGTATAAATATTCAAAGCAAAGAGTGATTTTCAAACATTTTGTAGCAATTTAAAGGATACAATTTTAACTACAAACTAACAAAAAATGGTTGGTTTTTTAAGTTTATAATAATTTTATGTACTATACTATCATAGATTTCAATAACTGCTGTACCTTGGTCCACGATTGTCAGATTGTCCCCAGTTGTTGATCTGAGTTGTTGCAGCCGGTGACTCCTCCCAACCTAACATAATGTACAAATAATATAATATGAAAATTTTGTTGTATGGGGTTTGTTTGTATGGAAAATAAGATGTTAAAATCATGAATATAAGGAAAATTATTTACAAATAAGAGTTAAACAGTGAAATAAACTATCAAAATCCATTTTTATTATCAATAAAAACATTGTACAAAATATGCAGTCGACTTTCATTAATTCAAACCTCAATAATTGAATTATTTTACATTTTATCCTTGGAAAGCATAAGTTCAATAAAAAACCACAAATAACTCTAAAAATAATTTTACAGTTGTAATAATTGGGATCCAAAATTTAACCCTATAACTCAAATACAAACTCCAGTACAAACTCAATACCAGGACTAATCAAATTGAATTGAAATTTTACCACCGCAAGTCGAATGTTACCTCTATTCTCAAAAGTTTTTCCATGGACCTCAGCAAGTCGAGACTCAATGCACAGATTGCAACTGAGTCTAAAGTGTCTAGCATCTAACTGCTGTCACTATACTGTACTCTAGGTTGTTAAATTTGTAAATTAAATTAAAATAAAATCTACATATGTCACTGTAATATTCCTAAGTCAAACTAAGAGTATTGAAAACTCAAAAAAAAAATCATGGCCCTGTAAATTTTGAGTTGGTGAGAGTCAACCGTTTAAAATTTTATATGAGTACCCACCGGCGTCGGCTGCGGCAGGGGGCGTGGCGTAGGCAGGCTTGGCAGGTGCGGGGGCCTGGTAGTGGTTATAGGCAGGGGCAGGGGCCGCAGCCTGCTGGGTGACCTCCAGCTGGCTGCCAATGTCGGCGCCCTGGCCATCTATCAGCCGCACGATCAGCACGTTCAGCTGGCCTTGCAGCTCCACGTAGTCCACCACATGCATCATAAGCTTCTGCTCTAGAATCAGCTCCTCCAGCCGGTTAGAAGTCTCCTCATCCACATTATACCTGACAAATTCGATTTATATACATAACTGAGTTTCAAAGAAATTAACAGAGTTGCAAAAGTGCATTTTTATATCGTTAAAAAGCCTTACTATACTTGAAATGAATTTTTTGAAGAACATAAAAATAGGCCTTTAACACACACACACACACACACACACACACCAACAGAGGTCAAGGTAAGAGGAAGAAGAAGACGATTCCCTGATCTCCCCACGATCACGGAGAAGGGACCTAGTAAATGGTAAATGATAAAACGACTGGAAATAACCAGGATTTCTATAAAATACAAAGGTTTTTTAAAAAATAAATAATTTGTAGGTTTTAATCACAAGATTGATCAGCAGATCAATGGTCCCACTGACATGTTTCATTTATTTTTTTACTAAACAAGATTACATAAAATTCTTATTGCTACTAACTGCTAAAGCCATATGTGGCTTGTCTGCTGCTCATCCTATTCGGGTACTCTTAAACAAGCACTGTTTGTACAAGAAAAATTGTTTTTTCGCTCCAAGGATTTTTTATTTTTTGGTTGAATATGGGTGTTTTGGCCATGAGAAATCGATTGGAGCTGGTCCCATAGCTGAGAAAAATCCGGTTTTGGTACTAGAGCCCTTCGAAGTTCCCATGTTATCCTTATGGAGATTTTTAAATTGAACAAAATTCAGCTGATAACTGTAGAAATAAAACAATGTGTAACAACATTAACCTGTAGTGTAGGAAAATTGTACCTAAGTGGAGCACTCTTTGGCGGGTAAGCGAAGCGAATGAGCTCGGCATAAAGGGAAAGAGGGCGAGTGAGCAGAGCGAATGAGCTTTGTTTGAGAAATGAAAGTAATAATTTTAACGAGCATAAGCTCGGCCCCCCTGGAACTATTTGAAAAAACAAGTCTGAAACAGGCAACAATCACAATTTGTTTCTATTCAATAATTTTTAAATTGGAATTTTTCTTTTTACTATTATAATTATTTTACAATTTATTCTTTAACCAGCATTATTTGTATTTATATTAGGTGAAACATATAATTTTTTGCTCTATAAACAATTCATCTTGGGAAAATCATAACAATAACTGAGTTTTTTACCTGAGAAGAAATAAGCATTTTAAGTAAAAATAGTTACAGTAATATTCTTAAATACATTTTTACACAATTTCCCAATACTGTAAAAAAATCATAGTAAAAGAGATGCATATTATGGTACCTTCATTTGGCTCACCTAAAAGATATCCGTTATTGCAACGACTTTAGGGATATAACATTGGTTTTATTTATTTAATTCTGAACCAAGTAATTACCCATTAGTCATGAAGTTCAATTTCTTTTCTAAAGATAAATTACCTGTTTTCATATCCTTGCAAGCAACATAAAACTGCCTGTGCCTTCAGTAATGTCACTAATTCTGGATGTATCTGTCTTAGATTTGTCAGTTCAATCTGAAAAAGAAAAGTGTATGATTTTTAAAGTTACAAAACCAAAATTAATAAACTAGCCCCTAATTTTGGCAACAAAACTATTTTAATCTTGAAAAAACAAATTGAATCACAACAAAAACTATCTAGTTGAGCTTTTTACAAATATTTGATCAAATAGACTAATAATAAAAAGTAATCACATCACCTGATATCTGTAAAAAATTGTCTCAAAAATGATACAAAACCAACAACCAAGATACAAAAGCTACAAAACCAAAATTAATAAACTAGCCCCTAATTTTGGCAACCAAACTATTTTAAACTTGAAAAAACAAATTGAATCACAACCAATTCTATCTATTTGAGCTTTTTACAAATACTTGATCAAATAGACTAATAATAAAAAGTAATCACATCACCTGATATCTGTAAAAAATTGTCTCAGAAAAGATAGGTAAAGTACATTTTACCTCTCATATTCAACCATGATGGGAATTATTATCATTACTTTTTCAACTTTATTGATTTTTTATGCATCCCTTTTATTACCCTTTTATGCACCTTATCATTCTTTAAACTGCTCGCACCGTAACTGCTCATCTGGCGTTCTTTCACAAACTCAGTCAAATATCTTGGTCTAAAATTAGACGAAGATTTACTTAGGGGTGCAGAAAATGTATTGACTCCTAAAATTTCCCCCAATTCTAATGTTACGGATCAAAGATTTCCCCCAAACATAAGCGACATAAAAGACTTCCCCTTAAAACTTAATATATGTACAGGCCTAACAATGGGGCAGTGAAATGACACAAGTAGGCCTACTTAAAATCGAATGAAAACTACTTTCAGTACCTGTATCAAAGTATTTCTATACAACTATTTTCAATTTTAATATATTCAACTCTTATGATAGTTAAAAAATGCCACTGGCGTAAATACACAAAAAAAAAGAAAATTTTTTTCAAAATTTCCCCAAAATTTCCTTAGACACCTGGATCCTAGATAATTTCCCCCGATCCTAGATCGCTGAATCGGATATATCCTGCACCAATGGATTTACTGTCGAAAAATCATGTAAGCACCAATGGATTTACTGTCGAAAAATCATGTAAAAAGCATCAAATACTATCTGTTTGGATTTTTACAAAATGTTATTATTTGCGTGCTTCATGCCCAGATTTATGTTTGCGTCAAATTTATTTTGTGTGTATCCACTCTAATTTAAATTATGGAATTTCTTGTTGGTGTAGTACATACTTAACTCATGTTCGTCCTGTTTTTATTATTCAAAAATCTTTCATGAGAATTTTATGGAAAAAAAATACGTTCATCCGAATCTTTGCCTCTGTTTCAAGACCAAAATATAATTGCCTTTAAGATATCTTTACATATACTAACACATTTTTTAATACATTTTTCAAATTGAGCAAAAATGATAGAAATACTATAATTATAATTCTAGCCACTTTTTTTAGATTGTGTGGAAATTTTAGAGCCCCTCATACCAATTATATACAATTTTTCAAAATACATCTCTTTCTTGGCCCTAAATTTTATAAATACCCCCTTTTATAAATACCAAAGCCTTCTCATCCCGATTAAAGAAATGTTTGTTATCATTATCTTATTCAGAGATTGAAAATATTTATAGTATTTTATCATAAAATAGTGAGATATGGGTGAACTGTTATAGATTGGCCCTCCCACAACTCAGACATCCGTCTGTCTGTCTGTTGTATGAGTGTTATTGTCCATATGTCTATGAGTGACTGAGATTTGACCGTCTGTTTTGCCTTTTTAATTCATTTTTTAAACAAATTTTACGTTGATTCGATTTCATATTAATTTGTTTTTTAGAACATTATTAAATTATTAATTATAAATTATAAATTATTAAATTTAAAAATGTATAATTACTGATGAACCCTAAGAAATAGACAAGAATAACATAAATTCTAAGTGCTTTATTATTTTATTCCTCGCAGATATGCTTTAACTTTTATTTCTATTCTTCATATTTCTTCAGATATTTCATTCTGTAAACAACAGAAGTGTTCTGTTTAATTACTAGTACTATCTTAACTTTAGAGATGATAAGTTTATTTAACTTATTACATTTGTTAATTAAAATTAATTGTTTTGTATATTGTATGTAGTGTTTTATGTCTGCGAGAAAAACTATTTTGAAATTGAATTTGAATGGGATATGGTTGGAACAGCTAAAAGGTCAGTTATTGGGAGGAACAGTAAATAAGGGGGAAAACCCAATCAGTACTGACATTAACCCATTGGCTACCAGAAGCAATTTCTTATTACCTACCCAAAATTTTCTTAAACTGTGTCCCCAAGAGCGCCAAAACATTTTTGCCGATTTCCATATTAAAATATAGAAAAAATTGATTTGTGATATTACAATATTGAACAAATTATACAACGATTCTCAAATCCTTTATTTAAAATAGAGGAAAAGGACCCGAGTACTTGTTCAGTTGCTACGATGACTTGACGATTCAAGCGTCGGACCGGTGAGATCATCAGCTGGCAGTTCTCACATCGTAGTACGGAGCCAGTTACATCAGCTTCTGGCAGTTCACATAGTGTAATAATGAGCAGATCTAATCGGTTCTGGCAGCCAAAGGGTTAAAAAGCATAAAACAGTGCAATATTTATTTATTTATTCAGTCAGGCACAATAATTGCAAATTATATTGATTTTCATTGTGGCCCTAAACAGATGGACCACTAGTTGTATTAGTCTATGGTCAGAGGCCATTCGACATCAACAAACATGGCTCACTGGCACTTTACATCACAAAAACTATGGATATTGAAAATCAGATATGGATAGTCTTAAAAGTCTAAACAGGTTCCCCCAACAAAGCATGTGTCAATAACAGATGGTCAGACATCTGCCCCAAAGCATGTTATTACCATAAAATCCTGATTGGTATTTCAATAAACAGACATAAAACAATTCTTTCCTAAAATCCTACAGCAAAATCTAATAACAAAAACACTAGACCTACCTCTTCTTCATTTCCAAAGTCAACAAAGTTAATGAGCGCCTTATTTTCAGGTAAAAGCTTGATTATTTCAGCACGGTACCAGACTCCATCATCGAACAGAGCACAACATGGCTCTCCAGGCCTGAGGCTTGCCAGGGGAATGTATGGTGCTTTGAAGCAATGGTTTGCCACTTGCGTCATTACCTAGAAAGAACAAATATCACTATTTTGAGACAGGGACCTCACATAGTGGGTATTTTAACTAGAATATGAATGAGAGATGAGTGTAGGATGGTTGTGGCGCGATCTTGTAGTCTTATTAGTGAACAAGGCCGGCATTCTCCTTAGACAGCACTGTTAGTTAACAGCCCAACAGCCAATGGTATCTAGAGACCTACAGTTTAATGTGGGATCTCAACCACTATTTCGACCTCATATATATAAATTGGTATAATTATGAGGATGGTCTTTATGGATGAACTAGTATTCACCAGTGTGGACGTTAATCCCCACTAGGGAATATCGCATTCACAAGCCATCGCTTATAATTATCCACAATTCGTGACCTCCAAGTAGCTGGGATTACAGGACGACGCCACCGACCCAGTTGAGATAATAGAGAATATAATATAATAGATAGTATACCTATTATATTATGGCATTTACTTACCACTTAAAGATTAATTTGTTTTCACATTTGTTTTGGTATAGTAACCATCAAATAATGAACTTTTGGTTAAAAAATAAAATTAATAAAACTAATCTTATATTGTAAAATACCCATTATTATATTTCGATCCATTTCATTTTATAGTTAAGTCATTTAGCTTCTTAAATTTAGCTTCATGTGGGCTTATGTGCTTCTATATATTTTAATATGTTTATTGTTCGCAATTAGTTATATGCAAAGGGAGAACAAAAAAGGGGAAAGTACAGAAAATGATCTATGAAGAAATAAGAAATAAAAGACAAGTAGAAATGCTAGGCATAAGAAAAGGAGAAGGAAATAAAGTGAAACACGGTGTTTTGAAGAAAAACAAAAAAATATTTTGATTAGTGACTTAGTGGCGGAGAGAATAAACTATTATTGTTTTTGTAACTGTTTACATTGCTGAAGAAATGGCAAAAAGTTTTATTATTATGTTGTTATTAGGTTTTCAAATTCTGTGACTATCAAAACCCATAAAACACCTTATTTCCTAAACAATATCATAAAAAAAGTTACTCGTATTTTTATAGGCTGTTAGTTAATGTAAATAATTATATTAATTAGTAGAGGTGATTAAAATGAAAAGTACACATTTTAAAATAAAACCATTTTCTAACGGGAGCTACTCTGAAGTTGGCTCTTCGAATTCCACGGGGATTTAGCGGTATAAGGTTCCTTTTTATTACTTGTGGCAATGAACGGTCTAGAGTAGAATGTTAATTGTAAGTCTGTCCTTTTGCTGATGACGTGACCTTCAGCTCAGTTACCCACATTTCACATTGATGGGGTATTTATTAACATATTAAGTTGCCAACTAATGCTCTTTATCAACTGGGGAAACCCAGCATACATTTTCTAAAGGCAAATAGCTTAAAAATTTACTACACTGTTTCAGGACAACTAAAAAGTCAGGAGCGCACCAGAAGTACAGAGCAATAAGAAATTCTTAGAGTTTGTGAGTCGTCTGATGATGCTAGCCTTGCTAGCGAAAGGCCTCACGAATAAAAATTTCAAAAATATTGGTACCTGTGTATTAATTTTAAATTTATATAATATTAACCATATTGAAGCTCTTGACACTAAAAAAAAATCTTGTTAGCCCCAGGAATCTCTCAGGTACGGATGCGGATGCGGCCGATGATGTGAGCAAATTCAAACTTTTGGAATAATGTTGCGGCAAAGGTGTTTATTTTTAATAGAAAATTAATTTAATAAATTATGTTTTATTAGTTATTAAATAAATGTTAAATTATAATTATTATAGGACTATACGAATTAGCTTGGAGAGTGTCTAATGTAATCTGCTGTTTTCCAGTTTCTACGTAAAAATCACATTATACTCAGACCAAATCACAATCTAGTGGTGGTGTTGCAGCACCAGTGGCACCACCCGTGGACACGCCTATTTTCACATCAGACATTTCCTAAGCAAGTAAAAAAGACTGCCCCTTAGATTAACATGGGAACGTAGTTTTCAAATGAATTAAGTCAAACATTAGCCAATCTTGAGATATTTTTTGTGGACCGATTCACTTATATGAAAATAAATATATAGAACAAAAAAAGTTGCTAGAATGCCTTTAATGTAAAAATTTTACTGTTTGTGTTTTATGTTTGTAAGGAAAGGAAATTGTAGACAATTATTTTCCATTATAAACATTAGAAATAGTCACAGAAAAAAATAGATGTTAAATAGCAAGACTTGGAGTAAAATAGGTATAATCAATAATTCCATATATCATGTTATGTCAAGAATTTGATAAATAATTTAACACTAAAGAATTTAATAAGATAAAACCAAAAATGTTATCTTTTAAAGAAAATATCTCTTTCATCTCTCTTAGGATTATAACTAGCAAGAGAAAAAAATAATCTTGCAGCATTTTATTTTCAGGAGGTTGTGAAAATCAATAACAACAAAAAATGGTTTTTAACACAAATAACAGGAGTAGCTCTGCCTTTAGTATGCACAGAGTGATTCACTATTGGCCTAGTTGCCTTCTGAGCTTCTTACGTGCTGCCCTTTGTTCTTGCAAGTTACGATATTTCTCTAACACATTCAATTTTAATATAAATGAAATGAAATTTGTGAAGTAGTTATATTATTATAATTAAGTTGAATTATTTTATTAGTTGAGCTGACATTTCTATAGATCCTTTATTTATTTTATCTTTTAATGAGGAAAGCTGACATTACATTGGAACTTTCTCTTTAAGTAATGTTGTTATCAGAAGAGGACTAGCATGTGAGATTACAATCGATAAATGTATTAACTTTGCTTGGTACATTTTCATGTTATCACAATGGACCACCACGATCTATATTTTATCTGAAATAATATAATTTAAAAAAATGGATATTTAGATATGGGATAAATCACAGAAAGAGGTAAGTGCACAGCATAGTTTAAAAAAAAAATTGTTTGTTTTATTTCAGCTCAAGTTCCTATTGAACGAGTATAAAAACCATATGAATTACTAATTCTAGGCAGATGGATTTTGAAGGAGGATTTTCCGAGAAGTGGTATGACACTATGGCTTTTGGCAAGTGGATGAAATTTACAGGGAAATGTGTGCTCTATTTTCCTAGCTCCCGAATTCAGAAGCACTTCTGCACTGCAAGCTAAGCGAATGCTCCCAGAGCAGTCAATACTACAACCAGCATTGGTTTGGATTCGTGTCTCAGGTTCTTTTGTTTATTAAATTTATTATTTTAGCTAGAAATCATTTGAATTAATGATTTGCATCGTTGTAGCAGCACAACTACACAACACAAGATATTAAACATTTGAGGGTGAACAATTAATCCAGTTTGTAGCAGAACAACTATTGACTCAGAATTTAAAAACATCTAGCTATAGAAATAATTTAGGATACAAAATAAAGTAGAATACTTGTTGAATAATACAAGGAAGATACCTACATTTTTATTTAATTACATTAATAAAAGTTAATGAATATATATTTTTTACTTTTAATTTATTTGAACTTTCTAAAAACAGGTATCGCGGCACACTGTGCTCATTACATTATACGGCTTAAAACTGCATTAAAACAGCTTACTGCAATATTTGCAAACCATGTCCCGCACTCAACATCGAACCTGGGAAAATTGCCCTGCTGAAAAACGCAGTTTCCTAGTTGATGTGCAAGATTCGGTAAATTTCAATAAAGCTGCAAAATTCAGCAGCATTATTTAGTGGCCTGGAAAATGTACCTTTAAGAATTTAAGAGGAACTACTGACTTACCTGTTTTAAACTATAATCGTTTTTATCCAGCTGAACAAAAAATCTGCCTGGGTTTACCACATATGAGACGAACACCTTTTCTTGGGACCCCCTGGAACAAGATGACTTATATCAGTTTAATATTTTAAGGTGGAAACAACATACATTATATAATTATTGGATAAATCTTGCTAATTGTGCACTTGCAGAACTTTTTCACTTTTACTTACGCTATGTTGCATAAAAATAAAAAATGCTCTGTTTTGAGATAATTTACATAAAGATGATAGATATTTCATTCAGTTTTTGTTTTACATCAAACGCAAAATATCAAAGCGTGTGAAAAAACTACATACAGTAGACTTTCGATAGCCCAAAAATTCTTTGATCCGACATGTTCTAAACAAATCTTTACGGCAGAAAAAAGCCATTAAAAAGTTGAGGCTATAATGCCTCGGGGGCATATTTATATGATTTATTTTAGTATATTTTGTGAATGTGATTATTTTTTCTTTATGCTCTTGGAGTAAATTTTTAATTGTGTTCTTGTGTCATTAATGCAAGAGGAAAGAAGTTCTTAATGAAAATGAGTGACATAACTTGTTAGGAATGATTTGTTCAATATTAATATTTGTTGTTAATATTATTATAGTTGAATCTGTTATACAACACATTTAAATCACAAAATGTCCATGTTACATGGTGTTTCTAAAAAGAACTCTGAATATAGCCTGAGTAATTATGAACTATTTATCATTTCAAACCTACTTGAGAGGGGTTGAAACAGGTTCATATCTCAAAAATTGATGTTGCTGCGCCTCAGACATCTCGGCAAGGATGGTTTTGATGTTCTTACAGTTGACGAAAAGCTCGCAGTATTGCTTGAGTGGGTTTGCCTCTGGCGGGGTCACTTTCATCATTAAATTTCGGCAGTTCGCCACTAGGTCTTTGAAATTCTTTTTTTCTTTGTCTGTATAAACCACGTCTTTTATATTGGCCAAAGTGAAACGGTGACTCATTACTTTTGGAGTGACAAATCTGAAAAAATTGACCATTTAAGATTTTAAATTGAAAATTAACTAGGAGTAGGTAACATTCATTTGTATGGTAACTTAATGAAAACACAGGCCTACAAATATATTTTTTTGCATCAGTCAAAACATTCTATGAGTCTCACCCTACAACTGAAAAGCCTTCATTCATTAAATGCCACCTTACCTGTTATGTAGGATTTACACAACACTCGGGTGTCTAGCAAAATTCATAAATCCAAATTCATGATTTTTCAGACTTTTTGTAAGACCTTTTACGACGTTTTTGTATTAGTGCATGGCCATACGAGCGTTTTTTCACACGGTAAATACTAGCTTATTTTCACGCTGCTTGAATTTATAGTTCAATTTTAATTATAAAAGCTACGGCGGGAAAACATTACGTGTGACATACCCCATTACATTTAATGCTGCTCATATTTCTGGCGTATTTTCATGCTGCGTTTGTGCGTGGAAAAAATGCCCGTGTGGCCGTGGCCTTAAGCATCATCATAAATATTACAACTTAAGGTACATTAACTTTTACTATCGAACCTTAGCAGCCTTAAAGTACAGTTTTTACCAAACAGAATAAAATGATATAATCCCAGATAATTAAGTCCACATTGGCCTTTAAAAAAGCATTATCAAGCAATAAGCTGTTAATAAACCTGTTAAGCCGGAAGTTAAAAATTCAAAATACTAAATTGTTTGTTTTTTGTAGCTCTTTTAAAATAGTTTTAGTTTTAATTGTTAAATTTTGAAAATTTTGGACCAAAAATGCCAAAAACCCATTTTTGACTCTTTTGAAATCCTATAAAACCATGTTCCCATAACCCGATAATGCTGGTTTGCGAACTCATGAAAATAGACCCGGTCCTACACTTTCATACCAAATTTCATCAAAATCGGGGGTCCCTGTCAAAAGTAATCAGTACCACGGACACACACACACACATAGGCCTGTATGAAAATGAACGAATGGTATTTTAGGGCTTCTGGGGACCAAAAAATGAAAAAGTAATAAATATGGTCTCGGGCTTAGGTCTTACCATGGCTACTAGCGTAATAACATCATATTCCCAATAGGGAAATTCACTAAAATTGTCATTGACAACCAAAATTGTTGTTATCAACCTACCAAAATTTATTAACAATGTCCAACAATTAAAATAATTTACTAACTATTCAGCTTAGGTTTTATAAAGTACTTTAATCCAGGCAATATCTTTTAAGTTCAGTTGATTTGCTACTACACACACAAAAACACAACCTGACTTTTTATTTGTTTACGCAAACTGTGGTTTTCCTTTTACTGCTCCTAAGCTGCTACAATAATTAGTATTGAGTTGGTCAACAGACCAATCAGAACATCCCGGTCTATAAAAAAGACATTGCTAAAATGTAATCAATGAACATACCACTACAACTCACTCTAGATGAAATTGAAACAGATCTACTAGTCTTAAAATTAAACATTTTATTAAATATTTTAAACAAAAAATATGAGAATATTATTGTAGCAAGAGATATAAATATAAATGTAGTAGAGAATAAAACTGACAGTCAAATTTTAATTCATATTGTAAAGTCACATGCAAGGTATTGTTCTGTTGACTTTCCTACGAGAATTAGTGAAACGAATGAAAGTTCAATTCAGAACAAAAAGGGACTTAATGCTAATATAATATGGGGGAAGATTTTTTAGAAGAAGTGCAAAATACAACTTTTTTGGGCTTAATATTTAGATAAAAATTTAAACTGGAACATTCATGTTAAGAAAGTATGTGGTAAAATTTCATCGGGTTTATATGCATTACACAAAATGTCAAAAAAAATTTGTAAAGAAACATTAAAAATTGAAATAAAATATATAAATAATATTTACTTTTCCTTCATTCATTCGTTCTCACATTTCCTTCGGTATTGTTTTGTATGGAGGCATTATTAGAAAATTTGACCTATATTTTATCATGGCAAAAACAAGGGATTCGTATAATGTTGGGTCTAAGTTGGACAGATTAGGTTAGAGAACATTTTCCAAAATTAGGTACTTTTACAGTTTTTGGCCAGTATATTTTTTAATTAATGCTACACATTAGAAAAAATTAGTTAATTTGGAAACCTTAAGCTCAAATCATAACTATTCTACCAAGAACCAAAATCAAATAAAAATTATGCTACACAATTTAAAATTTCTAGCAAAAAAGCCTTCTCATGCAGGGGTTTATATACTAATTTTTTTTGCCAGAAAACATAATTAAATTTTAAAGAGTTCAAAAGAGAATTAAAAAATTTCATGCTGATTCGACTATTATATGTACGCTAATTGAATTTTTTTTCAGCTAAATAAATAACGTTTTAATTTCTATTTGGTGTAGATTTGTAATTGCTGACACAATTGTGAATTTAAGTAATTTAAATATGTTTGTGTTATATTTCCTGATTAAGTATGATTACTGTTTTGACACCATTCCTGTAGAACTTTGTACGTTAATTAATAAAGAATGTTAACTATTGACTATTCACAAAAACACATTAACCCTCTCACTTTAAAAATTTCACAATGAATACTTAACTGAAATTTGAGACTGATTTGTGACTTCTTTATAGAGTTATCATTTAACATTTGCAATAAAGCCACTATAGAAGCTGTTCTTTGAATAGCAAATTCACTGATAGTTTGATAACCACTAATAATTGGTAAAGGCTATCTGGAATAAATGAAATACTTACTGTGGAGGGATCTGGTACACTTCAGAAAATGGAACAACCTCTGAGCTCCCAAAATCAGCGAAGTACAATTTCACCTTGTCATCCATGACATTCATGACTATGGCACGACACAAAGTGTTGTCTCCAGAGTAGCGGCCCACACAAATAGAGCCTGGATTCAGAGGAGCTGTGATAGGCTGCGGATCTATGTTGTTGAGGTCCAGCATCATTCGAGTTAGAACTTCTTCCACCACATTCTTTTTAACAGAAAAATATTTTGAATTAGTCATTTTGAAAATGTACCTCAAGCAAGCTATTTTCTTAGGCTGGGTACACAGGAGCGACACCGCAGCGTATTGCGCTGACGCTTGTTGCAGTGCCCGACACATCTGTACACACGAGCGACAGTTAGTGGAAATTTTCTCCCCACCATTGATTTATAGCTGAATATTCATCAAAGATTTGCCTTTGGTGTATCACTTGGCAAACTTTTTCAACTGATAGGGATCAAACAGGGAATTCTCTGCCTATGTTGGGGGAATTTACTCCGACCCAAGGGGCAACGCTGTTCCTGCCAAACAAACAAAAAGTTTAAAGAGTTTAAAGAGACAGTTATCGTACCCCGGCCCCATCCCCCAACTTGCAGGACATTGCAATCCAATCACAACTTTCGAAAGCTGTTAAAGCATTCAAACTGAAAAGATAACACATCCACTTTTAGAGTTAGGTAAGGTTATGTAAGAAATGATATATCCATCGTAGTCGATTCGCCAGGCAGGGTGTCTACTGAACTCAATAGTAAAAATTCCTGTACAATTCCCACGCACTTAAGGACATTAAGAAAATATTTAAGGACATTTATATCAGTTTTTAAGCACTTTACCAAAATAATAATAAGTTCTTTTTTATTTACGGTTTTGTAATTATTAGGCCTACATCAAACAATGTTATTCTTGTAGTGTATTAAAATAAAGAACACAAAATAGTCTGCATGTACTGAAATCAGTTTATCTTCATGTATACTTGAACATAAATTGGTAACATGAGCTATATAGAACAGATGACTTTTTAACTCTAACGCTCCTTTCACACATCACGTTTTTAGCCGTGCGGGAAAAAATTGCACGATTTAAAAACCGTCCAAAACACCGTACAAGTAATTGTCAGCTGGTTAAAAACCGTAAACGTGCCTGTGTGAAAGGTCTCATAAGATTCTATTGGAATGTACGCCGTACGATTTTTAATCGTACGGGCAAAACCGTGATGTGTGAAAGGGGCGTAAGGTTGTAAAGTAAACCTTAATCTTTAGCAATGTGGAAAAATTCTCATGGTCTTAGTAAACAAGAAATAATAAATCAAAGGAACAAGTCCAAATTGCATTTTTTACCAATAAAACCGAATGCAACTTGCAACGTGCTGACAATACCGCCTAAAATTTAAGAATATGAGCTAAGCTTCCAAAAATTTAAGTACATTTCCAGGTTTTCCAGAATTTCATGGACAGTAGACACCCTGCCAGGTCTGTAATTTTAAAAGTTGGAGTCATTAAGTACACAATATGTAAAACTAATGCTTATCCAAAACATTCTGCTCTTTATACATTCATAATACTTCGTCGGGCCCAAAATTCCTAAATTTCGAAATTTTGAAGGTGATTAGGTACACGATAGAAAACTTAATATTTAACCAAAGCATTCTGAATCTTTCCAGTTTTGTTTCTTTGAAGTCGGGGTAGATTTCAGATCTCACTTTCCTCCCACTCCGTGATAGTCCGTAAGAGCGGGAAGACGATTTTTAACGGATTCAAAGAAAATCTCACTACTGAGCCCAAAAGGAAGCCTTTATACATGATTTGCAAGGCTACGTACAACAATGCTTGGCACGACAACCATCTACTAGCGACAAGTGACCGCACGTGTGTACACTTTCGTATCACCCCACGTAGGCTACTGCTAGCACGCAGTGACTTAAGACTACACAGCAGCGGATTAGCAGTTCCTGCCCTGGCGACAGCGCAACGGTATTGCCGGCTGTCGCCAGGGACTGCTAGTCCGTCCCTCGTGGGTACTGCTTCATTTGACTCTGTGGTTGCGACGTGCCCGCAATATCGCTGCGGTGTCACAGGGATAAGTATCACTCATGTGAACCCAGTCTTACACCGATGGTGTTAATATTTTAATTCTGAAGCTACGGGAAACTGGGCGTAAGCCTATAAGGATTTAAACTACCTACATTACAGTCTATAATCTACACTAATATCTTCCTGTTGGCATTAGGGAATACCACATTATTCAATAATCTAAAACCAAATTATATTTGTGTGGTTTATATTCTGCTCATATCATTTGGTGATAGTCTATCAATGTTTAATATTGTCAATCTGGGTAGGTACATAAATTGAAATTTTTTTAAAACATAAATGAGCCTTTAAAATCTATTAACTTAACACTCGAGTGGGCGCTTCACTGGTAGAGGGCACATGCAGAGTTTTACTTCGCAACACAAAATCGCAAAAATTTAACCCTCTAAGTTACTACATGCGCCACGGACTCGCAGTCTACACTTTAAAATAATTTTGTTTTAAGAGTTGGACACATTACGTAGGGGGGCTGTCGGCCGTCTACATTCTCCTCCCCTAAGCCTAGACCGGTTTGTTGTCACCCTCAGTTTATTTTGGCCCTGTGGACAGTTGCAGACTTTCAGTCCCCGCGTGTGTGTTAATGAGACTTGAATTTTGAAGAGCACGTTCGAGCAAGTGCATGTTTTTGTTTTTTATAAACAAACTGCTATTATGTATGTTTGTTTTAAATTAAAACTTGTAAACTTATTAACTTTATTGTTTTTATCATGGTTTACATCAGGCAAAGTGCAATTTGTCGAAGCAGCTGAAGTACAATCTGAGAAGCGATTTGTATTGTATTCAACAACAACAAAATCTGTTTCTTATATTTTACTAGCATTTATATAAACTTGCAACAAAAATATAAGCTTTTTTAATCTTATAGAGTTTATATTTTTTGGGAATTTTATTTTTAATGAGTACAGCAACTATCTTCACTATCTTTATAGATATTTTATCCTACCCTAACCAGCCACTTTTTATTTGTAACTAGATCCTTTCAAATTTGTTACTAACTAACCTAAAATACATCACTTTTGTATAATATTTAACTGTCTTACTACTACTTTCCAACCTAAAAATAAATATAAAGTGGGAAATAACAATTAAATACTCATGATATACTAAGTTATAGAAGCGGACTGGAAGTCCACGCACGTGTAGTAACGTAAGAAGTTTTTGCACTTGTAGAAGAGGTTTAACATATTTTACTTATTTTTAACAAAATATTGTATATGTTGACTAACTTCATTAGGAATCACACGTCGTTGTTGATACCATTAATTTTGGTTTAGGCTAATGTAATATTTCAATTAAATACAGTGAGTAATTTTCTAGTATGAAATATGTACTACTGTATCTGCTATGGAAGAGGTCGCATGCAGAGTTTTGTTGCGCAATAATAGGCCAAGATCTCAGCAAAAAATATTTTTTTTGTAATTATTATAAATGAAATTATACATAAAAACATACTAATACATATGCGCACAAGCAGTTTTATACCTTAACTGTAAATGTTAAATGTTATAAATATACATGTACATAAAAAACATTAAAATTGAAAACTGAATTTCACTCTTGGGACTATACAAATTTTTGATATGAAAATAGGGGTATATAAACAGAGTTATAAAAACGTTAGTTGTAAATAAGAAAAAATAATATGAGTAGTACATTTTTACCTACTACAAGGCCAATAAGGAAATAAACTCCGAAAAAGAAATTGCATCACTAAATTGCAAATAATAAGGGACCAAGAGGGATTTGGGGATTCCTGGAATGAGAAGTTCAGCGCCAGACACGACTGCCGACACCTATATAGGCAATTTTAGGCAAATTTTAGGCAATTTTAGGCAAATTATAGGAATCGTAGGCAATTTTTTTATTTTTTTTAAATGGTAAATGAGAATATGGTTATATGGTTATGAGCATTGAGCATGGTTATTTCAATGTTGATGAAGAGAGAATGGAGTGAGGTGTGCCACAAGGATCTGTTCTGGGTCCTCTCCTCTTTCTTATTTCTATTAATGATCTACCATCATCAATTAAATCAAAAACTATTCTCTATGCTGATGACACAACTTTTTTTCAATTTTAGTATAGACTTAATTAATCTTCAGAATCTGGCTGATGATGCAATAGCAACTGCTACAAATTGGTTTAGCTCTAACGGATTTTTACTTAAGAATAATAAAGAAAAAACTAAAAGTATAATATTTAACCTCAGACAAAAGTCAAGCTCCCTTAAAGCTGAGTCTGTTGATACAGTCAAATTTTTGGGTATGAACACTGATCATAATCTGACCTGGAATTCGCATATTGATTATTTGAATAAAATGCTATCACGGGTTATTTTTCTCCTAAATCAGCTCACTCACTCAATCTCAAAAGAGTATTTAAGGACAGCATATTTTGCTTATTTCCAATCTATTTTCAGATATGGTTTGATTTTTTATGGAAATTGTGCCCGAATTGAGGAAATTCTGAAAATTCAGAAAAAGGCTGTAAGAACGCTAAAAAAATGTGATCCCAAAGAGCACTGTAAACCACTTTTTATTGAACTACAATTCCAAACCATTATTAATGTATACATTTTTTACCTAGTAATTTATATAATAAAAAAACTCGCCTACGGCTCGATGGGGGCTCCGCCCCCATGCCCCCTATAATGGTTCCCCCGAAGTGTTAGTAGACGATAACGAATCGATGCCGAAAGGAAATTGCCGTTAGTAGTTTAGAGGAAGTTAAAAAATACGTGGAAACAACGAATAGTCAAGTAACAAATTTTGAAATAGGACAATTGTTGTGAAAGAATTTCTATATCGTGAAAGTACGCTCCTTTTCAAGGGTGAAGGGGGTGAGATACTGCCAAATCGCAAAGGACCGAACTTGTAGAGCGTCCGAAACAGAACAAATTATTGGCGAAATACAAATCAATATGGCAGTAAAATTTTCAGTATAAAGTAATTTACAAACACTTTACATGAAAAAATGTCAGTAATTTCGCGTTCTTTTCAATTGTTTTGGTCTTAAATTTGATTGAAATTGATCAATGGCTTCTAAAATAGTAAGAACTAGTTGGGTCAATAATATTTACTAAGTTTGAGGTATCTGTGCGCCATAATAGTAAATAAAAACATTAAAATATCGAATTGTTTTGGGAAGAATGTATAAGTTTGACCCCTTAAGTTACACCCCTTTTTAAGGGTGAAGGGGGTGAGATACTCCAAAATGTCATAGAACCAAACTTGTAAAGCTTCTATAATAAAATATAGTAATGGTGAAACATATATCAATATAACAGTATATTTACCAAGTTTAAGTGAATTACGAACACTTAACATGAAAAAATTTTGAGAATTTTGTGTTTTTACATTTTTTTGGGCTAAAATTCGATTGAAATTGGAAAAAACCTTTTTTACAGATAGAACCTGTTGAGGTCATAATATAAATAGAAATTCATGCATACATATTACATAATAGTAAATAAAAATATCAAAATAGCACAATTTTTGAGAAAATTTTTATAAATTCTGAAAGTACGGTACACTCCTTTTTAAGGGTGATGGGGGTGAGATACGGCAAAATCGCATACTATCGAACTTGTAGAGCGTCTAAAATAAAATATAATTTTGGCAAAAAATATCAATTTTGCAGTACATTTGCCAGATTATATCAATTTACAAACAGTATACTTGACATTTTTTAAAGAATTTTGTGTTGTACGACCATTTAGGACTAAACTTAGATTGAAATCGGCCAATGAATACTACTATAGTTAGACCTATATTAGGGCATAACATGTGCAAAATTTCACTCATCAATGTGCCATAATAGTAAATGAAAAATATTAAAATCGTGCAAATTTGTTTACGAGTTTTCAAATTTTGGAAATACGCCGCTTTTTAAAGGTGAAGGGGATGAGATACGGTAGAGTGTCACAGGACCAAACTTGTAGAGCATCTAAAATAGAATACAATACTGGAAAAACATAAATCGATATAGGAGTATATTTAACAGGTAAAAGTAAATTAATTACAAACAGTATAAATAAAAAAATGTTAAGGATTTCGAGTTTTACGGTTTTTGGACTAAACTTAGGTTGAAATTGGCTAATGAATGCTACTATAGGGGTCATTCCGTGTCAAATCAACCAGGTCATGACACCCATCTCTTTGGATTTTGATGAAACTTGGCATAATTGTTATTTTTGCTATTCTAATAAAAAATACCAAATTTTGTTGCTCTATCTTTTGTACTTTTTTTTATATAAATTTTTTAACTTTTTAAATATTAAGCATTTCCAAGCCTCGGAAATCGCGTCTTGCATTGTGACTGTCAGCTTAAAAAATTTGTATCTTAAAAACTATTTGTGATGTCACCATGAAATTTTGCAAGGAATTCAAGTATTACATCCACAAGATGGAAAAAATGCATTTACTGATCTATCTTAACCCCTATAAATACTAAAAATATTTTAATCGGAAATTTTTATTTTTGTAAAAAACGTGGTAGGTTTATACTAAAATTGCAATATCTCAAGTCTCAGACCTGGTAGAATGTCCAATTTTTTTGTGTATACTCCTAGATAACTATGGTAACAGACAAACATAAAAGATAGATGGCTTTTTGACATGTTTAATTTCTACTCAAAACAGAAGAATATTAACAAGTAATTAATTCACGTTTCACTTACATTAAGTGTGTGACAGTATACAAACTTAAGTTCATGATTTATATATCTTTTGCATGTAGGCCTATATTATTGCTGCTTGATATACTTTTTCCACTTCATCCAACAATCTTCTGTTTTTCTGATACACTCTTTTTTTAAATAGTACATTCTTCCGGTGCTACTTGATTGTGGTGCTTCAACTATACTAATGATGTGTTCTAAAGGCACTATGCACAAGTCTTCTCTTTGGGGCCAATAAAAGCTGGTAGCAGGGCCTGGAGGGTGAAGGAAGATAATTTCAGCATCCTCTTCTTCATTAAATACAGTTTTTACAAGTCCAAAATATCATTTTCCATCATAATTTGCGGCGACATAATCATTTGAAGATGGCTGAATGCAGACCCAACCAGGAGTAGTTAGAAAGGAAAATATTAGAGCAGGATTAGGGCTATCAGTTGTCCTCTTGATTTCAATTTCATTAGTACTTAGAGATTTAAAATAATGAAAACTTCGAGTACCAGGAATGGTCTTGGTTGTTGAAAATCGTTTCGCTAACTCTAACCTGAAGGCTTCAGCATTTTTCGTGTCAATAAAGTGGAAGGTAATTTTTTCAATGTTTGTTTTACAGAAGTCATATACTGAAATTGCTGTCTTGATTTGATTTTCATCTGATAGTTGAAGGCTAGCTTTTCTTAGAATTCTCTTTACAGTTCCGCCCAGACCATCACATATTGATTTGCCATGACTTGTGGCAAAAAATGAATGTTCAGCTTTCAGGTCAAAGTCATTATAATGCTCTGCTAGGTTTTTAAAACTGTTCCTATTTTTGTACTGACCAGCACAACCGTCAGTAAAATAGTGAACTTTGTTTATCTCTGGATGATTTTATTTCAGCCACTTTGTCATTTCTCTTTGAACATAGTTGACAAAACAAGTGTCGTGTTGAAGATCATCACTAATGAAGCAATGATTGGAAATCAAAACATCAGACCCCTTTTTTAAGTAAACACCCACTGGATGAAGAGTACATCCACTTCTGTTCCAGTGATAACTTTGAATTTCATTTTGGATGGTAAATGAATAATTTTCACTAAAATCCATTACTGCAATTGCTGTGTTCAATGGTGGATCTTCTTTCAATTCCTTAAAAGTTTTAGATTGCGATTTTGCAATAAAAGAATGCGGTATTAAGTTTTCTACTGATTTGCTAAGTAAAGAAATGAAGTCTTCTACACTAATTGACTGTTTTACCATTTCACACCTATCAGTATTTACCCATTGGCTTATAATGATTTCCTCTTCTAAATCATAATCTTCACTCAATTTGTTTGTTAAATACTCAGTCAGTGCATCATTGGGTGGACAGTTATCACAACGACGTGTCATGCAGTCACTGTTTTCAATGTTGCATACAAGCATCTTCATTAAATCTTTATAGTTTTCTTCAATTTTGACAGCATCAATTAACAGTTTCACATTCTGGTGTATGCTGCATACACATACGGTGTGGGTACCTGCAGACCCAGCAAGGACACACCACTTGGGCCGCAAACTACAAAATTTAGAAAATCCTACTTTCAAATCAGGATATTCCCATTTGAAACAGGAATATAATTCTCTTAAATTACCAAGGATAAGTCTTTTTTGCATGTAAACATTTTTTTTTTATACTAACTTTATCTTTTGCTCCGGGTAAAACTCTTGAGTTTTCATCATTTTGGTAAAAATCTTTCACAAGTTTAACTGTATTTTCTGAAAGTGATTTTCCTTTTTTAGGTTCAGGAATGGCTAAGATGCCCTTTTCTCGTTTAAGTTTTCTAGCCTGCCTTACCATGTACTCACTCACTTGAAATTCCTGAACTACTTTTTTCTGGCTCCAAGATTCTGGAACCAAAGTCAAAATTTGGACCTTTTGTGATCTCCCAACAGACAAAACTTTTTCTTTTAACAGAGCTATCATCTTATCAAAATCTTCTGCTTTCTTAACAACATTGATATCTTCTTCTTCGTCTTCTGAAACTTCTACGTCGTAATCTAGCGCTTTAGAAATTTTTCTCTTCACTTCTTTTGTTACAGTTTCAACTTTTCTTTTGTAGTATGACCCCTTACTATGAGATGACAAAGTATGAAGCTTAATTGGTGTTAAACCCAAATCATCTAATGCTGCATTTGTTTGTGTAAGGGAAACATTTCTAGATTCTAATGAGTCAAATTCAGTCATAAGTTCGTCATCGGATTCATCTTCAGTGATTTTGATTTTTTCTTCACAATAGTTTCGACATGAAGGACATATTTTTTGTCCAGGTTTAATGTGAATATTTTTTACACCAAGTTGTTTTGAGAAACTTAAAGATACACTTCTTAATGGCTTTTTTATTGGCCTCTTGTGTTTTTTTAATGGATCCACACATACTGTTTGATATTTTTCAAACACATTCAGAAAATAGTAGCTGTGATGGGAGCAAACGTTTTTAAATTCGCTCAAGTTGATTCCAGATCTAAGATGAATTAGTTCTTTTTCTTCCTCACTTAATTCTGACACACAATGTAACTTTTTTTAAGGTGTATAGGTTGTCTGGAAACAGTCTGAATTTTTAAATTGCCCAATGCTACAAGGTTGAGTATTTGCCATGCTGTTTTGCACTATTTACATCTTAGCTCAGAGGAATCGGATATATTTGTTACATAATATGACACTAATAAAAACAAAAGTTAATGTGGCAAAGGGGGAAGTACACTACTTAAGTTTTTGAACTCTACACGATTTGGTATATAAGGACTAAAGCAGTTTTTATTCACTACCTATATATTCACTTAATTTTACAGCTATCCAGACTCAAAGAAATAAAGTGCTATTAGAAAATTCAAATACTATCACCTATTGATTTTCAAGTTCTTATAAGTAATTATATTTCTATTTTATCTCAGTCCTAAAAGAAATTAAATTTAAGAATAAAAATAAATAATTTTTAATTATCATTTAATGGAAACCCGGTAGTTATTCACGGTAACTGTTACCAGTATTACTTTCCTATTCACAAAGCACACCACAAGTTTACACTTAAGTCCTTACTCACTGAAAGCCAGCTAGGCCTACAAACTAATCAGTGTTCTGAGTGTCGCTGTAGAGTTAGGAGCATGACACTACCATGAAAGGGACCTATTGAGACAGGATAGTTGAGTCAAACAGACTGAGTTGTAAATATTATGCTCAGTTAATAACACAAGGGTTATTTCTTAGTTCTGACTCTTGCTTTATCAACATCTAGGCCTAATTGGTTCTAGAAATAAATAATGATAGTATTTAGTAGGTATATAAAATTTCAAAACACTTGTTATGAACAAAACCAAATATTTTCAACAGTTTGTCTCATTAGATTAGTTCGATATTTTATGACTCAATAATAAAAATTGATAGAAATTAAACATGTCAAAAAGCCATCTATCTTTTATGTTTGTCTGTTAGCATATTTATCTAGGAATACATTAAAAAAAATTGGAACATTCTGCCAGTTCTGAGACTTGAGATATTGCAATTTTAGTAAAAACCGCCCACGTTTTTTACAAAAATAAAAATTACAGATTAAAATATTTTTAGTATTTATAGGGGTTGAGATAGATCAGTAAATACATTTTTTCCATCTTGTGGATGTAATACTTGAATTCCCTGAAAAATTTCATGGTGAAATCACAAATAGTTTTTAAGATACAAATTTTTTAACCTGTCAGTCACATTGCAAGACGCGACTTCCGAGGCTTAAAAACGCATAATATTTAAAAAGTTAAAAAATTAATATTAAAAAAAGTACAAAAGATAGAGCAATGAAATTTGGTATTTTTTATTAGGATAGCAATTTTAACAGTTGTGCCAAGTTTCATCAATATCTAAAGAGGTGGGTGTCAAATTGATTTTTTATTGGGTGATTTGAGATGGAATGACCCATAGCTAGACCTATATTAGGGCATAATATGTACAAAATTTCACACATCGATGTGCCATAAAATGGTTAATTAAAAATATTAAAATAGTGCAATATTTTGACGAGTTTTGAAATTTTGGAAATACACCGCTTTTTAAGGGTGAAGGGGATGAAATACGGTAAAATGTCATAGGACCAATCTTGTAGAGCATCTAAAATATAATACAATATTGCTAAAACATGTATCGATATAGCAGTATATTTACCAGGTAAAAGTAAATTACAAACACTATACATGAAATAATGTTAAGGATTTCGTTTGTTTACGACTTTTTTTGGACTAAACTTAGGTTGAAATTGACCAATGAATGCTACTATAGTTAGACCTATATTAGTGCATAATATGTACAAAATTTCACTCATCGATGTGCCATAATACTAAACGAAAAATATTAAAATAGTCCAATTTTTTTTGACGAATTTTGAAATTTCGGAAGTACGCCCCTTTTTAAGGGTGAAGGGGATGAGATACGGTAAAATGTCATAGGACCTAACTTGTAGAGCGTTTAATTCCCAACTAGCGATTTTCCCTCAGATTTGAGCTAGGACCTCTCGTTCAAAAGTTACAGCGAAAATAGTAAAACCTTACAAATTCGGGTAATAGGTTTCAACTCTTAGTTATTTTTTTAGAGGGGTTGAAATGAAAATTTGTCAGTTTTCAGACTTTTCCCGGCGGTATCAGACCTCAAGCCACCCGCATGCCAAAAATCAAGTTTCCAGCCCACCCGGAAGTGGTTTAGAATTTGTATGGATGAGTGAGTCAGTTCCAGGATTCACAATTTTTAAACTTCATACATTCTTTTCATGACTATAATGTTCGTAACAAAACAAATACTATTATTAACTACTTTCGCCTGACTAAAACACAAAAAAGCCATATCGTATTATCACTAAAAGTTTACAACTTCCTAGAGAGAAAAATAAGTCAGTATTCTTTTAAATCTTTTAAAAACAAATTTTAATCATGGTTATTGAAGAATCCTTTTATAAGCTTGAAGACTTTTTCAAAGTTAAATATCTGGATTTTTAATTTTGAATCTACTTATTTACCTAGTTATCTATTTTTATTTTACTTAACTTGACTTTCATAAATAGAGTTTTTAATTCTTATATTACCTACAATGAATTTATTTTGTGATTCTTATTATAATGATGACTTTGTCAATGATGTGTATGAACATTCTTGTGACAAATAAAGAATATTATTATTATTATTATTATTATATGCCTGTTTATTTTATCAAAAACTTCACATTCAGAGGAGAACTCCGCAAGCGCTCGCTCAAGGGTTAAAACATACAACTCTATCCATGTGTAGCCTTCAAAAAAGTTGTAGACACCAACCACTCTTTTATAGTTAACCGTTTCATTTACCTAGTTGTTTTATTTTATACTAATTCTTAATACTTATGACCTCCATAGCCCTAAAAATAGTTGTCCTGTTGTCCAAAATAAAGATAAAAATAAAGTGTGTGTCATAGTTACAATATATAACGTAGGTTAGTTCATAGCTAGCCTATGAACTAGCCTACGTAATAAATAATAATACCAAGAAAATATATTCACTAAAATAATAAAATTTGTAAAATGTACCTACTGGTTATCAAATATCTTGAATAAAAAAAACTTAAAACCTTTTTCTTATGTTGTTAATATGTGTAATATGATAGTTGTATTATTGTTTATTTTTTATATTTTTAATAGCATGGAACTAAGATTATCTGGCTTATGTCGCCGTTCATCCCCATACGATTGGAACAAGCATACTCCTTGTATTTCATTATATATGTGTTGTTCACATTAATTAAATATAATCACATTAATACAGACATAATTAGTTTTAAGAACCGTAATAAATGTGCATAGCAATAGGTACAATGCACAAAGAATGATCTGTTTATAAACCCCAAAATGTAAACATTATATGACAAATGCAGAAAGTTAGATAGTCAGCTAAAAATGTTAAGACACCTCTTTCTATTCCATCTCCATTATACAATTATTTTTCATTAAAATGCCATGGGATTTAATATACAGGTTTGCTGCCATAGAGGTTTTTAACCAAATATTAATTACTCATCGCCTAATGAAGGTATATACCAAATTTTGTTGAAAAATGTTGAAAAATAAGGGAAATACAACATTTTATTAATATCCTATAAAAATGACATGGGAAACCTTTTTTAGTATTTTCTTCACAACCAGTGAAGCTAAGTTAATGATTAAGAATAGAAAATCGTTTATTTTTAAAAGCTCTTTTGAATGGCCCGTTTAAAAATTGGCAAATTTTATAAATTAAGGGTGAAAAATCCAATTTTGACCCTTTTGAAACAACATAAGACCCGTTCCCACAGTCTGATCATCCTGGTTTTCGAACTTAACATGAAGAATGCTACACCTCTGTACCAAATTTCATCAAAATCGGAGGTTCTGTTCGAGAGTTATCGTGTTAACGGACATATTGTTTTTAGCTTCTAGGGACTACAAAACGAAAGAAAAAAACATGGTCCCGGGCTTAGGTCTTACCGTGAGTAATACCGTAAGAGCATTGACTATGTACACTAACTTGAATAGACTTCTCATCCAATGTTTTTTGTTTGATACCAAAATTTGTAAAGTTCGTGTACGCAGTGCCAGATTCACTGCGATCAATGTTGTACAATTCAGCTGGAATTACAGTGCTGCAAAAACACTTTACCACAACATAAACATAACCCTCAGATATAAAATGTTTCATCCATGGTTGAGAAGAGTGGTAATACTGATTTATCTATCATATGTCACTTGTACTTCATGTCACCGCAGAAGATCGCACCACCATCAATAGGTTTTAAACACGCCTATGCTATGAGAAGTCTATTCACGTTAGCGTATATAGTCAAAAGTAATAAAAGCGTATTCCCTATGGGAAAATTCACTAAAATTTACGTCATTTCATACTTTGCCTTAAATTCTCCAGCATTGTATAGATTGCCTAAGTACTCTACGGAATACTTGATTTCATACTTTGCCTGTAACATAGGCCTACCATAAAAAATCCGATTGACCTTTTTTTTTTAAGTCGGTCGGATTAACCAGCCAATTCGGTCTGGTCCCGATGTTAAGAAGGAGAGGCAAGGTAAGAAGGAAAGGCTACTGTAGTCCTCTCATAATTGTTTGACATTGTGATGGAAATTATAATTCTAAGCTAAATACCCTTAGAATCCCAAACGTATCCAGGGATTCCAGCTGTCAGCAACATTAGTCTGGATAATCAAGACAGTAGCCCGCCTTTAAAATTTCAAGCTTTGGTAGCCAAATACTTTAGGCGTTGAGTAGAAATGTTTGTATTATTTTCTTTAATCTTGAGTTTTGCAACAACCATTGAAAATTGGATTTCTCTCAAAATGTTGTGAATTTGATGGGGATTCCGTAAATGATATTTTATCACACGGAAAAACTCAGAAAACCTCGGGAATCGGAAAAACTGTTAACAACTTTTTTATTCTGAAATATGTCAAGAGTGGGTAGCCTATATTTAAATTAACCATGATCTTTCAATGCTTATTACGAATATGTAAAAAATATTTTTATTTATTTAGAGATAGGCCTAATCCGGAAAATTCAGAAAAAGTGTCGGAAAAGCCAAAAGATAAACTTACCGTATTTAAAAGTATGTCATGTGGGTCTTCAAATCACTTCGGTTTTATTTGGTATACTACTTCCACTGGCAACATTTACTACCGCAATTTATTTTCGGATAACAGTTAATAACAATAGGAATGGGAAGCTCTACAATTGCCTCTTTCATTCCATATAAATTCATAAGCATTACTCAATTGCGAATAATATAGGTAATCTTCATTTAACATTTGATTTAACCATTAAACTGTTTTTAAAAACAGGTGATACAATAAGTATTAAGTTACGAGGTTTTTCAGTAATTTTTTGGATACCACTAACAATTATTGCCTCTGAAACTAGGAGTCACGGATTTTGGCAGCACAATGACGGACATTCAATTCAATTCTTAATTAAAAATGTCTTTATGCATTTGTAGAAAAAATACACACATGAATAGTGTCTAATTTTTGTAGGTATTAAAAAATTATAAAAAAGTCACTTAGCCTAAATCTCAGCATTTTACAAAATAGGCTACAGTAAGTCAAAATTATAACACATCAAAGGAATGCATAGCTTTGTTGATGAGGTACTGCTTAAGTTTTATTTTGAATTTCTTACTTGAGACCTGTAACATCATTTGGTATTTTAATGAAAAATTTAGAACAGGTGTATGTAGGTTTTTTTCTTAAAAAGTTGTAAATTGTGGGCGCTAATTGCTAGGCATCCTCGATTTCTAGTATTGTGTTCATGATTGTTACCAACCAGTTCCATGTCCTGAAATCTATTTTTTATAGATAAAACTGTATCAAAAACATAGCCTACATTCCATAAACTGTCATTATTTGTTCTGATTTAAAATAATCCTTCACTGAAGTTCTGGTTTTAAATTACAAATAATTCTTATTGCTTTTTTTTGCATTATCGAAATGGCATTTAAATTATTGGTTGTTGTTGCACCATACAATGATATTCTAAAGGATATCACCGAATGGATGTAAGAAAAAATAAATTACTTTGAGAGTTTCTTTATCACAATAATTTTTTAACCTAATTAAAGCGTAAAGGCCAGAAGAAATTTTAGTTAGTAATTTTTCAACGTGACGTTTCCATTTTAGTGTGTTTTCTATTTCTAATCCTAAAAATTTAATGCTGTTTTTTATTTCAATTTTTTTGTTGAGGATGGTAACGTTAGGTAGAATTACATTTTGAACTGATCGAGTATGAAAATTAACAATAACTTATTGTTTTTTTTCAAGATTTAATAATAGATTATTTGAATTAAAAAAGCTTTTTAAAATTTCAGGTCAGAATTAATTTTAATTTCTAATTCATCGATAGTTGAAGCTGTGATTTTTAAATTAGTATCATCAGCATATAGGTACAGTTTACTCAACTCACTAAGCTGCGGGAAGTCTCTTAAATAGAAAATAAATAACAGGGGTCCTAATCTTGAAATGCACAGGTAACCTCCGTTGCGTTTTGTCGTATTATTTTGTTACTAAATTCCATTAATTATTTTTAATAAGAGGACTACAAATACATAGCATAATTCTTGAAGAATTTGATTATCATAAAATAAAATTTGTTTGCCATAATAATTCACAGAAAATTAAAGAAATAGTTTTAAAAGGAGTCACAACTAAATCATGCGTGTGAGTAACCTCCATTACCGTCTTCTAAAGGTGATATTTTGGATACGATACTTCTTGATGAAATAATATTGTTTGACACCTAAACCTTTTACAAAAAAATTTAACTCGTGACATAAGTATTTTGTTTTAGAATATTTAAGTTGTTTCACTTTTTTTACAATATAGTTGTACGCTTGTAACCACCGTTACTTTAGAATGGCTGTTTACCGGATTACTGTAGCCAACAATAAATATAATAACTTGGTGAATGATAAACCAACAAAGAACATTTTTAACCCTACGAAGAATAACACATTCCTGGACGCATGAATTAGGTTATGGCACTTCAATTTAGGCCTAAATAAATTGGGTCTAACTTAATAGAAGAAACTAGGCCTAGCCTATAGCCTACAAGTTTTAGTAAGACCTAATATAATTATTTTTTAGCAGCCTATAGGAGTGCAGAAAATCCCCCAATTGTACTGTTCCAGATCAAAGATTTCCCCCAGATACGCGACACGTATGACTTTGCCTTAAAACTCAACAGCATACAATGGGGGCAGTGAAGTGATTAAAGACTTTTTAAATTTTAGTTTATCTTATCTTATACTCTAAAACAAGCTCCGTTTGTACGCGCAAACTTTTTTTTCGCTTTAAGGATTTTTTATTTTTTTGTTGATTGTGGGAAAAATCCGGTTTTTGCGCTAGAGAACTTCAAAGTTCCCATGTTCCCTATCCTTATGAAGGTTTTTAAATTGAACAAAAATCAGCTGATAACTGTAGATAAAACCAATGTGTTGTATCTTTAAAGGAAAATTATACCAAAGCGCAGCACTCTTCGGCCTGGCGAGTGAGTGAAGCGAACGAGCCCGTCTTTAACATGAAAGAGGGCGAGTGACCGGAGCGAACGAGCTTTGCGTAAGAACGAAAGTATAATTTTACCGAGCTTAAGCTTAGTCCCCCTGGTACTTACATTAAAACACAAGTAGGGTAATAAAATTTGGACTAAAACTACTTACTAGTACTTCTTAATATTCATATCTATCATGTAGGCCTAGGCCTATCTAAAATAAAATCTTAATTAAGATGCTCAGTTTTAACTTGAATTATTAAGACAAGAACAATCACAAAAAAATAATAATTTAATAGGCCCCTAACTTACCCAAAATTTTCTTTGACACCTTGAACTTTCCCCTGATCCTAGATTGCTGGATCGGACATGAAATAATTCTGCTCCCCTGGTAGCCTACATTTAATTTTTCTTAACATGCTCAATTATGCCTTTAAGACAATACTTAGGTCTGGTTAGGGCCTAGTCTCTTAATGCCTTGTCATTACTAATTAGGGGACTATGGCATTATTAGGCCTATGTCCTATAGGTCTAGTAAAAAATAGGCCTGAGGTCTGACCTGAAAAAAGTCAGACCCAACCATATATTTATAAAAATTTTCAACTAGGCCTAAAATTGAATAGTGACTAAGATTGGGCCTAGGCCTAGGCCTAACTTAGCCAGCTACGCGCGTCATTCAAGGTATCTTTTATATAGTGATTCAGGCGATGCGCAGCGGGCGAGCGCCTGACAAGCGTTGCTCAATGCAATAGGTAAAGGGGGCCTCAGATTAACTTAGCATATAGGCCTACATTAGTCAAATGTAGCCTATTTTTAAGTCATATGTAGGGTAAGTTATGGAATATTGATTAAAACTTAGGCCTAGATTTCTTACTTGGAGTTGAACTGCAAAACCGTGAGGTCCATCTTCCACATGACTGACAAACACGAGGTGAGAAACTCCTGGGGTAAGCATTTCCGTGGAAAATTGGAGATTCTGAACCGAGGTCACTGAAATTGGTGCCTCTGGTCGTCTCACTTGCATCCCAGGAATGCCAGGTGGTCTAACTTGAACACCACCAGCTCTACTAACAGGCTGATTGGGAATTGTTCTTGAAGTGGAGCTCATATCGTTTGGCATTCTGATCGGTGGTGGTTGAGACAAATTTGGTAAGCCTACTCGTGATTGTCGAGCTGGTTGAACATTTGGTGGAGGAAGTGACGTATTGATTTGCTGAGGTGGAGGTACGGTGACACTTGTTCTGCCTTTCCTGCCTTGTGCATTCGACACCTTTTTAAAGTATTCTACTAGATTTTGTATCGGTAAAGGAGCTCCTCTGCCATAACTGATAAGGGTATGAGCTGGGTCTTCTTTTGGTGTATTAAATTTCAAAATTTTTTTGTCTTCATGCTTATATACTGTACAGTTATAATCATGGTTGCACGTTAGTTGACGGATTATCTCTACCGTCTCATCATCCCATCGATTGTTTTCTTTGGGTGCAACACCACCCAAGTAAAATTCCTCAGCCAAAGGCCCTAGTTCAACCAAGTTTTTCATTCTGGGATCACCAGGGACTAAAGTTATTAACGGTTTGAGGAATCTGACGTCTTGAGCATTTACTTGAGCAATATTCCCGTGATCTATAAACGCCACTGTAACTCTCTTAGTTGAATTGTCTACACTTAAAACTTTTGCACGATACCAGACTTGGTCTTCAAACTTAGCGCAGCAAACGAAGCCAACTAAGATTTCACCCATAGTCTTGGGTTTAAGTTCATTAGAGTTTTCGAACACTTCGCTTAATTGATAAAGAAGTCTTTCAACGAATAATGCATTGTTTTTATCAGTTTGGCCAAATATTTTGATGAGAGGCCCATCTTTATCGACATATGTAATGTGAATATCAACGTGTTGTAGAAGCGCCATGATTCTCCTTCCTTGCGAAATCGCACGTTATTAGGTTCGGAGACTAGTGAAGATTAGATATGAAAAAAGTATTACATTGTTAATGTAAATAATAAAGGCTACAGTAATTGACGAAAAATAAAACCTATGCTGTCTGTCACATCGTATCAATCCAAGTTAGCAGCACATCAGAAATCAACGACAACACCAGGATGATTGAAGGCTTCTTGAAGCGGATGGATGGCGAAGGCGAATGGCGATCTATGATGGCAGGATGGCGTGGATTCGTGGATTGTGTCTGTATTTTTCTTCTTATCTTCTTTATTTTTTTATTGAAAAAAGCAAGTACCCCCTTTGATTATACTTGATTGTAGTATAATCAAAGGTTGCTGAAAAGTAGTAGCATTGACTATGTAAACTCCTTTAAATAAAAAAAAATAAAAAACACGATCATCTCTAGTGCAAGGTCTTTTTATTTTCTTTTATATATGCTTGGTTTGTGTACCTGCAAGGTTTTTGTGCATGGATTTATTTCTGCATGGACTTTGGAATTTATTTGCTCCGTCGTCTAAAAGCTGACATGCCTCTCAAGTTTGTTCGCATTGCTTTTTTTTGCTTTTTTCAATCGCACGTACAGTACGGCACTAAGCTTTGGGGGCACTCGCCTGCTGTTCGTAGGGTATTACTTTTGCAGAAAAAAACTGTTAGGGTCTTGTGTGGAGCCTCGCAGCTGGAACATTGTAAACCTCTGATGATTCAGCATGGAATCATGTCTGTATATAATGTATATATTCCAATGTCTCTTGGCTGTCAAGGCTCAGGAAACTAGTCTTCCTTTGAACAATGATATGCACAATCACGAAACAAGATTTAACTGCAATATTTTTAGGCATAGGGTAAGGCTTGACAAAACATTTAATTGTTTCCCTGTTTCAGGAATAAGATTCTACAATGCTTTGCCTCAAAATGTCAGACAAAAATCTTACACAAGCTTTGCTAATACCCTGAAATCCTGGATGTTGGCCAATCCTTTTTATGATACAAGAGAATTTTGGGATGCTGACCGGACTATGCTTGACTAACTAGGCTAGTGCTTATGCTGGTTTTGAGGTATGCGAGTGGCATGCTTTTGTTTTGGAATGATTTTTTTTTCTCCTTTTGTTTGTGCATGGTGTGCTGTTTTATAGACTTTTCTGGACTTGAATTGCTGCATTTTGCATGGAATTGCCTGGTTTGTGAGTCAAGAGGATGTTTGTTTAGTTTTAAGTTAGTTTTAGTGACTTAGCCTATTGTAACCACTAAACGGCTGAATAAAATCTTGAATCTTTTGTATATGGATTTGCACGTTTGCTCCATTTTAGTTGTAGTGTAGTGCTTGCTGTTGGTGAGTCAAGAGGAATGCCTGAATTGATTTCTTTGTAAACAGTTAAGACTTAGCCAATTACGGTTTAGGTTTAACGGCTCAATACAATGATTCATTGATTGTATTCGATTCATTGAAGGCCATAGCTAGATCCTAAGATTGTATGTAAGGAAGTTACCGTCATCCAGAAAAAAAACATTCAAACCTTAATAGCTAAAAATCATACCGGTAAGTTTGCTGGGTAGTCTATAAAAATCTATACTTATTTAATACGCTAAGGGTTTTTTTTGTCTTGAGAACTCCTCCTACAATTTCAACCGATTTTTAAGTTTTTGGTGTCGTTGGATAGGGCTTGGTCTGTAGTTGTTTCCGCCAAAAATTGATGAGAATCGGACTGAAAATAAAAGCGCTATCCAACATTGAAATCTTAAAATTTCCCATTTAAATAACATTGGGGACTGAATAAAGCATTTGAAACATCTTTTAATAATCAGCTGTAAATACGTGTAGTTATTGGCGATTAAAGATATTCACATTATTGGATTGGTCAGATGTCATTGATTTAAAACTAAAGTAACATTTGTACTGTATTTAAATAAATTGCTCGATTTCGAGCAACACGTATACTAGTTAAATTTTATCGTGTGTTTGATAGCTCTCAAGTCTTGTCAGGATGTCTTTCAAATTCCGTCATTTGACATAGCTTAGTTTTATTCTCACGCGTGATGTAGACTAGTCTTTAATTTTGGAGGCTACTCAACTATTAGAACAGCTCAGGAAGATTTCCTCCCAGGACCAGAGCTCTTTCAAGGTGGTACTTCCCAGCTCCATGGCGTTAGCTTTATCATGGCTCATGTGAAAAACATCAACCATGACGTGGTTCCCCTACGAGGGCCTAGTTTCCCTTGTATGGGTCTAGGTTCTCCTCTACAGGCATAGCCACACCTTTTTTATTTGAAAGTGGTGTTTGGGCAGAATAATCCACTTTGAGAGCTGTTTTGTTTGCAAAAATGTCAATAATTTACAATGTTTTTACGACCCCTCCACCGACCTAGCAACGTGATGGCCTCCCAAAAATAAATTAAGTCGCTACTTCCGTGTCCCGATAATCTAAAAAAAACTATCGATACAAAATATTAATACTCTTTAACACGCAAAAACTCTTTATTCTAATGTGAGTAGACTGAAGGCCCCTCACCCAAAAACGTTATATTACATAATATGATGTATAAAATATATTAATAGAACCAAGCTGTACATGCGTGGTACATCAAACACATCCCCACAACATGTTAAATGCTTTGATAAAAATTGTGGCGTAGAGCTTCCTTCACTAGATGGACCCCCCACATTACTATATGCTGTGAGATATTACAAACCATTCACGGCAGACTGTTCGAAGGAGTAGTCAGGGCCTTCCTCAGTCCCCAACGCCTCAATCTACATGGCCTTCCATGAGGTTCAATTTTAAAGTGGTCGAAGGAAGCGTAGTGCTTTGACTCATACAGAGGTTTCGAGCCTTTTAGTCAGCCAGGGACCTCAGGACCGTTCCAAGAAGTAGCCCGAATCCTCCTCGGGTCGGGGCGCCTCAATTTACTTGGCCCTCACATTCATCCAGAGGTATACGGGCCTTTTCGTCAGCCGCGCCAGGGACCTCAGGACCGTTCCAAGGAGTAGTCCGGACCCTCCTCGGGTCGGGGCGCCTCAATTTACTAGGCCCTCACATTCATACATACATGTACGGTCAGTACTCGCTATCCAACACCCCAGTTTAAAGTTATAAAATTATATAGAACCCCGGCAAGGAAGGAAGCGCTAAACCACATTAGTCCATACATAATTCTATATGTGGGGAGAGTGTTTGAGTTCAGCCTGTCGGTCTGCTTCCCTACTAGTGAACCTTAACGCTCTACTAAACAGCCCCTGGGCTAAGGCTAATTTCACACTTCCAGCATGATTTGAATTATAATTAAGATATTGACCATTGAGAAAGAGATTTTTTAAACAAACATCAGGTTTACCAATGGGTGGAGTATTAAGCCCCATCCTCAGTAATATTTATATGGAATTTTTTTGAACAATAATTAGCAATAAGCAGTTTTGTTAATGCACCTCTGTGTTGGTTTCGCTACCTCGATGATATTTTCTGTATATGGAATGACAACTCATTACCTGGTGATTTTCTAAATCACTTAAATAGTCTCAGATCTACGATTCAATTTACTTTAGAAATCGAAACAAATCACGAACTACCATTTTTAGATGTATTGGTATTCAAAGATAACAACACTCTAGCGACAAAGGTATACAGAAAACCAACAAGCACTGGTCAATATCTTAATTATAATTCAAATCATGCTGGAAGTGTGAAATTAGCCTTAGCCCAGGGGCTGTTTAGTAGAGCGTTAAGGTTCACTAGTAGGGAAGCAGACCGACAGGCTGAAGTCAAGGTGGTGTTCGATGAGCTCAGGAATAGTGTTTGAGTTGTAACCCATGTGTAGGCCAGACTGTGTAAGCCATTCGGAAAAGCTCTATTTATAAACGCAATATTTAATACAAAGCGCCAACAAGAATTTACAGTATTCCATGACAATAACTACATTAGAAAAGACTAGTATATACAATAGTGCAGGCTAATTACTCTGCAAAGTCTATTATATAATTAAACATCTATTTGATTTAACAGCTCGGAATAGCGAAAAGTGACACTTCTACATTTAAAGTAGGCTACCCGATAGCTCTTCGACTCCACAAAATATTTTTTCAAAATATTCTTCGAAAACTGTTGGAGTCAATTTAACCAGAGGCATGAATGGTATGTGACCTGAATTTTTTCCGAGTTTTATTGTTATGCCAATATGAGCGTTTGAAGGAGCACTTTCTGTAATTTGATCTACTATGTGCTCTGAAAATACTAGAGGCCATTCGAGTGTCTCTATCGAACCTTTAAAAAACTTATACTCAGAGGAAGTAATACAAAATTTTGCATTCTCATTTAACTTTCTCTTTGACAAAAATTTCAGAAATACCGCCATGTTTGTCTGTTCAATCAATAAGAGGAATACAGCTCAAATGAGCTAGTGAGGACCATAGACATCCATGGAGCACTGGTGTGCAGTTCACACGGTTCTCTGAATTTTGTAACCATATGGGACAGTATCGTAATCATCGTCCAATTTTTTCTTTGCTCCAGTAATTTTAAACTATTTGACTTCATCTACTGTGACAATGTCTCGGGTTTTTGTCCTGATTCGGCTCTCTTTGATTTCCAGTACTTGAGCGGCTTCGTTGAGAACCATTGCTTTCAATGCATCAAAGTTCACATCTTTTGACGTCTTAAAATTTAAGGTTAGCCCCTTTATCTTACAGACAGAGACTAGTTCATTTTGGTTTGTTGAATACACAAGGTAGGCATAGGTTTTAGGGCCTCCGGACACAAACTCTATGATGTAGGAACCTGGGCCGTAGTCCTTGGCAAGTTCATCTGTCATTTCCCCTAAGTAATCACCAGTGTTAACTCTATAAAGCCCGTCCCGGAAGTAATAAACGCAGCTGTCCGTGTCGTAGTATAAAACTTGAGCACCAAGTGCATCTAAATGTTCATACAACTTTAACCTAGCGTGGGCAGTGGTGTAAGCTGCGATCACTACATTCACAGTCCTCAAAGGTTCACTAGCCTCATCAGCCATTTGCCAATTTACAAGGAGAACTTCTTCGTTTATGATTTGTATTCAATTTACTTGACCCCCAGGTTGAGTTAACAATCTGAAGAATTCCTTAGAATCCCGAATAATTGAAGTTTTTGCCATATTTTCTCTCTGCCCGAACTTTCCCCAGAAAGAATTCAACATGAGTTTCGCTACTGATCGCAGCCCCGCATTCTTAGCAATCTTGTCTTTCTCAAGCTGAACTCGTTCATGTTTAAAATAGTCCTTGATATATTGATCTTTGTCTTGTTCGGTATTACACCAAGAAGGGTACCCTGATAACTCTTGTTTCATTTTCAAAAATTTATTTATAAAATCAGTAAATAAGCCCCCGTTCTCATAGGTCGCTACTCGGTTCTCCCATAACTCATATATGTCTAAGATGGTAAGTAGGCCCCCTGGGAATATGGGACACGGCCTCTGATTGGTCGAGAGCAGGTCAGGTGACCGATGACGTCATCACGCCCCGCCCCCTTGCTGGCCTCTGATTGGTTGAGAGGTCACGTGACCACGCCCCCAAGATTTCCTGCCTTCTGGTGGCAGGAAATTTCCTAATCTCACTTTTACCACATGTTTGACCATGTGACGCCTTTTTTCCAAGATGGCGGCGGTTCCTTTTGCCATGTGTTTGGCCACGTGGCGTCTGTAACTACGTGAGTCAAGATGGCGTCGAATAAAATTTTCACTGTGGGCCGCCGGGGTTTGAACCCGGGCCGCCAAGTTGGTGCGCCGCAACGATGACCACTAGGCTACCACACTGTTGAGTCTTTTAATATGTCTGGTGACGCTATAGCAGAGAGTATGGATAAGGTGTTATCAGAGTGTAGTAGCACTGGCGGGAAATTCCAATGAAGCGTTTTTATTGAATTTCAGCTTTTATAATTGAACTATACATGTTAAATATATATATGTTATACATACGTATGGAGGTATGTTCATGCCAAATTTTAATGTAATTGAATAAAAAATGAGACCTCCAATAAATGTTAAAGTTTCGGGGTTGAAGATATATTTTATTATTTTCACCCCTAACTATACTGAGAGGAATCCGAAATGTAATCATACAAGGTAGTATACCTTAACTAGATACTCCATAAAAAGTTTCAACATTTATAATTAAATTATAAGGTTGTTATATATAAATTAGCATAAGGGTGAATTTTTTAAAAACTAGGGATGGTTTTTCGTTGGGGTGTTAAACGGAGGTAGTGTACATGGTAGACTATTTATGTACCACATTTGAACCTCGAAAGTAGAATAGAAGCTGAGATATAAGTGAAAAACCAAATAGGGTAAATTTCACCCCCCACTAAAAATTTTAGTATAATTTGTCGATTTAACATTAAAAACGCTTGAAAATGATGTCCCAGATAATTCTGACCATTTTTATAATTTTTTAATTTAGGGGTGGTTTTGGGGGTAGTTCACCCCCAAGTGTATTATAGAACTTTGATCATTAAAGCTATGCACCCTTGTACCAAGTTTTGTTAAAATACACCAAAGGATAGTGGAGATATATTGTTAAAACTATTTAGTGATGTACAACTAAATAAAGATGTAAAGTAGTGGTGTGTGCCAACTAAATGAATAAAGGACTGTAGTCGCCCACAAGATAATTTATGAGCCAGCGCGCCGCAGACGGCGGGTTTCCTTATATGGTCCGAGACTCATTATTTATACAGTCAGACGGATATAAGTTTTTTGTCTGAGACAATTCTTGGAATATTTCCAGTGAACACATTTACTAAGAGCATAACTGGTGATTATCTTGACATCCTATCTAAATTATTGCTTGTCGGCTCCTTTAATCATACGGCCAGACGGTTTATATGCCTGGTGCAGAACCAGTTTACATACCACTTAACGATTCAAACTGTGGGAACGTTGGGATACGCCCAGGTCTGGTCCGCCATATAAGCCGGTACTTTGGACTCCAGCACCATTCACTCTCCGTCTGGCGTTAGTACCTGGTTATTTAGTGTGACGTTTCCCTAGTCGGACTTGTGTTTTTGTAGTGTTTTCTGGTGTCTCAGGTTAGTAATATAGAGTTATATTTAAAAATAGTTTTATTTATAAATTTTTATTTTTATAATTACAAATTTTGCTTTTGCCACAAGTTCACTAAGGTTAACAACCAATAGTTACCTGGGATGGGAGCACTAGATCTCAAGACCTTTTCCTGAGAAGACATCATGCCACCAATTATTCACAACACTCCACCATGACCCGAATTCAGCGACTTGGCAACCTAATATCTCCTGATGTGGACTTTTTCGCCTTAAATGAAAAAATGTTTAAAAGACTGGCAGAAGAACGTCTGTAGCTCTCTGAAAGTTTATATGTTTTTTGTCTGTTTCGTTTTCGATTGATATTTATATTATTGTTATTCTTATAAAATATTTATTTTGTTTGTTTGTGTATAGATTTACATTTTTTAGAACATTTGTTAGATTACATGAATTTAACTTATTTTGTCAGAAAAGTTCCTATGTTTGCGTTTGTAATTTTGAATGAAAATGTCTAATTATTGTGATCATCACTTTTTAATGGTATGTTAATTGTTAAACATAATACAATTAGATAATTTGTCTGTGGTGATGCTAGTATAGCACTAAAATTAATTGATACACATTAGTAACTATTTATATTGTTTGCACGAACTGTTACCTTATTTAGCATCAATTAACTTGTGTATTCTGTATTGTTATTGTATTTTGTAACTACACACTGTATTATGCTACCTCTGTAAATGGATTTTTCCGTGAATAAATAAATAAATAGTTTCCTGTTGCGTAATCTCAACTACTTGCTAGTTTTATCCGTTGGGTTGAATTTTCAAATTTTATCAATACCTGGTGGAAAGGTCATAAAGGTCACCAATATATAAAACGTGCAACAAGTTGTAAATTTCTCTTTACTTTTAAGCTCTCGTGTGAGAAAGGTGTCCCACCAGTCTTAAATAAAATATTTTAATTGTTTGTTAGTTTTGTCTATTGCGTAATTTCAACTGTTTTGGCCTGCTTTTTCAAGTGTCCCAGTGATTTTTAATAACATATTTTTTTATTTTCTGCTAAATGGAGCCAATTAACGTCGCCCATACCAGTGAGACGTACGTCCGTCGTTTCAGAGTTCATGGGCAAAAAACTGTTTTTAAATTTAACGCACCTCCAGAGGGGGTGACCGATATTGAATGGTTGAGACGTGGGTTTTCTAGTTTGGTGGAGAAAATGAAAGCCGATGCATCTAATGGGGATCAACTGGGGTTCACACTATGCAGTTTAAATTTAAAAAGTAAAGAGCCTGGGTTTGTAAATTTCCGTCCAGCTTCTGAGGTAGATGGTGATGTACTCTGGGAGATTTTTGGCGGCATTCTCCAGAGTAACGCCGATTCTATCACCTCAGCCGATACGTTCCAAGTCGAATGTACTCGTGTCAATCTCCCCGTTGGCACCGGTAGAATCCGTCCAGGATGTTCAGGAATTTTAATGAGGAATGCCGCAAAAGGCGGGGTATCATTGCTATAAATAACAAAGACCGACTCTGTCTGCCCAGAGCAATTGTTGTGGCTAAGGCTAAGGTGAGGAATAGTCCTGATTTTAAAGTTATTTACAAGGACAGGCGAAACAGACAGACACAGAAGGAGACAAAACTGATGCAAAAGGCCAGGGTGGGAATACCTGAAGAGGGGGCCGGTATACAGGAACTTGCAAAATTTCAAGAACACCTTAAAAAGTACAAGATCACCGTGTACAATTATGATGCCAGAGGCAGGGACGTATATTATGAAGGAAACAACCCTGAAGCGCAGTATAAAATCAATCTGCTATTTCATAATGGGCACTTTAACGTGATCACTTCTTTGACGGCGGCCTTTGCTTGTACCTTGTGCCTTTGCTTGTACAGGAATCAGACTACTATTGTGAACCCTGCCATATACCTTACAGCAATAAGGGAGAACATATATGCACAAACATTTGTCCCGAATGCCAAACTGTCTCTCCACCCTGTGTCCAAGACCACGAGGGGGTACTGTGTCCTGATTGTAACTTGACATTACAGAATCGCATTTGTTTTCTGGCCCACAAGAAGGATCGCTGCAAATCAGTCAAGAATTGTTTGGACTGAAATAAATTGATTAGCTTAAGGCATAGGAAATCCCTGCATGTCTGTGGCGAAGTCTTTTGTGTGATTTGTAGGGAGTTTATGCCGCCAGAACATCAGTGCTTTATGAAAGTGGACACAAACCGGCCCAAAACAGAAAATTCGTTGTACATATTTTTTTGACCTGGAGACACGTCAAGATGAACCTCTTACGGCTGACGATCCCGAAACAAAGGTGCACAAGGTCAATCTGTGTGTCTCTCAACAGTACTGTTGGAAGTGTATTGAGGGGCGAGATTGTGACACTTGTGCAGATCGCACTAGGATATTCAGAGAGGAGCCCATTGCTAGATTCGTTGATTATGTAATGGAGTCCCGCAAAAAGTTTAAGAATGTATGCGTGATTGCTCACAATGGTCAAGGATTCTACTTTCAATTTATCTTAAAATGTATAATTGAAGAAACAAAATTCACCCCTGAGTTAATCATGCGTGGAACGAAAGTAGTACTCCTAAAGTTTGACAAGGTGCGCTTTGTCGACTCATTGAACTACTTTCCAATGGCCCTCTCTGCGTTGCCGAAAGCCTTTGACCTTCCTCCAGAGCGTAAAAAGGGTTATTTCCCCCATCTGTTCAACACCCTTGAAAATCAGAACTACATTGGACCGATTCCCGCCAAACAATTATATTGCCCCGACACAATGTTTGAGAAAACCTATAAAGACTTGAAAATTGGCACAATGAACGGGTGGCTCAAAATTACATTTTTGATTTTCAAAAGGAACTTATTGAATATTGTATTTCCGATGTTGAAATTCTAGCCCAAGCGTGCATAAAATTCAGACAACTTTATGCAGGAATGCTATGTAGAGCCCTTCCTAGAGTCTGTTACGATCGCGAGAGCTTGTAACTTATCGTTCAGACGTAACTTTTTAAAACCCAACACGATTGGTCTTGTTCCTAAAAACGGTTATCGTATGGCCGACAACCAGTCTGCCATTGCATTACAATGGTTGACCTGGGAGGAAGACCAGCAAAACGTTTCCATTCAGCACGCTGGGCGCGGGAGAGAGAAGAAAATTGAAGGAATGAAAGTGGACGGGTTTGATGGTGATCGCATTTATGAGTTCATGGTTGTTATTTCCATGGATGTCCTAAATGCTTTCCCTACAAACGGTTTTACACCTATAAAATAACTTTTCAAAATCGCGGTTTTTGATAGTGGCATACATTTTGAAAAAATTTCTTTATTTTTATTTTTACCTGCATTTCTCAATACAGTGTTGTGGGACCACCACCGACAAATTTTAGATGGGAAGTACTTAATTCTGACCGGTCGTTAATTTTTGGCCGCCATCTTGGATCCACCATATTGGATAAAACCATATTGGATCTTTTTAAGGAAAATAAACTGTTTTAATTATTCTATACTAGTATACGTGTTGCTCGAAATCGAGTGATTTATTTAAATACAGTACAAATGTTACTTTAGCTCTAAATCAATGACATCCGACCAATCCAATAATGTGAATATCTTCAATCGCCAATAACTACACGTATTTACAGCTGATTATTAACAGATGTTTCAAATGCTTTATTCAAATTCTTTATTCAAATTCAAATTCAAATTCTTTATTTAGCCATTCAATCAGTTGACAATAGGCCATGTCATTAAAACTAACTAAAACTAAAGAAAGAGAAAAAAATTACAATCAGATCAAATCCTCTTGATTAACAAAAGCAGTCCATCAAGGCAAATCAAGTTCATAGTCTATATGCACACCATGCAGCACACCACACCATGCACAGGTAAAAAAAAAACAAAAGAAAAAAAGAAAAAGAAAATTTAAAAGCCACACGCATACCTCTGGGCCAATTCTGTTCTGTTAGGCAATATTAGAAAAATCTGCTTCCCAGAATTCTTGTAGGCTATAAAAGGGATTGGCCAGCATCCACTTTTTCAGAGTTTTCTCAAATCTCTTGGGTGATTGTTGCCTAACTTGCAGAGGTATGGCATTAAAGAACCTTATACCTGAAACAGGGAAACAGTTTAGAGACTTGCTTAATCTATATCTACATCTATATACATTGTGACTTGTTCTTGTTTCATAATCATGCACATTACTGTTTAGAATGAGATCGGACTCCTGTTTCTTTACTTCAACTAGGCACTGATAAATGTATACATTGTACACGGACATTATGCCACATTGTATAAAAAGAGGTTTGCAATGCTCAAGATGTGGAGCTCCGCAAAGGATCCTTACAGCTTTTTTTTGCAGGAGCAAAACTTTTTGAGTTGCTGGTGTATGCCCCCATAGCCTAGTGCCATACTGAAGGTGAGACTGAAAAAAAGCAAAGTAAGCGAGGCGAACAAATTCCTGAGGCATGTCAAACTTAAGGCGTCTAATCAAGTAAGTTACTCTACTGAGTTTACAGCACAGAGATTCTATGTGCACAGACCAATTGAGCTGTGGATCCAGTGCAAAGCCCAGCAGCCTAACAGGTGGGTCAATCGCAATATCTTTGCACAGGCCAAAAGTGATGGACTGAGTTTTGGCTTCATTGAGTGAGAGTTTGTTTAAGCGAAACCATGTAGCAGCAGTATTTAATAACTCCTGCACTGCTGCCTTAGCAACAAAAAAGTCGGAGTGACATGAAAACAGGGTGGTGTCATCTGCATACATAATTACATTACCTGGAACTTTGTTATACAGATCATTAATTGAAACAATGAACAAGAAAGGGCCGAGTATGGAGCCTTGAGGGACCCCATACTTCACATCCAAGGAGGCAGAGTTACATCCATTCCAGGTTACTACTTGTGATCGACCATTAAGGTATGACCTCAGAATTAAAAGAGCATCGCCTCTCACTCCATACCGTTCAAGTTTTGACAAAAGAAGACTGTGTGAGACGCAGTCAAACGCGCGTGACAAGTCACAAAGCATGACAGATGTAGAACTTCTATCTTCAAAAGAGTTTAAAATTACTTGAGTGAGGGAGTCCACAGCCTGGACTGTAGACATGCCCCTCCGGAAACCAAATTGTGCAGGGGCGATGAGGCGATGCTCCTCGAAGAACCCACACAGCTGCTCCAACATGACAGATTCAAAGACCTTGGCAAAGATGGGAATGATTGAGATAGGCCTGTAACTTGTGACGCTATCTCCATCGCCTTTCTTGAAAACAGGAACGGTCCTGCTAACCTTTAGCATGTCCGGAAAGGTGCCTTCCTCAAGAGAGGAATTAACAATACTGGCTATCATTGGAGCAACTACGTTGGCACTCCTTTTCAACAGATCCACAGACATATTAAAATAGTCTTTACTCTTAGATGTTTTATAGTTATTTACAATTTTAACTACATTGTCAGGACTTATAGGACGCCAGGAGAATGTTGCAGGGTTATGAGGTATGGAATCCAAGGGATTTATTGATAGGTCATCAATGGTCAAGTTGGACTCACAGTTTACAATTAAACTATGCACAGATTGCAAGAAATAGTGATTAAAGTCATCTGCAGTACAAAAGTCTCTAACAGCAACAGCTGCAGCAGGAGTCTTACGATTTGAAATGTGGTCCCACGCAGCCTTACAAGGGTTGGGCGAGTCTGTGATTGAGCTCGCAACCGCAGCCATCTTAGCTTCCTTCAACTTGGTCCTGTACTCTTTCCTCAATTCCCGCAGGTTAGGGAGAAGATGGGGCCTACTCCTTGACAGGTCACTAATTACTAAAATATAATTCTTAAATCTAGCCAAGTCGGGCGAGTACCAGTTCATCTTATTGGACATAGTTTTGTACTTACTATTTGTCACCTTTTTGCATGTCTTGGTGATAAGGGGAAAATAGAACTCAAAAGCCTGTCTGAACCTGTCAAAAAAATGGTTAAAAGACAAATCAGCACTCATAGCCTGAATTTCATTAAGCCAAACAGCAGCCTGGCTTGCGACATACCCAAGAAAACCTAGAAACTGGTTTTCGCTGAACTTTCTGACAGATATTGTCCTTTCCTGTTTCAGTAAAACATTAGGACTAGGATCATTTAAACTAAGATCCGGACTGAAGAAAACATGTTTATGGTCAGACAGTTGATCCTGGCTAACATGAACACTGTACATCCATCTGTCCAGGTTTGTTATAACAGTGTCTAGAGGAGTTAATCCTCTTGTTGGCTCATCGATGCTAAAAAACAGATTAAAACTACGAAGAATATTTTTAAAATCATGAGCTTCATTTGGATGGGTCTTGGGATTCACATTGTGGTCTGTGCCTATTATTATGCTAAAATTAAAAGTAATCAAATAGCTCAAGCATAATTCCAGTAGGTAGAAAAATCTTTCAAAACTACCACTTGGTGAGTGGTACATTGTCACAATGACAAGAGATAGTTGAGATACAACAATACCAGTAAACTCACCATGCATTTCCTCGCAGTAAGGACTTAAGTCTAGGGGAGAAAAGCTAAATTTACTGTCGAGATAAATGGCTACACCTCCCCAGGGAGAAGCACGACAAAAGCTTGATACTAGGTTTAGGCCACAGATATTAGAGTAAAATTCAGTCTCTACGTCTAACATCCAATGTTCGGAAACACATAATGCACTAATGTTATTGTTCATACAGAGAAGTTCAAGTTCATTTAGCTTATTTTTTATACACTGAATGTTTATGGAGCACACGTTGAACTTAAGAGGATCAAAGGCCAATTTGGTCAGGGGTTCAGAGTCCACAGAAAGCCCAGAGTTTAATTTGACTGTTTTGGTTTCCCTAAAAAAGTACGGGACTCCACAAAGTTGGAGCGATTCCCAGCCCTGTGGTTTGTCCTACGATCAATAAATTCCCTCACAAGAGTTCCGCTAGGCCAAAAATTTCCACACAAAAGTTTGGGTGCGTCTGTAGATTGCACACCTATCTTAAAGGACCTATAACTATCATACTTGGATTTTAACAGAACACACTCACCCGATATTCCACTTTCAAGAATATAACCTTCAATGTCTTCCTTCGACACGTCAGCTGCAATGCGCGAAACGAAGATCCAATCTCTCCTGCCCACAGCCTTTACCTTTGCCTTTGCTGCAGTTTGACCTAAACTGTCGTTAGGTTTGGTACCTATTATCACACTGTAAGGCTTTCGCTTGCCCTTGTTAGGTATTTGCTTTTGCCACCCAAAATGAGGCGGTGCAGTTTCACTGTCTGCCCCTGGTAGAGCAGGAAAATGTTCAATATTAACACTAGGACTATTACTAGTTACAATTGTCTTATGATTCACAACAGACTCGCGATTAAAAGATTCGTCACTCGACTGCAATGACACGTCATTATTAACATTGTTAACCTCAACAGTTTCACTTGTATGCAATGTCTCTGATTCAAGTGTTTCAGGTTCAGGTCCGTCGTTCCAAACGGCTGAAGTCAAATTATTACTACCATGAGAGTTATTATTTAAATTAGTACAAAGTTTCTTTGTTTTATCACAAACATCGTCAACTCGCTTGTTGAGTGCCAAATTGTCATTTACAACTCCTTTTACCACTTTTACAAGGCCGTCTAGAATAGTACGTGTATTTATTAAATCATCAACATCATACACACTAGACATGAGCCTGTCTAGCTTTGCCGTACATGCCTTGCAGTACCACTTTACAAAGTCAGATAAATCAGAAATATTGGCATAATTTTTAGAATCTATACCCACACAAGTCGGATGAAACCATTTTCTGCAAAATCCATCGCAAAACAGTCCTTCACAATCACTAGTTATTAAAATATTACATATTTCACAAGGAGAATCTTCCTCACGGTCAACCATCATACAAAAGCAGAAGAAGAAGCTTATTCAATCCCAATGTTATTTAAATGGGAAATTTTGAGATTTCGATGTTGGACATCGCCTTTATTTTCAGTCCGATTCTCATCAATTTTTGGCGGAAACAACTGCAGACCAAGCCCTATCCAACGACACCAAAAACTTGAAAATTGTAGGAGGAGTTCTCAAGACAAAAAACCCTTAGCTTATTAAATAAGTATAGATAAAAAGTCGGTAAACAGAGTTAGTTTTTTTCTAATACAAAGATGGTGTGTATTAATTACTTTGATCATGTCAAAGTAGATTTTTACGCTGGTCCTAATATGAATCAAACTGTTTAAAAAAATCGTGGTTCGTTTTGAATATGCACTCAAATCAAAATTCATCCCTATAATTTCTTATGGAGGTTCGAACTTAACCCTTTTGTTGCTAAGGACGTCTTAAGACGTCCAAGATCCACTCGCGGTTAGCGCAGGACGTCCTAGGACGTCCTCATGTAAGGTTAAGTTTATGGAGCCAGTATATTCTGCGCTTTCCTCGTAGGGAGTTGAAACTACGTCAGCCCTCGGGGGACGTATCTGAACTTTTCTGAATTATTTCATCGTATCTGAACTTCAATTACCATAAGGAATGTAAATTGACAGTTAAATTATTTAGCCATATAGCAGTGCTTAAATAGACTTTTAGCAGTCAATGTGAAAATCTATTTCTTTGCTATTTTTGTTTTATATCCAGTTCTAATAATTGACTTATGAGGTTCGTTGTCGTCTTAAAATACTCAGTAATATTCCGGCCTTAATTTGAGCTATAGTGGAATCATTTTATGAGAAAATATGGCCTAACCCCAAAAAATTGCAACACGAGCGATTTTTTTTTAATGATAGCTAAGAGTGCCCTTATTAACCCCTCAAAAATCGCCATTAATCGCACCTTGGGAACATGGCCAAAAATTCAAAATGGCCGCCAAGATTGCTGCCAAAATATATATTTTGGCATATATCTCGAGAACGGTCAGTTTTATCAAAATTCTTTATTTCAGCAAAAATGTAGCTTTTTTAATGCCAATCAGTTTTCCTGTTTACATTTTGTATGTCAGACGTACGGTATGACCGCAATTTGCCGAGCCGTATTTCATTAAAATCAGCCGTTTTAGCGAATTTTCCTACAGTAAAATAAGGCCAAAAACAACCTTTAGATCGGCAACTGATGTGCGTCCATGAAATTTTCAGGAGACCTTCTTTAAGCTCTAGAAAAAGAAATTTGATGAGTTCCCAAAAAATAAAGTTGTTTTAGACCCATAAAATCACTTTTCAAAATGGCGGTTCTTTTGTAATGAAATAAATTTTGAAAAAGCTTCCCTTTTTCATTTTTACATGCATCGCCTCAATATTATGTTGTGGGACCAACTCCAATAATTGTTGGGTACTAAATACTTTATTTTGAAAGGTCTTTATTTTTTGGCCGCCATCTTGGATCCGCCATATTGGATACAAGTTGTTTTTTTTCTAATGTAAAGATAGTGTTGTGACACATCATTTCAGAGTAGATTTTTTCGCTCATTACAATGCCGCAATCCGTTTTTGAAAATATTTTTCCGTTTCAAAGATATACGGAAATTAAAATTCTTCTCCATACATTTCTTATGGACGTTTCAAATTTTGAACATATTTATTGTTTATTTTTCTTCATATATCCTGTTCTAATTGAGATAGGTTGTTAATTTTGGTATCAGATCACTCAGTGGATCAATGGGCTTCTTTAGAGTTTTTGTTCGTTCGAATTGGCTTGGTTTAAAACGGTTTGTAAATTTTAAACTTTATTCAAATTTCAGAAATGGAGATATTTTTTATCGAAAAGTGTATAACATCACATCTTAAACGTGTCCAATTTTAACAATCAATATATGGAATTAAAGCCAATAATGTACCGTGTAATTTAAGACGAAAACGAACCTTGAATTTCATTTACAACTTGAGTTGTACGTCTTTAACTGAAGACGAATTTCAGGAACCAATAAATATTATGTTGATTAGACAGTTATAAGCCACTTAATATACAACGAATTTCAATGGTCAATAACTCAAATTAAAGACATTGATGTACTATTTGTTTTAAGACCAGAACTAACTTTGAGTCTTACTTAGAACTTGAGATATTAATCTTTAACTAAAAGCGAATTTAAAAAAAGTTGAAGTTTCTATTAAATAGAAGGATATAACTCGTCTCAATATCCTCCAAATGGAATGAAGAATAGCTTTAATTAATTCTAGGAATATTACTGAGTATTTTAAGGTCACAATGAAAAGAATTCCTCAATTAGTACTAGATATAAAAGAAAAATAATGAAAAATAAATTTTAAGTTCGAAATGTCCATAAGAAATTCATAGGGTTGAATTTTATTTATTTGAGTGTATCTTTAAAACGAACCAAGATTTTCAAAAACGGATTGCGGCATTGTAATCAGCGTAAAAATCTACTTTAAAATAATGTGTCACAACACTATCTTTATATTACAAAAAAATAACTTTCATCCAATGTGGCGGATCCAAGATGGCGGCCAAAAATTAACGACCGGTCATAATGAACTACTTCCCATTAAAAAATTATCGGTGGCGGTGTCACAACATTATATTGAGAAATGCAGGTGAAAAAGAAAAATAAATATTAAATTTTTCAAATGTATCCATTACCAAAAAACCACCATTTTGAAAAGTGGTTTTATAGGTGAAAAACAACTTTATTTTTTGGGGACTCATCGGATCCTTAATTATAGTGCTTAAAAGAAGCTCTTATCAAATTTTTGGGAATGCACATCAGTTGCCGATCGAAAACCCTAATTTTACTGTATAGTGAAATTAAGCTATTACCATATGTCTCATGGTAAGAGTTAAGACCGGGACCATCATAACTTTTCATTTTGGGGCCCCCAGAAGCCAAAAACAACATTCTTTTGAAATTTTAGATATACACACACACTCAGCACGATATAGATATAAGCATGATAGCGGTCACAAAAATCGTCCGATCATAATGAAATTTGGTATGGAGGTGTAAAGTGGTAATTATTCGAAGGAGTTCGAAAACCAGCCCGATCGGACTATTGGAAGGGGGGCTAAAGGGGATTTTACCCCTCAAAAATGGATTTTTTGGTTTTTTACATAAAAAAATTAAAATAATAAAATGTTAGTTGACCCTATAGAATTCAGCTTGAAAAAACAAACAATTTTGTATCTTGAATCATTGTTCTATGTTCATTGGTTGCCGAGATATTCAAAGCGGTAAACACAGAACATTGTCCCTTTATTAACTTTAAGGGAAATAAATAAAATGCTATATATCCATTATTTCTCAACATATCTTATTAAAAGTTGGTATGTGGCTTCATCTAATAGAGATATACTTTATTATGGCCTAAGTTCCCCATTTTTGACCCTCAGGGGCAGTGGGCTTTCCACTGTACGGGTGTTTCTTGGCGACCCCGGGGTACCTGAGCCAAGCTGTGAGACCCTCCTCACAGTTCTTCCCGAGCTAGGGCCTTTCTTCTCACCTTTCAGGTCTTAGCTCACCGTCTTTATTCTTTCCTGAGCTAACCTTGCTCACCTTCTCGTTTTCGACCCCGAATCAAAGGTGTCTTTCCACCTTCTTTCGACCGGCGCACGCTGGGGGGTCCTGGGAGTGTCCCTGTTGTGTTGCAGGGACTGATGTGTGCCTCGCACTGCCGATGGTCTCCTCCAGTGTGTCGTCAGAAGCCAGCCGCATCGGACCTTAGTCAGGAAGTGCAGCATGGATGCAGAGATCGGACTCTGCATTGCCACGGGTGACCCCCAGCACGTCCGGCACATTTTGTGTATCGGTGCTGGGCAAACGAAGGTTTCGGGCCCCAGAGTTCTGGGGTAGGGGTGTCTTATCTCCTACGGGGGGTAGACCTCCGAGGGTGCACCCGCTCCCGGCCGATGAAGGGCCGCCTCTTGCCGCACGATGCGCTGGTGAAACAAAAGTATGGATTTTAAAATGCAAAACACGAACGATGATGAGATAGAGCAGGCCGCCTTTAAGCGCAGCTCAAGACTGCAGAGGTCTCCGACCTTGAACACTGGAACGCCGACGAAGGGTATTAAAACCACCCCCCCGCCAGTGCCATTCAAGGCTCTTGGTGGTGCCGGATCGTCGTCCAAAACCGGACAGAAGAAGGAGGAGATCGGTATGGCGATGGAGGTGGCCGAGCCGGCAACACTATTAGCCAATATCCAAGGGATTCCTATCAGGAAGAGCCCTCTTCGTGCGGCATTCGAGCTGCAAATGCTTCGGCAGCAGCAGGACGACGCCCACGAAGAGGAAGACTCACGTCTGAAGAAGATGAAAGCTCTTTTGAAGGAGATGGCCAAGGCCGTCTTAATTCAAAAGAACGTGAACAAGGCGATAAAAGAGGGGATCCCGAAACTCGAAGATGCTCTAGAAGAAATCGAGGAATGCCGGAAAATCAGGCTAAAGGCAGTGAAGCAGGAGCGCGATGTCACGAACCGAGTCATCTCTGCTTCGCCTCAAGCTCACCTGGCTGAGTCCCAGACTCAAGCCAGAAAGCGAAAGAAGAGGCAGAGCGGTTCTTCGCCTGGAAGCCCTGAGCTTGTTGAGGTGGACTCAGTGCCGAGACCGGTTTTTGTCACTGCGTCATCGCAGACATCTCCTGTCCAGGCTACTGAATCCGCCCCGGGCGCTGCCGTGATTCCAGCGGCTACTCCTGCAGAGGTTCCTGCTCCGGCGGCTAATCCTGCCTTGGCAGCAAACTCTGCCTCAACACCTTTGGGGGGCTGGAAGACGCGCCTGTCTAAGAAAGAAAGGAGGAGGCAGAAGCAAGCGGAGGCGGCTTCAAAAAGTGCGTCGAGCGGACGCAAGTTTCGAAACCGGTTGGGGAGGCCTTTGGCAAGTCTGTCAGAAAGCCTAAACAACCCAGGCCTAAGAAGCCCAGGACGGAGGCAATCTTGATCAAGCCTTTAGGGGGGCGATCTTTTGCCGATGTTCTGGGTCAGATTAGATCGCAGGCCAAACCGGAAGAGACCGACACCGTTATCAAGTCTATTCGGCGAACCCAGAACGGGGATGTCCTCCTCGAACTGGGGAAGTCGAGTGACAAGATCGGTTTTGCCGCTTCCCTCAAGACTGCACTTGGGGACAAAGGCTCAATCAAGGCCCTAGAACCGAAGTGTTCGGTCGAGATTCGAGACCTTGATGCCCTCTCCACCGAAGAGGAGGTGACCCGTGCGATCCAGGTGGCACTCCCGGAGATACCGGCTGATGGAGTGAGGGTATGGCTGACAAAGCCCAACCGAAGTCAACTCCGGATGGCTGTTGCTGAGATGGGCGAAAAGCACGCCAATAAGCTGTTTAGCCTTCAGCACCTCAGAGTCGGTTGGGTCAGTTGCAGGCTCAAACGGAGGGTGGTAGTTTCGAGATGCTTCCGCTGTCTCGGTTTCGGCCACTCCTCCCGAAACTGTAAAGGGCCCGACAGGAGTGCCAACTGCTTCCAGTGTGGAAGCCAGGGCCACAAACGCAAGGAATGTTCCTCGAGCCCCTCCTGCTTCCTCTGCAAGGATTCAGGCTCCAGTGCCCTCGGTCACTTACCCGGGTCTGGTCAGTGCGGTGATCAAAGAAGTTAATCAGGCCTGATCAGGTGGACTTGAATCTGATCAGAAATGATCAGGTATCATCAGGCCTGATCAGATATAATCAGGCCTGAATAAAGTTTGTGGGAGAAATAATTCACCAAAGGTCAGAGAAGACATCTTTTAATGAGTATCATGTAATACCACTAAAAAAACACTGTATGTAAACAAACATTTTAAAATTAACATATGATAACAATAACACATGTGGTAAAATAATTCACTAGTCAAATAATGGTCGCCACATCAGCCCCCCGCGGAGAAACGAAGTTACGGAAGTCGAAATTTGACTTTTCGACCGGAACGAGTAGTGTAACTTGAGCCTGATTCCGATGTCTTATCTGGCTGTGATGATAATTGGGGCAATGATGATGAAGGGGGAAATGCCGGGGAGTTAAGAGCTGGGTAGTCATCGTCATCGGGTAGGGTGAATGCTGGCTTTACCCGGTCTATGAAGACACGAACATTGCTACCACGAAGCAAGAGTGTGATGGTCTTGTCGTCACGGCAGACAACAGGGTGAGGTCCTGAATATGGAGGTTGGAGGGCGCCTCGAACAGTGTCGTCACGCAGAAACACGTGTGAGCATGAGGCGAGGTCTTTGAAAACAAACGTTCCTGGCCGAACGTGGCGGGAGGCTGGTGTTGGTCGGAGATGTGACATTAGTTGACGGAGTTGAACCACATAATCCGTTGCGTCAAGGATAGGTCCTGTGAAAGGTGGAACCAGGAGTTCGCCAGGTAAACGAAGTGGTTCGCCGTAGAGGAGTTCGGCTGGAGAGGCCTTCAGGTCCTCCTTAATGGTAGAGCGAATGCCGAGCAAGACGATAGGTAAAGCTTGCAGCCATGATATTCCTCTATGACACATAATAGCATCCTCAAGTTGCCGATGAAAGCGCTCAACCATACCATTAGAGCAGGGGTGCCAGCTACATGTTCTTGAACACGTGGTCCCGAGGTTGGCGCCGAAAGCCTTGAACAGTTCAGACTCAAACTGCCGTCCTTGATCAGTTGTAATACATGAAATCGAGCCAAATCGAGAAATCCAGCATCGAAGAAGGGCATTAGCTGTTTCTTCTGCCGTAATGCGTTCAAGAGGCCAAACCTCAGGCCAACGTGTGTACCGGTCGACAGCAGTAAGACAGTAGCGGTAAGAACCGCCAGGTGGAGGGCCAATTATGTCCACGTGCACGTGCGAGAAACGTGCAGAAGGTAGCTGGAAATTGCCGAGCGGTGAGTGTACATGGCGAGTCACTTTCGAGCGCTGACAAGGGAGACAAGCTTTGGTCCAAACACGGCAATCTTTCTTCATGTGAGGCCAAACGAAACGTTGGGAGACAATGCGTGACGTGGCTCGTGTGCCAGGGTGACTCAAGCTGTGTAGGGCGTCAAACACTTGGCGACGCAAAGGTGCTGGAACATAAGGGCGATGTTTTGGAGTAGTTGTGTCAGCGTATAGTTCAATATCAGTGCCTGGTATCGGAATGCGCTTGAGATTTAGGGATGTATCACTTTCCAGTAGAATGCGAAGTTCATCATCATCAGCCTGGGCACGAGCGAGGTCCTGAGGATCCACTGTTTGTGGCACTTTGAGTGCAGCGACACGAGATAAAGCGTCAGCAACCACGTTAGTAGCTCCGTCAACGTGGCGAATATCAGTAGTAAACTGACTGATAAAAGATAATTGATTAACTTGAACTGGTGGGAGCCGATCGCGACGTTGCTGGAAGGCGTAGGTAGTAGGTTTGTGATCTGTGTAGACAGTGAAGTTGTGAGCCTCTAGCATGTGTCGGAAATGATGAATACCACAGTAGATCGCGTGCAGCTCGCGGTAATATGCTGGCCATTCGGCTTGTCGATTTGTCAGTTTGTGCGAATAGAAAGCAAGAGGTTGCCGGTTGCCCTTGACTAGCTGCTGGAGACAAGCGGCGACGGAAGTATTGGACGCATCAGTGAACAACGCAAGAGGTGCTGTGGCGTCGGGGTGGAATAGGAGAGTCGCATTAGCAAGGCTCTCTTTACAGTCGTTGAAAGCTTTTCTCAAGTCCGGCGTCCATGTGATAGCTTGATTTCCACGAAGGTGGGCGATAGCTGCATGAAGAGGAGCCTGGTGAACTGCGGCATGAGGTAGGAAGCGACGGTAGAAGTTAACCTTACCAAGAAATCGGCGAAGATCGCGGGACTTTGATGGAAAAGAGAATTCTTGAAGAGCGGAGATGCGGTCAGGCAGTGGGCGAGTTCCCTCGGCAGATACCTCATAACCAAGAAACTTCAAAACAGGTAAGTTAAATACGCTCTTCTCGACGTTAATCAGAATTCCATGGGATGAAAGTAGCTGGAAAACAGTTCGGAGATGTTCATCGTGTTTTTCAGGGGTCCGGGATGAGATGAGGATATCTTCCACATAAGAGAAACAAAAATCCAGTCCCGACAGCACACCGTCAATGAATCGCTGAAATGTCTGTCCTGCATTACGAAGGCCGAAAGTCATGAATGGAAATTCGAAGAGTCCGAATGGCGTAGTGATAGCCGTCTTAGGAATGTCCTCTGGGTTGACAGGGATTTGATTGTATGCACGTACCAGATCAATGACAGAGAAAACTTTACAGCCTCGAAGACTACTGGCGAAATCATGGATGTGACGAACGGGATAGTTGTCTGGTATTGTCCGGGCGTTTAAGGCACGGTAGTCTCCACAAGGTCGCCAGCCTTTTGACTTCTTAGGCACTATATGGAGTGGTGATGACCATGGTCTATCCGACCGGCGGGCGATCCCATCCTGTAACATGGCGTCGAATTCTTGTTTGGCGATCTTGAGACGATCAGGAGCAAGACGTCGTGGACGAGATGAGACGGGTGGTCCTAGTGTCGTGCGGATGAAATGCACAGTAGAATGGCGTACCTCTCGTGGTACTCCTGTTGGTCTTGTGAGATCCGGGAATTCCGCTAATATTTTGTTAACTGTCTTCTCCGGGGAAATAGTCCTGATGCTAGGTTGTCTTGTACATCCAGTACGGCACGTTATGGATAGACCGGTTACCCCATCGACAAGACGGTGTTTGTAGCAGTCAGGGAGAAGATTGTAATGACTGAGAAAGTCAGCTCCAAGTATGGGCTCAGTGACGTCGGCAACCAGAAAACGCCAAGGGGACGATCGGCGGAGCCCAAGGTCAAGCTCGGATGTCATTGTTCCGTAGGTAAAAATTTTACTGTCATTCGCCGCAGTTAAAGAGAAGGTAGATTTTGGACGATTGGTAGGTAGAAGGCGTGTGGGGAGGATTGAGACGTCTGAACCAGTGTCCAGCAGGAAACATCGTTGAGTCTTTTTATCCACTATGAAAAGGCGTTGAGAAGAATCATTGTGGCAATCAGAAGAAGATCTGACAACATTTCTTTTCCGGGGTTTGGGTGGAGAAAAGTTACATGGCAAATCACAGCAACGAGCATTGGCACCGAAACGACGATGGTTTGAGCAGGTTTTCGAACAGTCAGTAGGCTCGCGTGTCGGCGTTGAGGGTAAAGGACGCTCGCGCAATTCTGACGTATCACGGCGTTGATGCTCATAATCGCTGAGGCGTAAGGAGAGTTCTGATACTCGTAGCGTAAGCTCGCTGAATTGGTTGAGGATTTTTAACTCCTGTTGAAGAGTCTTAACTCGATCCTGCAGGTCAGCGATCTGCCTCCTGAGTTCCTCCTCTGACATGTCAAAAGTAAGATCACGTCGGGGTCACCAATGTGGGAGAAATAATTCACCAAAGGTCAGAGAAGACATCTTTTAATGAGTATCATGTAATACCACTAAAAGAACACTGTATGTAAACAAACATTTTTAAATTAACATATGATAACAATAACACATGTGGTACAATAATTCACTAGTGGTGAATGGTCGCCACAAGTTGATCAAATGCCTTGATCAGTCTTGATCCAATATGTTCAGGTCTGATCAAAATTGATCAGGCCTGATTAGATGAAGTCAGATTTTATCAAATATCTTGGATCAGGGTTGATGAAGTGTGTTGAAGCATATTTAACTTAAAATTTTATATATTTTTCAGCCTACACGAAACAACGTGGAATTTTTATATATTTTTAATAAAGATTATAATTGGTTGAGTATTTGTAAATTACATTTTTTGCACAATTAGAAGAAAATAATTTATTTGGGCAGAATATTTATTATTTAAATTAATATATAGCCAATTTTCATTGAATATATAAAGAAAAATCAGTGTGTAAATAAAATAATTAAGTTACTTCAATAAATACAACACAGATCAGATTATCATTAATTTACTCATGTTAAAAATAATGTAAAAAAGATGGGAAAAAGTCAACACTTTTCAGACTTAAGCATTATATGATTGAAACTCACTTAATTATTTTTAATAAAGAATTAACTATGTTCTATTCTAATATTCTAATATACCGTAATCCTTGTGCTAATTTAACATAAGTTAACATAAGTATATTTTTGTGCTTCACTATGTTGTGTATGCGCGGAGTGTCCGCGTGTACGTGGGAGGGCGTCGGTTCAATGAAGGCGCCGTCTGAGGCGGGGGGGGAGGCGGTTGGCGGAGGCGGCGCTGTCACGACGCCGGCTCAGTTGCCCACCGGCCGACACCGCGATGGGAAGGTGCGAAGACTCATCTGTGGAGCGCAAGAGTGAGTGTGTGTGGCTTAACACCTGGGCAGCGGCTAACTACTGGTCTCTACTCGAGATGTTTGGTTTGTTAATTAATTATTCATCAGGCCAAACCAAATTATGTTTTGGTTTTCAGCTCAAATGGACGTGAGAATATGCTCAAATATGTGATGGAAATATTTTCAACTGAATTCAGTTATAACTAACGGACTCAGTGTGCTACTTGACACATATGTTTATATATCTGCTATTATATGTTTTGACAAGTTTCTCCTCCTTGTCAACCGCAGAACAAATAGAGATGTCACGTATAGCATTTGTCATTCTGTGTTATACTGACATCTTGACAGGACTGGCTTTGTTGCTGGCTAGAGCTGCAAAAATATTAACTGAATTAATTATAGAACAAACATATTGCAACCCGTATCTTTGTACTAATTTAAAATTTTTTTGCTGAAAGCACAAAGACTCCGGTCAATATACTACCATGTATAATGTGTATTATATATGTATATAAATAAATTATATAAATTATATAAGCTTATAAAAGACATTGAAGCAGTAGCCTATAAGGCAAAACTTTGTACTTACAATACCTGTGTTATTTATTTTTATATAGGACTACAGTATACATATAATCAAATAGTATTTTTTATACTACTAATCCTTTTATTTAATATAATTAATATAAATACCTGGAGTTTTATACCTGATTAAATCTAACCATTTCTTATTATATTTAAAATATGCGATATAAAATGAATCAAAGTGCTAATTTCTGCATAAACTAATCATATCTGAATATAATTAATCATGACTGAACAAACCTGACTATTACTGATCAAATCTGACCAAAACTGAGTAATATTGATCAAAACTGAACCTGATCAAATTTGTTCAAGTTTGATCAATTCTGATCAGACTTGTTCAAATTTGATTAAACCCCTGATCAGATTTGATCCTGGAATGTCCCATAATCCATAAAAATTTGATCAAATTTGATCAGGTTCTGATATTTTTTTTTATCAAATTTGAACAACTATTTTCATGGGGGATACCAGCAGTTAATGTGGACTTTCCTGGTCTAAAACCATGTTGTTTTTTGTCCAACAATTGATTTGATTCAAGATAACTCAAAAGCTGATTATATACAATCTAACTTACTAATTCTGTAAGGAATTTCTTGTGAACGGCAAAACTCTTTTATTTATGAACCAATTTTGAAGATTGAGGAGTCAAATTAAAGGGAATTTTCTGTAGACGTCATGGGATAATTTTTGTCACCCTCAGTTCAATGTCCTTTGCCAAATTGGACTTTAAAGTTTCCATGTATTTTGAATATAAGACAAAATTTAGTAAGTTTACCTAACATATGATTCATTTCATGAAAACAAACAGATGCCTGTCTTCATAAAAATAACCTGTCTCCCTTCTGTCATTTTAATATATATTAGTTTTTCCTGTTTACTTTCAAATTCAAATACATCAATGACTGACGAAATGGGGTGGTGTTTATTAACATGCAGTTTTCATTCTGAGTATTAGGGAACGACAATTAGTTTATTTAATTATGTGATTGTATTTTATTTTCATTCTATACAAGTTTCACACCATCTGCTCCCTCAGGCTGGAGCTGTACTTGTCGAGTATCGACTGGCAACGACTCGTTTTTTCTAAACGTTTTGAAAAAACGGGCAGTAATGATAGATTCGCTAGCGATGAACCTGCATTAATACAATAATACTGGTCTTCTGTCAAAAAAGGTCCTATCGTATAAATGGAACCGTAAAGGCAAAATAATCTGTATAGTGACCTAACTTCCATGTTACATCAACAATCAGGCCAAAAATAAAAAGATAACAATCAAAAATTAGAATACGATAGATAACAAAGGAATGTAAAAACTTTTCGTATTGTCTTCAATACAGGGTGTTTCAGAACTCCCTACCAATATTTTAGGGCATTGTTCCTGGGTTAAAAACATATCTAAATATCATATTTAAATTGTCCGGAAGTCTTAAGTTACTCACACAGCCGCCATTTTGTTTTTTACACATAGTAATTTTTATTTCCGTAATGGATGGTTGTACAGTAGACTCCCTCTTAACCGGCCTCCTCGGGACCAGGCCGCGGCCGGATAAAGAATTGGCCGGTTAAACCGATGTTCATTTAAGAACGCCAACCCACAATTTTATACGCCTAAATATAATTATTACTTGAAAAATAACTTTAAATGTATGATTTATAGCTAACATCCACCACCCACGAAATCCACAACAAACCTACACTAATAATAATGTGGTTTACTGGATGGTAGGTAAAAACACATTGACTTCCGGTGGCATTCACTTCCGTCCAGGACGTTATATTTTAATTGGTTTGAGAACATCATATGAAATAACGTTGAATTGAATGTTACAGTAGATGAGAAAACTATGTTTCCGGCGATACACGGCCGGTTAAAGCGATGTTGAGATAAAAAATGGCCGGTTAAAAAGATGTTATTTTGTGTCAAGGTAGGCCGGTTAAAGCGGAGACCGGTTAAAAGGTGGCCGGTTAAGAGGGAGTCTACTGTATTCAGATCATATTTGGTATAAATCTTTATCATACCAATGTACATTTCCAAGAAAAAAATTAATTTTTTCCATTGTATATTTTCAAAATCACGGCCATTTTAAATTTTCAAACTCAAATATCTCAAAATCGGTCAATTTTATAAAAATTTTACAAGACACAAAAAAGTTGCCAAGTTAAATTACCTAACCAACGGTGCCAAGTTTGTAAGGATCGGACAACAAATAACGGAGTTATTTAGAGTTATTAAGAGTTATTTTCTTCATAAAAACATGGATTTTGCATTGAATTTAATGCAAATAAGGCCGTTTTAACAGCAAAAAAGTTATACTAATAACAATTTATTAATAAATCTCACCACTTCTTATTCTATTCTAAATCTCACCACTTGCCAATCAAGGAACCACTTCTTGATAGATGACCCGACTGTAGCGGTAGGTGGTATCAATCTTCCTCGGAAGCAGTGGACTATACTCAATCGTTTCCGCACTGGAGTGGGAAGATGTAATTATTGGAAGCACAAATGGGGAATGATACAAGACCAGTCATGCGACTGCGGAGCAGAGTATCAAACTATGGAACACATAGTCGAAGAGTGCCCACTGAGTGCCTTCCCCCATGCATTGGCCGGTCTGCATAGCTAAAGTGAAGCTGGGCTGCAATGACTTAGCGCCCTGGATTTAGCTCTATAAAGAGAGATCTAATTTTTTTTTATTTTAGTGTTTAGCTTTTTACTTATACTGACTCAGGCGCTCTGCACCGCAGAATTTATTTTATTATTCTTAAACCATGGTGGCTGGCTGAATGAGCCATACGATATATATATAAATAAATCTCAGATTCAATACAAAATAAAAACGGCAACAGGCAAGCTCCAATGAAATATCTACTGAATGCAAACTAAATGTGAGAGCGGCAAAAGTAAATGCTACGGTACTAATACAAGCAGTTAAGCCTGACCTTTCAGGAGAGATGTTCACTAGGTGAGTGCGGAAGACGAACTGACTGGCCCTCTCGTCTCTCGGCGCTTGTCCCGAGCTTCCCCCACTTCTCCGCAGCGCGCGAGACTAGCGCTCGGGGTCGTAGTGCCCGTCCATGCAACTAACTACTTACAAAACTGGTTTCGCCGGCCGGCGCGGCGGGGTCCCGGCCGATGGTGACTCACGGGTTTTCCCCGAAGCCTTATCTCCGTTCACTTTGCCTCTTTGCCGGTGAGATTATATTCTTCTCTCAAAATAAATTTTTTTTACTGGTCACAAATTTTAACCCGTTACAATGTGAATTAAATTTAATTTGGTAACCATTCTGAATTGATATTAAAGTAAAACATTTAACATTTTCCAACTCAAGGTGAGCTACGCGTAACTCCAGGGGGGGGGGGGGGGGGACAGTTTTATGACCCGCTGTTGGGATAGCAGTCAAAAATTATTATTCAAAGATTATTTTGGTTGGCTGGTTCTGCTCTTACACATCAACTCGTCGCGGACTAAAGTGTTTTAAGCAAATCTTAAAAACATGCAAAGAGCTCCAATGTATTGTTACATATAACTTGAACATAGAACTTTAAAAGTTACATTACAAATATTTAACTTAGCGCTGTGCCGCCCCCACGAAAGGCACCCTCGGCACAATAATAAATTGTGAACCTCATGTGGACTTGAGAGAAAGCCTAATTTTCAATTTCTACGCCTATACCATGGTAGGTTATACCAGGTGACCTAGTCCCACAGGTTGTCAGTAGTTAAAAAGTTTTTTTTTAACTCTCAGATTACTGGGTCAATCCTTATGAATACTATACTTAATAACAAAATTATTATTTTTTTTTAAAGTTTGCTGGTTTTCTTTAACGTGGGTTTTTACAAAACCAAGACATGTAGGCCTGCATTCGGTATTTCAATAAAAAATATTTATTTTATAAACATAACAGATTGTATACATATATTTCACTTATAATACATATAGTAATTTAAAAATTTCAGCTCAAGACTCACTTAATATTTCAAATAACAACTAATAAAATAAACTATCATTTACATAATACTTGATATTTTTTATACAGAAATTGTCCTCATAAAAAAACCTCTATTTGGGTAGCAAGCACATTTAGAAGCTACCCTTCCACTAAATTGACCTACCACTAAAAATTTAATTAAAAAACTATACTTGGTAAATTCTTTGGTGGAATGTATTGAACAGACGTTTTTTAACACCTTCCATATTACTCAATGTATTTAAGGTCACAAGAAGCAAAAAATGAAAACATGGGGCTACTTTGGATTTAGTAGAATGCCAAAGTGGTGGATGATAATAATATCTTCATCAAGTCTCACTCACTCAAGCAAAAAAACACCAAATTCCAACTGCATACTTTAAAGTTCCTCGCATGAACTGGAGGTTACTTGTGTTGATATAATCTTAAAGGCGAGCTAGTAATATAATTTATATTACATAGTCTTCTAAAGATAATTCAAAATTACACATTTTAGGAACTATTCCATTCAATAATTACTGTCAACCTATCAAAACTCAACCCGAACTCCAAACCCAATTAAGTCTATGTCCAAAACAACCTTCTTTATTTGTCAAAAAAATTATCGTAAGCAATTGTCAAAAGTACGATAATTCACATACAACTAAACAAAATAATAAATTAAGTTGTAAAATACTGTAGGTCTTCAATACAATAAATAAATAATTAACAAAAACAAAGTAAACAATAGCATCAAATTAATCTTATGAGAAGTGTAGTCTTTTAACTGCAAGCAAAACAACTAAAAACAGTTTTGGGTGCTTGTTTGTTATACGGATGCCACTAGTTTCAACATGCTGAGGAAGTTAGGTTAGATCAGAATTCATTTTCCTACTGCTGGATATTGAGTTTCAAATTGTTAGCTAAGATTTTTACCTGTACAATATCCTTTTTGGTGGTATGACGACCGGTTTCGTGACGACAGTCACATCATCAGGTCAATCCTCGATTTAACGATTCGTCAGATTAAGTTAAAATTGACACAAACACATTGAAACATCCACAAAACACTAAAACAGTACATTTAATCACGACACATTCGGGTCCCGAGATCGAACTCATCATCGCGGTGCGTGCACGCATTACATCGAGCCGGCGGCGACTGCCGAGTCGCCGCCGGCTCGATGTTATGCGTGCACGCACCGCGATGATGAGTTCGATCTCGGGACCCGAATGTGTCGTGATTAAATGTACTGTTTTAGTGTTTTGTGGATGTTTCAATGTGTTTGTGTCAATTTTAACTTAATCTGACGAATCGTTAAATCGAGGATTGACCTGATGATGTGACTGTCGTCACGAAACCGGTCGTCATACCACCAAAAAGGATATTGTACAGGTAAAAATCTTAGCTAACAATTAGGTTAGATATTTTACTGCTCAATTTGTCTGAAATACTCTCCCTAATTCAAAACACGTCACCTTAGAGTGATGAAACATACTTGCGGACGTCTGGACAGCTATAGATAGGCCATGGTTAGGTCAGTGACAAAAACAACCCTTCGCCGCTCCATAGTCACAGTTGATTTCCCGAGTGGTTGAGTGTGTGTATTATTTTCACCGTCAATAACTTTCTAAAATATTTTTCACATATTAGCCAATTTTCCTACAGGGAACACACTATTACAGTAGTAGCCATGGTAAGACCTAAGCCCGGAACCATGATACTTATTTTTTTTGAGGTTTTATAATAACATACTCGATCTAACTGGAAAGGGGAACTGTAAACTTGGCTGAGTACATGTAAAGGCCATTTGAGAGCTCTCGTTTAGCTAGTCCCAGGTGTAAATTCTTGTTATAACCGTATTTTGCGCAACATTCAAAATATTGAGTTCGGGAGCTCGGGCTTATGCCACGGCGCGGCGTAAAGATAACTGCTAGCTAAGTATAGGAGGGATAAACTGCAGCCGAACTATTCGGGTTCGAGGGACATGATAGGGTTGTCCGGGCGTAAAAGGTAACCTTTGCGGGTTTGAGGGTCCAAGCTGTAGCGCAAATAAGATAATCTCGAGCATGGATAGCGCGATTTTTGGCGGCAACTTAGACCTGCTAGGTGGGTCTAACTGGAGCGTAACTATATTATTACATATTTCATGCTTGTTTTTATCAGGGATTGATAGTAATAACATATTCAGGTTAAACATTACATTCTAAAACATATTACCGGTCATAAATTAATAAAAGGTTATATTACCTTGTTGCCGTCTTCATGACTTTTGTAAAATCCTTTTGATTTTACGCGTTTTCGGCTTGTTATTGTGCAATCTTCAGAAATGTACACCAAGACTAAAACATCGCTCATGAAGTGGTCGTGTTTTAGTCTTGGTGTACATTTCTGAAGATGGCACAATAACGTGCCGAAACCCGTAAATTCAAAAGGATTTTACAAAGTTACGAAGACGGCAACAAGGTTAGGCCTATATAACCTTTTATTTTTAGCTCAAAGTGACTTGGAAACTGAAGTAATAATGAACAATCAATTAAATTTTTACTTTTTATTTCATCCTTATATTTTGTCCATGACTTATGTTTAATACTGTAGGCCTAAATATAGCTAACCATGACATTCCCAAAAAAATTACCGTAAAAAAGGAAGTACCTTAATAGTTTTAGGTCGTTCTAATTGACATTTGTAATCTTTAAAGTAAAATTACATGTAAAAAAATACTGTATAGAAAAAAAATAAATTAAATATCATACATTGAATTGGGTCTCGGGAGATTTACAATGTAGTTTATAATATCCTGATTCAATAACTTCCACAGCACCCAAAGCTTTTAACACACCTGTAGGTTATTATCCACTACTGTGATAAAAATATGTACACACAATATTTCTTATCGCGTTTTCCTGATGATGCTAAAGCCGCGTCCGCACTGGGCGAACATTCGTGGCGAACTTGTTCGGCGAACACTAAAATCAACAAACATTCCTAACGAACAATTAACCGGCCATGTGATTTATATTCTAAAAGGTTAGCAACGAACAAACAAATGTTCGGAAGAACTTTGTTCGGTGAACATGTTCGGCCAGTGCGGACGCGGCTTAAAAAAAAAAAAAATTCATGAGTTCCATGGTTCAACTTGTTTATTTTTAACTTCGATATGTTGAGGTTTTTCAGTCATAACTTCGATATGTAGAGGTGCATGGGTCTTGAATCGCCGCTACAAAAAGTTTGTTATATTGAGGTTATCCTGGCTACTCTGTCAATAATATTGAGGTGTAAATAACATTAAATTGATAGACAGCTTTGAGGGGAATGAGAAAACACTGTTACATGGAGGATTTCGGTTATATAATATCAGATTGGTTATATAAGATCGGTAATATATTGAGGTTCAATACATCAAGTTTCCACTGTAGTGATTTTTTAATGAGCCACTCAACTTCCAGTTAAATACACTGCTCAATACACTAATGAAGAAACTAAGTCAGCAGTTCAATACACCTCCACGGCTTGAAGGCCTACAGTCATGAGGTTCTGTCTGCGCACACGAGCTGGCCATGTCGAATCTTAAATTTTTAGTGTATGTTCGTGTGAGGAGACTTGAGGAGTAATACTGAAACCTTTATAGATTTCATTTTTGGTACACATTTTCATTAAAGTTTTTAATTAACTTCTTTAACTGCCAATTGATTTTGGTCCTTTCAATATCTGGCCGGGGATGTAGTCGGACTTGAAGGCAGTCTATTGTACATAATTCAGTTTTACCAAATCATGAAAGGCAAGGTATGACGACAATTACAGCCCAAAAGTCACATGAACTTTATAGGTATGTCTACATGTCACCAAGATGCATAAATGTTGGCTGTGAGTGGCTAGAAGTCGAGCCCCTTGCCGAGCCCCGTCCACTGGTCGGGCACAGGCAGAAAGTAGCGATGCATGGCTGCGATGAACCTGTCCCGGTACTCGTCCGGGCTGACGATGGTCGGCAGCTTGCCTTGGCCACCCAGCAGCCCCGACTTCTTCACCATGGTCTCTAACCGCTTGTCCCACGTGAATGTCCTTATGTAATCTGAAAAAAACAGATTGATAGCGAGTACGAAATGACAGCCAAATTGTAATGGTGTATGTAAGGGGTTTAGGATAAAAAGACATTATGAATTAGGTGTCGACTTAGAAAGACAATAAATATATGAAATGTCAAAAAATGAAAGGCTATTTTTTGATGCCATTGAGACAACTTAACAATGTTCTGGAATGGATTGGTCTACATCTAAAATTTAATTCATGTAAAACAAGATGTAACTTTTGTAATACAAAAGTTTTACGTAAATATGTATAAAACTTTTTTCACCCCTCGCGTGCGTTTTGCACTTGGGGAACTGTAAATATTGTGACAAAAAAATTTGAGAATAAAGGATTTTGAATTGGATTAAATACATTTAATGCAATTTTTATCATCCGAGCATAGTAAACTGGCTATCTATTCAAAACTATCAAAAAGTGTTGTGATTTTAAGATTATTATTTGTTTATAATGAAGATCATAGAACATTCACGGGCTACCACGACCAATACATTCACTTGTGGAGTGCACATAATATATTCTGCAAACAAAACAAAGAATTTTTCTTTGGTTTCTTAAAATTTTGATCCTCTAGGCCTAGTCACTAATGTACAAGCCAAATTTTTGTTTGACGCAACGATTTATTTTTTTTTGTCAGGTCTCAACTAGGATATAGTACTTCAAGATGATTGTTTACTTATACTATGCGCCACGAAATTGCGAGCTTGGAAATTTAAACAGCTGTAATCTGATTTACATTAGTCTTACCTAGCGATGTTATCGGGTTGCATTTGTTTCTGTGTTTTTCTACATTTTCAGTAATTAATAACAGATACCAACAGCTGGATGAGTCGGCACAAATCGTCAACACCGGTTTAAATTCAGGCTTGCATTTTCATGACGCCTACTATAGTCAAATCACTTTAATCTACTTTTTGTGAACTAATGATTTAATCAAATCTGTAACTTAAATCTTAGGTGAGCAGAACTCGGAGTTAACGACTAGCAAGCTATGAGAGAGAAAGAGAAATAATACTTGTGACATTCATTTAATATAAAATAAAATACTGAATACTAACACTAACTTTATCATATATCAGCAACAACGATATATTGTCGCATATGGTGTGTTGCCATATATGTCACAGCCTACAAACAAATTTGGAAGAGTTTCAAAGTGACTTAAAACATGAGAGTTAATATGTTCAAGGTGATCTTATTTTGTTGAAACTATTGCAACAATTCCATCTCTTAATATTTATGAACTTGTAGTTTATGCTAAATCCACAAATCATACCAAATGCCCAGTTACACATAATTATAATATCCCTAATTTGCATAACGTAGATTCTGCATATGACAACCTTAGAATAATTAAATGCAAGCTTAACTTTGTTGAGCCAAAATTCTTTTCTAAATTAACTTCCGAAATTAAAACAACAGGTAAACTTAATACTTTCTAACTTAACATTGTTCAGCCGCGAACCTAGTCTGGCAGAAGAATACCGTGGTAAAGGTAGTACTACGGACATTGCAACGCATCTCCAGAACCACTATAAATACACTTTCTATTAGGTTAAGTATATGTAGCCTGCTATATGTGCAGCGCAGGGGTTATAATTGAGTTTTGTTTCTCAACTCTCTTGGGAAAAGTATTTTTTTTAAATATATTATTTTTTGGTAGTTTTTACTCCAAGATAGTTTTTTGGTAGTACATCTATACAAATTATATTTATGTTAGGTTTTAAAGATGATTAAACCCATATATTTAAAAAAATTCAGCTCGTTAGAAGAAATTGATTTCTTGTAAATGATGCAAGAAAATATGCCGATTTTAACACTTCTGGCATCCATAGCCCTTAAAGTAGTTGTCCAAGATAAAAAAAGTTGTATGTCATTGTTACAACATAGTTAGTAGTTTAACGCGAAAAAATTTAGAAGATATTTTTACACGCACAACCTTAAAAAAATTGGTCAGAAAAGTTTTTATACAGAATTTCTATAACCATAGCCCACCTTTGCCTAACCTAACTAACCCTAATCCACTTCATCTGGATGAAAGTGATTGACGGATCCCATGCGTACATTTTAGTCCACAGGACTAAGCGGGATGCCTACTCACCGATGATGCCGACGACCAGTTCCTTGTTGGTCTCGTCGAGGCCCACCAGGAGTGAGTAGTCCATGACCGATTGGCCTGCCAAGAACTGTGTGTCCGACTGTATGGCCTGCATCAGCACAGTCTTGGAGTGCGGCAGAATGTACAGTGGGCTGTCGCACGTCACTGCATCACACACACACAGAGCCTTGATTAAAATCAAGATTTTTACAAGATTACACTATTTGAATTTCACAGAAAGATTTAACTTATAAATTTAACTTCAAGTCAAGTATAATGAAATGCTGAACATGATACGAAAAAAGATAGAGAAAACCTGGCAAAGTTCAGCCTAACGCCATTAAAAATATAGCAGGATACAAATGTCAGGAATCAAAAACTTTTGTTTCCACCCTTTGCTTTGCTACAAAAGGAAATAATCTATTTATGATAGGTTTTATTACGAATCCCATGGGAAACTCAAAATATTGTGGTATTTCTTCACTCAAAGTCAGGTGAGCATGACAGCGAGTGAGCGTAGCGAACGATTTAAACTCGACGGCGAATTAGTATGAAGGCAAGTTTGCGTAGCGAACGATCTAAACCTGACAAAGAGTAATGCGAGCGAAGCCGCAGGAAAAAGCCAGTATCAAAATAAAGCCGAAAGACAAGTCAAACGGTGGAAACATAAATAGAAGTAGAGAAATGAGGTTAACCCTAGAAGCGGCCATTGCCGGATATCCGGTAATTGCAATCTGGAAAACAATCTAGAAACACAATAATATTGATACCATTTTAAAGAAGACATTCCAAACTTTAATTTTCATATGTATTCAAACCTTGTATCATTAATCGGTACAGTTTGTATTATAATTTGAACCAAATTAAACGTGCAAAAAATTCCGTCTCAAAAACGGCAACACGTCAAAAAATAAATGATTTTATAAAAATCGTAGTTTTTCTTATTTTTGTCCAATCAGAAAGCCGTTTGTGTCATTGAAAAGAACACGAGTTTTTCTTTCGTTTCCAATAGTAAAAATTTGTCATATGACTTCGGAGAGTAGGTAAAATAACTTTTAAAATCAGTTATAATGCGCATTGCACAGTTTGGCCAATTTGCCAGGAATACGGCAAATTTTAAAAATTACCAATTAAAACAATTAATGAGTTTAGCATGTTTTATCATATAATTTTGTTGCCAGGAAAAAGTTATACATATTAGTAGCGATTACATCCTCTATCGCGAGGCCGGTGGTCTGTGGAAGAAGACAGACATGGTCGTATTGCTTGGTCATTCTATCGATGACCGGTGTGTGGCCTTAACCTATGTCAGATTGTTCTAGTGACCCGTGCGTGCATACACTCAAATGCCTTTGGAACATTTTTATTATACATTTCCTTAAACATATACATATATTCTTGTTCAGAAAGATCTGTACTAAAAACATATGTTCAATTGATGATATTGTAAAGTAGTAGGGAACATTACATAAAGCTTTGAGTAACTAAATAAGGGTTTTATGACAAAAAATATATAAAACGTGAAGAAAACAATTTTGTATGGTACAAAATCACATTATTTCCCATAAATATATTGTACAGTTTGGTAATATAACACATACTATTAAGCTCATATATTATTTACTTTATAATACTTTATAATGTTTCAAACGTAGTAAAAAAAAAATACTTCCAACAAACCAAACATATTTCCAAGTAGGGAAATAAACTGCCTACATTTTGTATATCTTTGATTGTCTGTTTAAAATTCAGTGTCAAAGTTCTAGTACTCTACTTTTAAAAAATATTTCAAAAATTTTCAAAAAAATTTGTTTTTTTTACATTTTGTGAAAAAAAAGTATTAGCAGGGATTCCATTAAATTTATTTTATTAATAATCTACGTCGGTAGTTGCGACACTGTTAATTTTTTTTAAAACGTTTGCGAAATGGCAGAATATGACTGGCCGCTTAGCGCACACGCACTGATTTGGCCTGGCCGCTTCTAGGGTTGAAATTGGGGGTGAAAATCAGGGGTTAAAATTTATAAGATTGAAAAATTGGGGTTGACAATGTAAGGTGGTCTAATAAGGTAATAATAGCAGGACGTAAAAATACAGGGGTATCTGCTCTAGACACCCTCCGTTCATTCCACTTCTTACATCCACCTTCATCAACTTTATGTCTAGTTCCTAGCTGTGCCTCCCAACCCATTAAAATTTCTTATTCTTTTCTTCCCATTTGACTTGGATATCCCAATTATCGTACTGTATATATTATTTTACATTTTTGGTGATATTATTCTCATATGATTCTTACAACACATCCAAGTCACAAAAATAAGCTTTAATTTAAATAACTGTGGTTTTTATTCACATTACATCAATACTAAATTTATTTATACAGCATTTTACATGTTTAACACGTTCGCCGCTGACAGCTGCTATAGCAGTTGCCCGCCCAATAGCGCTGTGTGCTGACAACTAACTGCTAAAGCAGTGGCGTGCTCCCTTCAAAGTTATTGCTTCAGTGTGAGCCCAGCTCTTTGCCGGGAAGGTTTATATCGTCCCCGCATGTTGTGCCTGTTTTGCTCTCCGTTTCCGGATCGGGAATTCCGTTCGTTTTCTAGCTATCGTTGGAGGAATGGAAATATAATTCAGCATGTTGGTTGAGTTTTGACATTTTATATGCCGCAGCGAACGTGTTAAGTATTGATCCATTTTAACGGACTACAGACCTAGGCTGGATCTAACAAGGGTGGCATGACAGAGCATCTACTGTACCTCAACAATCAAATAAAGTGAATGTCACTGTAGGTTTAAAAAACTTACTGTTAATCAGGTTTTCATCAAGTAGCACGATCTCGCCTCCTTGCTCCATCGGGTTGACCAGTCTGTTCCTCACTGAGCCCTTGAGGTCGAACTTGTGTTTCACCTGGCGGCCGTAGAACAGATTCTCCATGACTAGCAGGTTGGAGCGGAAGGTCGCGTTGGAGGTCGTGCTACGATACATGATGCGGTACACGCCGACGATCTTACCCAGCAGCGTCGGGGAGCCGGACCGCACGCACCGGTCTATGTAATCAAAATACTGCGGTGCTGAATCCATGAAGGGGTGAGTCTCGGTGCGGGACATTTCCTTCAAGATGAACCGATCATCTGGAAATAATGTGAGAATATATTGTTTAAACGAGGTAGGTATGGCCGGGACAGAGAAGAATTCTGAACAGTCTACAGAAAAGATATTATCAAACGCCCAAATGGTAATTTTTCACAATGAATGTTGATCAACTGTGTTAAACTATGTGTTAAATAGGTTTTGTTGGTCTGTATTTTATGATAAGAAACTACAAATTCATACCTGGACATTTTGAACATCTGATATATGTTAATATATACTCTTAGTGTATTGATATAAACTAGAGATTATTGCCTAATAGAAAATTGACCAAAACTTCAGTTGATCTCTGAATCCAGTTAGGCTACTTTAAAAGAATTTTATAACTGAAACTTTTGTTTTGCTACCATTTTTTATTACAACTCTAACAGCTATCTAATGATTTAATCAATTACCTTTCTTCCATAAGATTAACATTGAAGCTTAGAAAGAATGTAGGGTGTAGCCCTGAGGACCGATGTGAATTATAATGGGATTCTGTACATCTACAGGACACTACCTTTCTAACGGTATGGGCAGATTTCTTGTACAATAAACACAGGCTGAGAAAAAAGGAGGAAAACAATCATGCTTGCCTATTAATATAAAGAAAGATATTACTAGGTAGATACAGAAGATGTTTATCGATGCACTTTGTAAAAATGTTTATGGTAATAGAGGATTAGATTTCTACAATAAAACTAATGGTCAGAGAGCAAATATCAATTAATGAATGTCTCTCTAAATGCAAATCCTGAGAGGCCAAAAATAATATTTTTTTACAGTAGAGAGTCGATTACCGGTATCCAAAATTAATTATCTGAACAGTTAATTATCCAAACCCCTGAACAGTACTATTTTTATTAGCAAAGTATTACTAAAGTTATTATAATATTTTAAAACTATATCGTGAAATGTCTAACATATTTTAAGTGTTACAAATATAAAGAAATGTGTACCATTTTTTGTTTTGATCTATTTTTAATTAAAGTTATGGATTATAATGAAGTATTTATTGGTTTTTTAGCATTCAATGAACTATTGAGTGGTTATAAATGGTAAATCAATTTTGTATTTGATTATCCGAACCAAACCTAGTTTCAACTATTTTAGATAATCGACTATCTTCTGCATCTTATTATAAACATATACTTAATCGATAGCTTCGGATAAGGATGCCGGATTACTGGAAGTTTACTGTAACTAAATTCACCACTGCACCTTTGGTTTTGGCGAAATTAGAGCCAGACTTCCCTCCTCGAGCGGCCCACTGTATACAACGGCTGAGAGATCGGACGAAAGCATCTTCCCCGGCGGGGAAAATAGTGGCTCTCAAGCGAGCAAACTCATCCGCGTAGTACACCTTGACGATGAAGTTGGCTGTCGAGTCAGAAAACTGGACCTGTGCAAATGTTAACGTATTAACTTATAGAGTTTAAATATTTTAAGACCACTCATTATCCAACTAGATTTTTTAGTCACACAAAATCTAGTTTATCTATGCAATATTATTGAAATATTTTTACTTTTGAAAAAAATAGATATTTTGAAATTGAAATTTAGATGTTGAAAATATTTTACTGATTAACGAAGTTACTATTTAACTTTCCTCTCACCTCCAGATGGGATGAGGGCTTGTCCTTGCTGCTGCGAGGCTTAACCGGCTCCGAGTCTGGCTTGTTTCCCCCATCCTCCCCCTCAAGTGGCCCCTCTCCCATCCCCACTCCCCCACCCGTCCCCTGGTTCAAGTTGCCACTGCTACTAGTAGTTCTGTAACAGATAGAAAAACTTTTTACCACTATAAAATAAAAATAATAAACGCTAAAAAACTCAACAACTTTTTAATTTCTAACAAACCACACAGCCATGCAATAAATCCTTCATATACAATCACTCCATGTGAGTTTTGTAAAGTAAAAGTTGAGTGACATCAGAGTTTTTTCAAAGTTAGTTAGTATTAAGCAAATTTTCCTAAAGGGATATAATATTAAGGGAGTAGTCACAGTAAGACCTGGACCATGAACTCTCTTTCACTATTTACTTGCAAACGTTTATGGCAATAAACAAAGGTTAATATTTATTTTCAGCTCATCATTTTTTTCTTTCCTTAAGTTTTGATTATAAGAAGTTATCTGACACTAGATATGTGCGGATATTCGAAAAGTTTTCGGTTTTGGATTGGATCAGATATCTGATTCTACTCAAAGATTTGATTGATATCCATATATTCGGGTCGGATATCTGATTTTTCCAGATAGAATCTATATCTGGTGGCAAAGACAAGATCAAAGCACAAACATTAAGTTTTTGTAATGGAGATTTTGCATAAAATGGTGACAATGCGACGTAACATCTAAAACTACGCAAAGTACTGAAGCAGATTAAGCCTGATCATAAGCTAAATATGAAATAGTCACGACATACCCGTCAATTCTGAAACCTCTCGATTGGAATGCTAGCAGTAAATAAAGATACAAGTGTTTAAAGCCTCGGCCAATCACGGCACCTCTAGACGCTCTAGTTTTTATTCCGCCCGCTTGAATCGCTAGTGTAATGGTGTTTGTTTCTTTAACAACTGACTTGGAGCGCTAATAAATGTGGGACAGTTCATCATTCATATTTTCATGACTCAATATAAGATTTAATCTTTTGAACGTTATGATCCGTTTAACAACAAATTTGTGACTCATTGGATGCATCGAAATTGAAACATAAGTTTTGTGGTTGTCTGTACTTGTGCTTTGATATTGATATTATGTTACGTCTTTATACCTCTGATCGCATTTTTAATTGATTTGAACATTTTTTATTGACTCTTAATTATTGATGTTTGAATCGACGGGAAAAAGAAAAAGAGTGTTATTTGGAAGTCTTTAAAAAAACTGAAAATGACTTTGCAGAATACTCAGTATGCAAGCTGAAACTAGGTTATGTTTTACTATAATTCTGGTTGCAAATAAAAGTACCAGGGGACTGAGCTTATGCTCAGTAAAATTATTAAGCTTCACTTCAATTTTTCAGACAAAGCTCGTTCGCTCCCCTCACTCCAATGTATACAGAACCCAATAAGTAGGGACATCCCATGTTAAAAAAATTTAGTTTTGCCCCTGAAAACCAGAGGAAAATAAAGCGCTGATACTAGGATTACTTCTCCTTACTGTCACAGGAAGCGCTCTTTCTACCTCTCAAATGTCAAAATGGGCATATTTGTTTACAAAAAATCAAAACAATAACAAACTTCTGTAAAATTATTCTAGTCATCTGTTTCCATTTAACCAATCAGCATAATCCCACATCTTGGTGGTGCTATCTGTGTTTCAGGGGCGGCGTTCTCACTTCCCCATAAGGATGTCCCTACTTATTCGTTTCTGTATACATTGCCTCACTCACTCACTTCCTTTTTAGGACAAGATTGTTCGCTTCGCTCACTCGCCAGGCCAAAGGGTGCTAGCTGCTGCTCTAAATTTTTTGAACCAAATTTTCAAGGGTTTTTTTTTAAAGTCCTACTTTTTTGTATGGTACACTATGAGGGATGTTTGTCTGGTGAGTTGTTTTGGCCTACGACAACTCTCTTTGGTTATAGCCTACTTCAAAATAACGTTGCCATGTTCATTTAGGCCTAGGCCCAATTAAAATTTATGCTGAGCATGACAAATTATAAATTTACTTTGTTTTAAAAATTTAAAATAGTTGAATTGTGGTAAAATTAATATTTTTATATTCCTAGACTGTTTATAATCAAGAGCTTGGCCTAACAAAAGTGTGACCTCAAATTTCCTACCTGTTTTTCTTTATGTTGACTGCAAAATTCCGAACCAAAAACTATCCAATGTGATTCCATTACTACTATCCAATTCAAACCTGAACTACCCGAACCAAATGTGATCCAAAAAAATATTTCATTATCCTCACACCTTTATTTGACACCTCTCTAATAATGAACGTGTGAGAGATGTGAGGTTTTATGACACCTCTATATATATATATATATGTTGTTTAACTCTATAACTCTAAAACTCATATGTGTGTTTGTGTCCGTGAACAAAATTTCACAAAATTTTGATAGGTACACTCACTGGGTAGGATTAACATATATTTACTTTTAACAGCCCATATGGCAACTGGCTGGGTATGCTGAGAGATTATAGTGCTCGCCTTTGAATCCAAAGGTTGCCGATTCGATTCTAAGAAAAGTTAGTAGGTTTTTAAAGGTTCGATTCCAGACCCAGTTGCCATTTGTCATGGGGTTATTAAAGATGCTTTCTTACAACTGGTCAATATTAGATAGTAACAAGAAAATGCCACTGGTGTAAATACATCCATTCACATGAAAAAACCTACATAATTCTTCCTATTTAGTTTTTATGGTATAAATCAAGAAAAATCACCAATCTTCAATGGTAATGTGGTTAGTACGCAGTTATGCTATGACAGAGGTATTTTCATCATGGTGGCTGCAATATAAACTATTCAAAAATAGTTCTTTAGTTTAATCTTGATTATTTACCTGAGAAACGAGAGGACACCAGGTTTCCTCGAGTCAGCGATTGATGACAGTTCAGTCGTTGTTTCTTTGGACTCAAGGCTACCCGACTTCCGTTTCAGCAGTGGGCTGAAACATTTGGCTTTGTTGTTCAAATAATTGATGATGTGATAGTTGTTGATGTTTTATTATCATTAGTGAAAACATGAACCATCATTTTTAGGGTACCTTTTACAGTTGAGTTAATGACATTTGATGTTGACCAAATTAATACATTTGGTTTTTATAATCATATAAACTTTCCACAATTTTCAAACTACCTAAGGATTAAAATTTTATTATTTTGATAAATCTGGCTCATTTTTAAAGCTCAAAATAGGAGACAAGTGGTTTGTAAAAGATATTTTAACAAGCACAAAAATTTTTTTATTTAAATTCAAGGATCATGCTGATGATTCAATGGAAACAGATGGCTTGAATAATTTAGCAGACGTTTGTTATTGTTTTGATTTTTTGTAAACAAATACGCTCATTTTGACATTTAAGAGGTAGAAAGAGCGCTTCCTGTGACAATAAGGTGAAGTAATCCTAGCATCAGCGCTTTATTTTACTCTGGTTTTCGGGGGCAAAACTAAATTTTTTTAACTTAGGGTGTCCCTGTTTATTCGGTTCTGTATACATTGACTCATCCTTCATTCATATTTGCCTTAAAATACGCCCAGGTAGCGCTGGCGTCTTGAAAATTGATTAACGGAAGGTCAAGATGATGGATTTCACAGCTAAAACAGAGGGTGCCTCACCTAATAATAACTAAAAAAATACAAATTTCAGCCCATTCATTGCTCGATATATTGACAGACTTGCGTAGTCTAAGTGACTGTATAGTTTGGAGTAAAAAACACCACTATCATGTTTTATTTAAAAAAATAAATAAAAAAAAACTCATTAGTGAGATCACAATAACTTTAGGAAACATAAATAAAAATGTTTTATGAATCTGAACATGTGACAGACTTGTGTTAGATCACACTATTGATGATTTACCCTACCTGGGTGAGGGTTGTTCAGACCCAGACGTGCGTTTCGCGCGCATCTCATCCAGGCCGGCGCGGTAGTCCTGACAGCTGAGCGCGTACGCGATAATGGAACTCGGCTCCCTCTCATAGACGACGACCGGCACTGCCACACCCACCGGCAGCGTGTAGTGCTCCTGGGGGCTCATCGGGCACTGGGCAACACGAGACCACATTAGAGAGGTCTTACAGCAAGTGTAAAGTACTAACTGTACCAGTGTATTGGTGATTGATAGGGTCGTCAAGAGGGTATGTCAGCCAAGTCTGAAACTTAAGGCCCACCCTCGTAGAGAGAAATTAAAAAATTAAAAAAAAATTTTTAGAGGGAATTTATTTATTATTTTTTTTTTTTTTTAGAAAGTTATTTAATGATGAAATTCAGCATGGCAGTAAACAGGGAAAGTGTAATAAGTTGCAAATCACACAGACGGCCGGGAGAAAAACAACCATATGTGTTTGCCTTTAGTGGTACTTTTTAATCTGGGAATACTATTTCCTGATTCTGATTTCCTTGACCTCAACTGAAACTAACAATTTAGAGCCCAACAATCATAAACTAATAATTAGATAAAATAACATTAATCCAGTTCCCCCATTACAATAGGATAGTGTTTATTCAGCTTATTTTGAAGCTTATCAATTTAAATTAAAAGCTTACTAAACAATAGTGATCAAACATTGTACTAATGTCCATCCTTGGTGGTTGTATTGCAGAAAAGCATCTGGAGTAGCTATTAAATTCTGTGTGAAATTGTTGATTGGGTTGCAATGAAAACTGTGCAAATAGCAATGAGACAGTCTCAAGGCGCAAGTTCAATAATTTTAGGCAAGTACGAAGGTGTCAAGTTAGGTGAAGAATAGAGTTATCGGGGGGATGAATTTGTGGGGATTTATGGTACAGTTGTTTATTTTTGTTTAGAATGTAGAAGATTCCTGATTGAAGTATAATGAGGAGAAATATTTCTTGGACTGGCGACCAGGAATTGTTAAAATAGGTTAAAGTGACACCATCTGAAGGAAATAGTCATGTCTTGGCAATGCCCTTGCGGCATGAGAGCAAAACTATTGTCCATGTTTTTTGGAACATTTTTGGTTAATTCAGACAACTTAAACATGATAAGAAATGTTAATAGTAGAGTTATGAATAAATACAATCTTTACAAAACCACATTTTAATAATAATTTCCATTTAAACTCACTCCTACCAATTCTTGAGCTTCCAATTATTTACTTCAGCCCAAACATGTCTGGCTCCTTTCTCTCTATGTCCCTATAGCTTACTTTTTTACCATTCATAGGATTTTAAATGGGCCTAATTGCACTGACTAGTATTTTAAGGGAGTTTTTTGGAAGGGTTGTTGAGACTAATGGCTCCCACACCTTTGAGGCCCAAGTATAGAATAGGTCAAATATAGTGGTTTGGTAAACAAAAGTATAGTATAGTCTGTGGTTCAGTCCTTGTGGGTAAACAAAACACCTCTTGGTGTTTGAGGCAAATGATAGATGACATTTCAACGATCTTCGAAAAAATCTTTCCTAAACTAAAGCATTTCTACTTTAAAATTTCCAACAGCAAGACCTTAAAGGATTGCAGCAGATGGACATATACATGGGTTTCCTTTGTTTCTCTGCATTTCATCTTAACTCCTCTAGAGTGATATAATTTGAAAGATCAAATTTTTCAGATCTGACAAAAAATTTACTAAAAAATTTTACTAAAAAAATACCCAAGCAAACATTAAAATTATGTTTATTTTTCAGCTGGTTTACAAATTGGTTATTGTTGAAGGACATAAAGGTGTTTACCTGCAGGGGGTTGGAGGGTGTGTCTTTTGGCAGCAACTGTGAGAGGATCTGCTTCACACTGACCCTGTCCGAGAGGGGGTGCTTGGTGTGGCTCTCCTTGCTACCAGAACCCGGCCCCACACTCGTGTCTGCTGCTACAGGAAAACATACAATAGTAATACCCAAATAGTATACACAATATTAGTTCTCTTTATGAATAACTTTGTTTTCATTTCACACACGATCATTCATCAAAAAGATTTAGCTTTTCCATAAATTACAAGGGCTATTCAGAAAATAAGGAACATTTCTGTCTTACGCCACTATGCGCGCACGTTTCGCCTATATTCGGGTATTAGAGCGCTCGGGGTCTCAATGGCTATCCAGCCGTGACGCTAGGAGCATCGTCGCGCTGCCAGTTTTCTTTATTTTTAAATTCAAAATGGCTGCTCCTGTAAAAAATCCCGCCAGTTGCGAAGTGCAATCAATAACACGGTTTTTGTTGGCAAAAAACTTAAAACCGATAAAGATTTATTGAAAAGTGTGTAAGGTGTATAGGAACTGGGGTGTGCGAATAGTGATTTTTCTGGTCGAGCCGAGCCGAGCCGAGCTGGTAATTAAATATTCGAGTTTCGAGCCGAGCCAAGCCCAGCCCAGACAGCAAAAAAAAAAAAAATTATGATAATTTTTTCTGTAAAAAATACCATCTTTTATCTTCCCAAAAGGCCATTTTTTGGCCATTAAATTAAAAAAGTAAAACACAGTCAACTCCCGATTAACCGGGGTAATGACTGGTTGAAGGATCCCGGATAACCCAAAACCACGGATAACCCAAAACCACGGTTAACAGATCTTCTAATTGAGTGAACAAGGAACACAATAAAAGGGTCCAATGTGGACAAAAAAACCAATTTCAGGTGTTCTATTGTTTGGCATCTGGCAGCTGGATGGGTGGGTAAGGTGAAGGGGGGAGAGGGTCCGGCGCTGGGTGAGGGGGAGGGTCGCTTGGGATAATTTATTCAAGATAAGAGCACGCAAACAAAAACAAGTTATTGTTCATCTTTTTGTCTTAACTGGTAAAAATTTAAGAACAATAAATTGTTTTAAATGTTTAGTTACTAAATTAGTCTGATAAATTTGTCAAATAAAATTTTAATGTCACTTTATCAAACATTTCTTGAAATGCAAATCAATTGCATTTTGAAATGTGTTGTTTTGCATAATATAACCCAAAATTACTAAGGGTCACTGAACAGCACACGAATCAGAACGATAATTACACAATGAAGTGGAAACTAATAGGACCTTTCTTGGTTTATATTTTTAGAACGTATTTCTCGCCGGGCGAGGGTGTGTGAGAGTGTGTGTGTGGGGTGCATGTAAGAGTGTGTGCATGTGTGCGTGGGTGCGTGTGTTGACTCCACCAGTCAAGGTCATTACCGCGGTCCTATTGCGTCGTAAACAAACCTCGCCCCGCACCTGCCATCGTCTTACCTCCCTAACCCTGTTTGCGATCACACAGCTCAATTATAAATTGCCGTGTTTCTCTGCTTTTTTTCCATTAATTAATAAATCAAATAACTGTTAGTACAGTTTTCTTCTTAACTCTTTTTTTTGTGGAATTGTTGCTTCTGTAATCATTTTTAGCTCGACCACTCGAATAGTTTGGCATAACCTCGAGCCGAGCCGAATAGTGCTAGTATTCGACCACAACTATTCGACCACTCGAGTACTCGCACACCCCTAATAGGAACAATGTTCTGAATGAAGTTCTGTATTCAGTTTACAAATGACCGAACCAATGTTCTTGATGAGCAGTAGAGTGGACGACCGAGCATTGTGACTGACAAACTGGTCACTAAACGAAGCTTTCGTTATCTTTCCCTCAAGTTTCACGGACTTTGCTGTGTTGAAATTGAAAGAATAAAAATCGATAAATCTCTATTGGTTTTAAGTTTTTTGCCAACAAAAACCGTGTTACCGATCGCACTCCGCAACTGGCGGGATTTTTTATAGGAGTGGCCATTTTGAATTTAAAAATAAAGAAAACTGGCAGCGCGACGATGCTCCTAGTGTCACGGCTGGATAGCCACTGAGGCCCCGAGCGCTCTCATACCCTAATACAGGCGATAAGCACGCGCCTAGCGGCGTAAGACGGAAACGTTCCTTACTTTCTGAATAGCCCTCGTATTTAAATTCTAAGTAGGCTACCATGTTTAAACTACAATGGTTACTGATTTTGTTATATTTACCATCATCGTCAGTGGATGGTCTATCAACTTCCGTTCATGAGCTTCTTCTGATTCCGAAACAACGTCAGTCAATGGGCTCGTCTTGGACTCCACCGTAACTAGGTTGTCACTGGGGACTGGATTTATCTAGCAACAAAACAATATTTATGAAAATTCTTTAAATAATTTTCAATATTTTTATTAGGATATAAAAAATAGTCCCTTAGAGATCTGTTTAAGTCAAAAATTTAGAAATAAACTTGAACCTTCTTATAAAAAAAATGATCTCGTTTAAAATTCACCCTCAGGCTGTATTCATCCTGAAAATGACTCTGTGTAAAAACACTATTGGGCTTGCAGGGGATAACTTTAATTTAGGACCACTGCCAAGTAATCCCATGATATATTTGTTAATAACAACAGTCTCAAAAAACACTTAATAAAAAATCAGATTTTCAAATAAAAATTTACTATTTACACAGTTTTATGTAACTAGTTTTACCCCTTAAGTGAATCAATTTTTTTTGTAACCAATCACAGAAGTTCAAAAAACCCATCACACAACAGTTCTACCTGGATGGTATTGGGCCTGATGTTGTCGGTGGGTTCACTGTCAAAGTCCCTGATGAAGATGGAGTCGGAGTCCTCCGCGAGAGTGTCGTGGGAGTCGTCAACGTCCATCACATCGGTGGCCGAGTGGAGGGATGTCTGGCTCGGCTGCGAGCCGAGCGGCCGCCGACCCCAGGTGCGGACTGTCTGGAGTCTGCACGTCCACGATCTGCGATGTTAGCACCTGCGACCCCAAAATACTACAAATTTGCCATGGTCTTACTCAACAGTTAAAAAATATATTCGTTTGTGGAAACATGTTATTTGGTATGGCAATGACGTGTCATTCTTTCTATGAATTAATATTCTATAGAATATTGCGTTACTTCATTTCAGCATCATCAATGAGTCTTCCAACTGCCACACATTTGGTAGTTTTGGTGCTGAAAAGGTAATATTTCATTGAATATTTATTTTTATTTGTTATTCTAATAGTTTTAAGGTTCTTGCAGGTATGGGAACCACCTATTTTTTAGGTTATATTGTGTAAAATTATGGAATATTAAAAAGTGAATTACCGTGAAACGTGAATTACATTACAATTGCAATGTTGGCTTGGAGAGAAGAACTATGTCGCCGCAGGTCACCCATTATAAAGATGGTATGTTTAGGTTAGGTTATGTCAGGTTAGCTTTGGGTATTTCAAACTTGGTTCTCTTATCTTCATTATAGTTTGTTTGACAACAATGTGTCCAAAGTCAGATCAAGATATGACCAGCAACGGCAAGGGAGACTGACAATGAGCGTTATCAAGCAAGCAATTACAAAGATAATGGGTCCAAGATTTAAATATCTATGCTAACCTGACTGAACTTAACCCAAAAAAGCCATCTTTAAAATGGTTGATGCCTCACACCAAAAGTTACAGAGGCAAAAAAAAGCATTAAAGTATTATAAGTGCCAAAATATTTTAGAATCAGATTCACACTAACCCCATCAATGATTTCACCCAGACCAGTCGAGGTTGAGGACTTATCTTGAACAGACTTCTTGTTTTTCTCTTCTCTCCGTCGTAGGTGGTAAGCAGCTTCAGCCTCGGACAGACGAGTGTTCCAGTCACAAACTGCCTCTGCGATGCTTCGTTTCAGCATCACCAATGAGTCTTCCAACTGCCATAGATTTGGTAGTTTTGGTGCTGAAAACAAAATATTGAAATAGAATTAAGAAATCGTTCGATTGTCTTTATTTTTACTATACAATAAATATGAAAAATAAATAATGTAAAAATATATTCTCTAAAAACACTTGCTATTTTAATGATTAAAAAACCTTTGAAGTAGAGTAAACTTACTCTTATCCAGCGTTCCTGGGACTTGCCTGATTACAAAATATTCCGGATTACAGGATGAATGTCAGGAAAATGTGAATTAAAGAAAAAGATACATTAAAATATATAGTTTATTATCTAAACAGATTTACTATCTACAGTATAAAAAAATGTAAAACATACTGTACATGATTTTGACACTAAAATGAGAATCATACGATGTCACCTGATGTCAGATGAATACAAATTGTATCCCCTCAATGTATTCCAAAGTGCTTTGTATGGCACAGAATTGTCCCCTCACGACTTCCGATTACAAATGAATAGTGATGGGTCGGTTTCAAAATTTATCGCTTCGGTTTCACTTCGGTTTTTTAAACACACCGGTTGTCGGTTTTTCAGTTTATTTTATATGTAAACATGAAACAACTCAAGGTTACCATCTAAAATCAGACATTTTCTTCCTTTTACACATTTATGCTTTTTAAATAAGACCACTTAGTTATTGCAGGAAAATATACCAATATTAAATGTCTGGCCTAATATTTTATGACTGGCCAAATATTTTATCTTATTTGATAAAACTGGCCTAATATTTTATTTTATCTGGCCTAGTTTTTTATCATGGTTGGCAAGGCCAAAAACCACCTAGGTTTTCAATGGCCACAGGAGTAAGAGTAAGAATAAGTAATATTTTATCTGATAGTAGTAAAAAATCAATACAACCATTTTAGTGGGCAAATACAATTTTAATTAAAAACTAAAACTAAAAGATAAAAACTTTGAATATTGTGTTTTTGTAGGAATTTATGAAATATGTGGGAGTATGGAATAAAATACAACCAAATATTTTATCAAATATTTATCAAATATTTTATCTTATTTGATAAAACTGGCCTAATATTTTATTTTATCTGGCCTAGTTTTTTATCATGGTTGGCAAGGCCAAAAACCACCTAGGTTTTCAATGGCCACAGGAGTAAGAGTAAGAATAAGTAATATTTTATCTGATAGTAGTAAAAAATCAATACAACCATTTTAGTGGGCAAATACAATTTTAATTAAAAACTAAAACTAAAAGATAAAAACTTTGAATATTGTGTTTTTGTATTAATTTATGAAATATGTGGGAGTATGGAATAAAATACAACCATTTAAAAAAATTTAGAAACACCGTCAAATTATGGCTTAAGAAAGGTTTTATTATTCCATGTCAAATTTTTTTATTACTAGCTTTTACGTGTTACACAAATGCATTTCGTTAAGATAATTAATCATTATTTTTAGCTTCAATTCGGTAAAATAAGAATTTTATATGTTTATAAAAAATAAGGACGGTGTTTGGTTGTAGCCCATCACTTCCATTTTATATAATTTATTTCTTCCAGTCTGTTAATTTCTTCTTTTTTATGTTCCAAATGCCATAATATCATATTTCAAACAAATGTCATATTTTAAAAACATCTGATTTTTTTTGTTTTTATTTTATCATCAAATTGCCTTTTTCACCAAGTTGCATTTAAAACCATTCCAATCATATAATTTATTTTATTTAATTTATTTAGTGAGTGTAACTTAACTAAGTTTATTGTAAAAAAAAAATATGTTGTAATCATTTTAATCATCTTTCACTTCATTTTCCTATATCAATGCAAGGTCCTTCGATCATCTTCTTCCCCACAGATTCATGGTTCCTCTCAGAGTCGGATCATTGATCTTCATCTAGGAAACTTCAGTCCCACTGCTTTCATTTCTGAATCATCAACAGTAATTTCCTCATCTTTCAATTCCTTGTGTCTGGCTACATACCACATACACCATGCCAATCACTCGTAGTGAATTCAAGCCATCTACATTTTTACGATCCATTAATGTATTCAAGGCAAGGTTGGATTCGATCAGTACCTCTGTAGCTTCATTGCAATCACGAACGGAACTCTCACGGGCTCAATATAAAACATTACAATCGTTTTTGACAGAAATTCAAAGGAAACATGATGACTTTGAGTTACATTTTGAGAGCGCATTGTCCTATGAAGGTGACGATTCTATATCAGACGAAATTCTGATTCAAGAGCAAAACATCATCAACAACCTCTTCATCGATCTCGAATCCGCTCTTCAAATACTGATAGGCGACGATGTACCAGTACCCGATCGAACCCAATCTCAACTTAGTTCAACATCAAATGCATCTAACAGTGCGGATCAATGTAGGGTAAGGCTTCCGAAGTTAGAACTCATCAAGTTCAATGGTGACTTCTCCAAATGGACTACATTCATAAATTTGTTTAATACGACCATCCATGAGAATGCATCATTGAGCAAAACACTTAAATTCCAGTACCTATTAAGTGTCTTAGAGGACGAACCTCTAAACTGATTCGTAACCTAAACGTCACTGACGCAAACTATGTCGTGGCATATAATATTCTGTCAGAGCGTTACCAAAACGATCGTCGATTGCAACTAATGCATATCAATCGTGTTCTCGACTTACCTGAAGTGTCAGCTAGTAGCATCACCGGGATAAGACAGTTCCTTAACACATACAATGAAAATATGCAAGCGCTTTCAACGATCAGTTGTGATATCGCAGATTCTAAGCACTTATTATCAGCAATAATGTTACGCAAATTAGATATTGATCTGTGCAAACGCCTTGAGAGACATCGTGACGCTGCCGGTCCAAATACACATACATTGCCTACCGTTGATGAAATCATTACCTTTCTCAATCAGGAATGCAATCGGCATGAAGACGCAGTATGTGCCATTGACACACGTTTGCAACAAATGAATCTATCATCCAAAACACGGAATACTTCGAAAGATAGTTCATTAAAGAATGTAGTTGCATCATCTTGTAAGGGTCTGTATTGAAGCGAGCGTTCGGGCGGTTTGAATTCGCGCGCCTCCGAGGATCAGCTGACGTTGACCGCCCGTTTGGAATCAGCTGTTCCGAGCTCTTACTTGGTGACCGCGCCGCGCATGCGCGGCGGTGGTGGGGAGGGGAGCCGTCATCTCGACTCGAGAGACCGGGCCCCGCAGTCGATGGCCTGGCGAACAGCCCGCCGCATCTCCTCCACTGCTCGAGGTTAACCATAAGGGAACTAATAAACGTCGGGCGTCCGACGAGGCGACGGATAATTCAGCGTTCTGGCTCAGGTACGGTTATAGTAATTGTACATTTCAGCGTAGTGCCTTATAATTCAGACTTGTTAATTTAATGTTCCTTTTATTTAACTTAATTAAATAATTTGTACAAGGAATAGATTTTAATAGCGCTTTACGTACTCTTGAAGAGTTCTTGGTTAGCCGGTAGACCGCGTGGTTGACCAGAGCGAGTCAATATTTTATTTCATTTCGAATCGATTTACATCAGTCCATTGTAGGCCCAGGGCGAACTAACCCTGGGAATAAAAAGTACTTGTTAATTAAATAAAACTTATATTTTATCAGCGTTAGGCCCGGGGCGAAACAGCTCCCGGAAAACCCTTTGGACTTTTAGTAATTAAATTGAATATTGTATTTGTGATTTAAATTAATTCAATAGAAACCCGATTTTATTAATTGGCGATAACTTGACGGTGAAATCCTGATAGGCTTACTTGCGTTTTAGTTGAAGAATTCGTTTATTTCATTTTGCCGCGTGGCTTATTTTAGTTTTTATTATTTAATCAGAATTTCACCGGGGAATCTAAATTTACTTTTTCTAAATTCAAGGGCTGTGATGATCTAAGGATTTGCTTTGAGAACTATATGTTCATTTTACCTTGCGTCTGAGCCCTCAAATAAATTACATTAATTATTAGGTACATTCATTTATAACCCTGGACATTTAACCCGATTGAGCGATTCCGAGGCTGTAGCGTGCAATTTTAACACCACCGAGAATTGCACCGTTACAAATGGCGCTGCCGAACAGGGACTGAATAAATTGTGTAGGGCTTAGGGACTTGTAAATTTCAAGAAGAAATCATCGTTTACAGCGTCGACTGCTGATTACTACCTGGAATAAGGTAGTGTACTATCTGGAATAAGATAGTTTTATATTATCTCTCTTTATTTTCTGCCATTGTGGCTGGCGCCCGAAAACTTGGATTTAATTGCAATTAGTTGTTTTTGAAATGGGACTCTTTAGATTATTTCTTAGACTTTGGTTCCGGCTCTTATGTAGCACATTTTACGTTGCTTCTCCGGTGCGAAACAAAGGAGAAAAAGGAACAAAATCAGACAAAACTAGCGTAACAACTGGTGTAACAACTAGTTCAACTGGTGAAACAACTAGTTCCATTATGACTACTAGCGTAGGTACGATCCCGAAAGCGACGGTTTCTAGGGCAATACCAGAGACTGATAGTACAGTGGTGACAACAATTCCCTCGACTATCGCACTAAGCCTACCACTTGACACTCAATCGTTTTCACGGAAATCACCCTCCGAGGATGATCCTAGGACTAGTTGGATTAGGACGTTAACTAAAGATGAACTTAAGTTGGAGATGAATAAATATGGATTAGACACGTCTGGAACAATGGACGAGTTAAGACGGCGTTTTGCGAAATTTTGGAAGGATGGAATTCCCCGCGAAAAATCCAAACAAACACCGACGAGCGAGGGAGCTATGTCCGTAGCCGGCAATCCATGGTCTTTTGAAAATCCGACTGATAATCAATTTAAAAATTATTCGTTACCTCGTCATGAACATGCGGAAACTCAGGGTTTAGGCAAACTTATTCAATTGTTGGGTATGCCGCCTCACGTGTCAGTAGACGATGTTTGCCGAAGGGTAGAGGATTTTGCGATCAAGGCCCGGGCAAGCGAAAATATTCCGCTCGCAGATAGCCTTGAAAATATTTTCCCGAGTTTGCCTCTTCCCGGCGATGGAGTTGTGTATAGTAAGCTGCATAAGCCTATCACAACCGCGGTTCCATCCGCAAGTAATCATGAATCAACGGGCCTAAAACACGATGACTCAGCACCTTTGTGTACGCTAGTACGGAAATGGAATGTTAAGTTCGACGGCAATAAAGACCCGATTTCGTTCTTAGAACGTGTTGAGGAATTAAAAGAAGCGTATTCCCTTGATAACGAGCGTATTCTTAAAGTTTTGCCTGAATTGTTGCACGGTGCGGCATTGTTATGGTACCGCAACAATAAGGATTTTTGGCTTTCATATGATGATTTTCGTTGCAGTTTTGACTTGTATTATTTACCTCCGGGCTATAACAGAAACCTTGGTGAGGAAATTAGGCGTAGGACCCAAGGCGAAAATGAGCCATTTCGTAATTTTGTTGTCGCTATCACGACTTTAATGCGGAGGCGCGGAGGATATTCAATGAAAGAGAAACTCGATGTTATTTATAACAACATGAGGCCAGATTATAAATTAACCATGAGTCGAGACGAAATAGTCTCGCTGGACGAGATGCTGAAAAAAGCAGAGCACGTTGAGAGTTATTGGCGTGAAAAGGCGTTGTACCGACCTCCCCCTCACCCCTCCGAGGCATTGGTAGCGGAAACAGCCTACCAAGGAAAGCGGAAGTCAGACAATAAGCCGTACGGGCACCGTAGTGTCAATACTTTAGGAAACAATGAAAGCTTCACTGATCAAAAGGCTATAAATGACAAGCAGATGGGTTATAAAAATAATAATCCAATTAAAAACGACAAAGGTAACTATAGCCAGCGGTGGAATAACCGCGCTGCAGCTTATCAATCGCGAGATAAGCAATCTAGTTTGGCGCCGGCAGATAACCAGGATGGACAGATGAAACAATCTGTTCGCTCCCCGGTGACTTGTTACAATTGCGATAAACCCGGACACGTTTATCGAGACTGTAGGTTGCCGAAAACAATTAAATGTTTTAATTGTAAAACCGTAGGCGTGAGGACAAATGATTGTAAATGCCGCTTGGGAAACGAGTTGCGGGCTCCAGTAACCGGAGGACTGGCGAGTCCAAAATAAAATCTGAATCCTCCGGTTGGCAACAAT